>CM059813.1:30738163-31243163 GCA_030435695.1 Brachymystax lenok tsinlingensis | reverse complement strand
GTCCAACGCTCTAACCACTAGGCTACCTGCCGCATTGCATCCCTTCATAAGGATCTGTACACACTGCTGCTTCTCACATACTGAGCTCTCTTTTCGGTTTTCTCTGTATCCCCTTTTCTAATCTCATATTCTGTTCACAACCCCCGTTCTGCCCCTGTAGCTGAGAGACAAGGCTAAATGCCTCAGCTTAGGACAATAAGGGCCCGAGGCCCAGGGACTCTGAATCACGTCACCACTCTCTCTTACCATCCCCTCTATGTGCTCCTAATGACCCTTATGCCAGGGTCTATGCCCCAAGTGCTGACTCTTGTCAGCAGAAGCTTAGCTCTAGTCTAAACTCTAGCTCTACAGGATTGGATGTGGGAATGCCAACCTCAGTTATTATCATATGACTTTCTCATGGCTATCAATATTCATACATTTACATACTTTCAACAATTCCTAAATATCACATTAGGACCCACTGGTGTGTCGTGGTTGAACTGCATTCTGACATACAGATTATTTAGAGGGTCACAAAAATATTGGGTGAGTCACTACCAGCACTAAAAGGTTTGGAAAGTACTTTACCAAAATACTCTTCATATCTCTGTACAATAGCTATAGGATGGTATCAATTTAAGCTGATCCTCCACTGTGGCTATGATACAGCCAGAGAACCATAAGGATAGAGTTCTCACAATGTCAAAACCCAGTGTGGTGGGAACAGCCTCTTATTCCAATAGAGAGGCACTGATCACGTCCCCTGTCGCCCTCCGCTCTGCTCCGCCACAATGTGTTTCTTATACACACTGCCGTTTTGTGTGTGCACTGTATGTTCCCTTACTGTTTATTTTCCTACAAAACACAATTTCTATTGTCTGGTGACGGAGACCTCTCTTACACATTGTACCTCTGCACGTAGCTGCACCATGCCTCTGTTTATTCGCATGTGAACCTTTTAAGCCTTTTGTCTAGTTTTTTCCAAGATTAACTTCTTGATACAAATCAGAAAGAGATTATTTTTCCAGAACCTTCTCTTGACTTCAAGAGTCATCCCCAAGCAACGCTGCCATCTGGTGTTGAGATCTGCTCTTAGGGGGGGGGTTGGTGTGTTCAGACCTGCTGAGTGTGTCATGATACAGCTCCATGGAAGGCTGGATATACAATCATGCTTCAAATCCAGGCCCAAGCTTTCATTGGGCCTGTTTGGGTCAGGATGAGTTTCATTGTGCTGGGTGTCTTTGTGTAACATTCATTCTATTTTACAGTATTTCAGTATGTATTGGACTTTTTCACAACTAAACAGGACAACTGAATGTAGGCTTCTATCACATGTACCCAAAAGGTTCTATCTAATACAAGAAAATCAGAAAAAGAGTAACACTGAGTCCCTCTTGATCATATATTGCTCTTGAACATCACCAGTAGTGCTTTGAAGTTGCCATGGTAATGTTGGCACAGAACCAGAAGAGAGTGGGTTGTGAGAGGGCCTGTCTGCTGACTCTCATGGTCACTGTAGTCCAATGTCTATCTAGTACCAGTGCCGAAGTGAGGTGAGGCAGGTTGTTGTTCATAACACTGTGAACTCTGTGCTCCAGAGCTGTTGGAACGGCGCGGGTCACATGTGCCACTTCCCCCAGCGGCATATGACGGTTCTCAGGGGGGATGTTGCTGGCTAACCGCTGCCCAGGCTGGGCTTCCGGCCTTTGGGCAGCTCAGCCCACAGGTGCCCCTCTCGCCCTCCAGAACCCCCGCTATCATCCCACTCCAGACACCGTGCCAGGATACTGTGGTAACACAGCCCTGGGCCCTCGGTTCCTCCCATGTCAACAAGACTGAATATGGGAAATTGGCTCCAATTCCATTCAGATAATTAAAATACTATATGCCAATCCCTCATCCATAGTTATAAAGGAAATATCTGCTCTGCTCTGTTCAGAATCATTAGAAGCAGCAGACGGCGATCCGATTTCTCCTTTGCTATTTTTATTATCCATGGAACCCCTGGCCCAGGCAATTTGTCAATCAAAGGAAATAACACAAAATTCCCTTAAATCTACTGATCCTTTCTGTCACGACTTCCGCCGAAGTCGGTCCCTCTCCTTGTTCGGGCGGCGTTCGGCGGTCGACGTCACCGGTTTTCTAGCCATCGCCGATCCATTTTTAATTTTCCATTGGTTTTGTCCTTGTTTTACACACCTGGTTTCAATACCACAATTACTTGTTCATTATTTAACCCTCTGTTCCCCCATGTTTGTTTGTGAGTGAGTGTTTATTGTATTGCGGTCTGTTATTGTGGGCTTGGAATATTTTGACGTGTATTGTTAATTCTTATTGTTAATATTTACTCATATCTGCTGTCCTGCGCCTGACTCCTCTACACCAGCTACACACAGACGCTTAACAGAATCACTCACCCACACGAATGGAGTCAGAATCCCTCCCTGTGGCGATAGAGGAGCACGTCCAGCAGCACGCGACCATGTTGCAACGTCTGGGCACCGCCATGGATCGCGTGCTGCAGACGATGGATCGATGGGAGAGAGGAGGTCTGACAGCACCTCTACCAGCCCCACTACAGCAGGTCCCACTGTCCATCCCTCCTTCACCCGGTCCCAGCGGGATTCGGCTCGCGCTCCCGAGGGAGTATGATGGGACGGCTGCTGGATGCCAGGGGTTCCTTCTCCAGCTGGAACTCTACCTGGCGACCGTCCACCTGGCTCCTTCGGGACGTGAGAGCGTGTCCGCCCTCGTCTCCTGCCTCTCAGTCAAAGCCCTGGAGTGGGCCAACACTGTATGGAGTGAAGGAGACGTGGCCATTATGCAGAGTTCACCCGCTACTTTCGGGCAGTTTTCGACCACCCGGGTCGAGCGGCGGGTGAACGTCTGTTCCATCTGAGGCAGGGGATGAGAAGCGCGCAGGATTTTGCTTTGGACTTTCGGAACCTGGCCACCAGCGCGGGATGGATGACAGGGCCCCTGATCGATCACTATCGGTGCAGTCTGCGCGAGGACGTCCGTCGGGAGTTGGCCTGCCGAGACACCACCCTCACGTTGGACCAGCTGGTGGACCTGTCTATCCGGCTGGACAACCTGCTGGCTACCCGCGATGTCCGGATCGGGGCCTGTCAGTTCCATCCCCCAGCACCTCCGCTCCGTAGTGGTGTATATCGACGACATTCTGATATACTCCGCTACACGTGCCGAGCATGTGTCCCTGGTGCGCAGGGTGCTTGGTCGACTGTTGGAGCAAGGCTGAGAAATGTCTGTTCTTCCAACAGTCCGTCTCCTTCCTACGGTACCACATTTCCACGTCAGGGGTGGAGATGGAGAGTAACCGCATTTCAGCCGTGCGTAATTGGCCGACTACCACCACGGTAAAGGAAGTGCAGCGGTTCCTAGGGTTTGCCAACTACTACCAGAGGTTTATCCGAGGCTTTGGTCAGGTAGCGGCTCCCATTACCTCACTGCTGAAGGGGGGACCGGTGCGACTGCAGTGGTCGGCTAAGGCGGACAGGGCTTTTAGTCACCTGAAGGCTCTGTTTACCTCTGCTCCCGTGATGGTTCATCCGGATCCCTCTTTGGCGTTCATAGTGGAGGTGGACGCGTCCGAGGCTAGGATAGGAGCCGAGCTCTCAGCGCTCGGGTACGCCACCGAAGCTCCGCCCCTGTGCCTTCTTTTTCGAAGAAGCTCAGCCCGGCGGAGCGAAACTATGATGTGGGGGACCGGGAGCTTTTGGCTGTCGTCAAGGCTCTGAAGGCATGGAGACATTGGCTTGAGGGGGCGAAACACCCTTTTCTCATCTGGACTGACCACCGCAATCTGGAGTACATCTGGGTGGAGAGGAGACTGAACCCTCGCCAGGCAAGGTGGGCCATGTTCTTTACCCGTTTTGTTTTCACCCTGTCCTACCGACCAGGTTCCCAGAACGCTAAGGCAGACTGTCCCGGATGTATGACACAGAGGAGCGGTCCATGGATCACACTCCCATACTCCCGGCCACTTGCCTGGTGGCACCAGTAGTGTGGGAGCTGGACGCGGACATCGAGCGGGCGGTACGTACAGAGTCCACTCCGTCTCAGTGTCCAGCTGGGCGTCTGTACGTTCCGTCTGCTGTCCGCGACCGGTTGATCTATTGGGCCCACACGTCACCCTCCTCTGGTCGTCCTGGCATCAGTCGGACAGTGCGCTGCCTTAGTGGGAAGTACTGGTGGTCCACCTTGGCCAAGGAAGTGAGGGTTTATGTTTCCTCCTGCTCGGTGTGCGCCCAGTGCAAGGCTCCTAGGCACCTGCCCAGATGGAAGTTACAACCCTTACCCGTTACACAACGGCATATCTGTCGGTGGACTTCCGGACTGATCTTCCTCCCTCACAGGTCGTTGTTGATTGGTTTTCTAAGTCCTGCCGTCTCCTCCCTTTGCCCGGTCTCCCTACGGCCCTACAGACTGCGCAGGCCCTGTTCACACACATCTTCCGGCACTACGGGGTGCCTGAGGACATGAGGTCTCTGATCGGGGACCCCACTCACGTCCAGGGTCTAGAGGGCGTTTATGGAACGTCTGGGGGTCTCGGTCAGCCTCACCTCAGGTTTTCACTCCGAGAGTAACGGGCAGGTGGAGAGAATAAACCAGGATGTGGGTAGGTTTCTGCGGTCATATTGCCAGGACCGGCCGGCGGAGTGGGCGGCGTTCATCCCCTGGGCAGAGATGGCCCAAAACTCACTCCACCACTCCTCCACTAACCTCTCTCCCTTCCAGTGCGTACTGGGGTATCAGCCGGTTCCCCCATGTTTGTTTGTGAGTGTTTATTGTATTGCGGTCTGTTATTGTGGGCTTGGAATATTTTGACGTGTATTGTTAATTCTTATTGTTAATATTTACTCATATCTGCTGTCCTGCGCCTGGCTCCTCTACACCAGCTACACACAGGCGCTTAACGCTTTTATCTCATTATACAATGACAATATTTTGCTTTATCTAGGCATCTCAATTTCTCCCAAATGCTTTGAGGATCATAGGATGAATTCAGATTCATCTCAAGTTGTAAAATGAATCTAACCATATTTGCCCTATTGTCGCTCAAGACCCCCAATGGAGGACTCCATCTCTACATATAGAATCCCAAACGTTTCGTTTAAATATTTGGGAGTAGATATATTTCCTTCCTTAGGTAAAACCATTGCCAGAAACTTTAACAGAGCGCTCAAATCAATTAAATTCAACCTCAGTAGATGGACAAACATTCCAGTTCCTTTAACCGGCAGAATATCTATTGTCCAAATGAATATATTGCCATTGTTGAATTTCTGCAGTTCAATGTTTCCCATGTGCCCCCTTCTGGCTATTGAGAAAAAAATATATAAATGAAAACGTAATTTAGGAAAATATGAAACATAATTTGGGAAATTTCACAGATTTTATAGGGTTAGGGTTAGGGTTAGGGTTAACCCTAACCCTAACCCCTCTTAGAGTTGTTTATTGACCATTATTTTACCAGGTACAGTTCATTCAGAAAGTATTCAGACCCCTTGACTTTTTCCACATTATGTTACATTACTGCCTTGTTCTAAAATGTATTAAATTGCTTTTTTCCAATGATGGGACTTATAAACAAATTATCTGGGCTACCGAAAGGACTAATTTCTATAATATATATAAACAACATTTGGAAAGCTCATATTCTCAACTAGCCATTAACAAAGTATGGACCACAAATGTAAGTGAATCTGAACAACCATTTAACTGGAACAGAATATGGAAAAATATGACCTTGGCATCTCGTAATCTGGGGGGGTGACTGCAACCAGGGGAGAACGACTGCCCCTCATTGAGGAGGTGGGAAGTTGTATAGAGACATGCTGGTTGGATTCGTTTTGGTGAATGGGATGTTGGGGGTGGAGATATGATATGAACTAAATATGAAACTATATGAATTTGTAATATTCAACCTGTAACCCCCCCTCAATGAAAAAATGGCATAAATAAATAAATTGGTCACAAAAGAAACAACACTGATGGGAGGCGAGGAGAAGGGGAGAGAGATGCTGACATGTATGAGGGGTTACTGAGTGACAAGTGTTTTTAATCATCAATGTAGTGATCTTAACTTCTTACTGTATGTAGTGATCCAATATTCCATTGCCATATGTTCATATGTTCTGAGATAGTCCTCTCAATTTCCACATGTTCAACTCAGTTCAGCGATTCATGCACGCCCACAAAACATTGCCCTTGAATATTACTGTAACTCTATTATACTACATTTCCGTTGTCATGTAATGTTGATTGTACCAGTGGCAGTGAACTTGTCAGGTTTTGATCCTGACTAAAGATTTTCAGATCTGAGTTTGTCAGCACTAATAGCTAATGAACCTCATAGAGGACAATATGCCTGATTTGGTTTGACTCTTTCTAACTCAACCCAGGTATCAGTGATTAAAAGTTCTCTCCACACCACAAGGGGGCAGATTGTCTCTTATCCCACATCAAGTTACATTAAAGCCAGAACTGTCAATCAATGACATGGCAAAAGAGACATCACAGGAGTGTGTGTGTGTATGTGTGTATGTGTGTGAGAGAGATAAATGGATAGAGAGAGAGAGAGAGTTAATGATAACTGAGGCGGTATGATCAAACCATGTCTGTGAAGGGAGAAGCCAGCTTGAAGCCTTTTCATCTCTAATAGAGTCTTGTCTTTATTAAGCCAAGCACATCATGCACCACCCATTCATGTGTGTGCATGCGTGCATGTGTGTATGTGCGTGCATGAGCATGAATGTGTGTGTGTTTTCTGGAAGTACTGTGTGGTTTGTTTGCGTATATAAGAACTGCATCGCATATAATGTCTGCTATGCTGAGGACAGTGTTTGTGTTTGCTTTGCTGCAGGCAGTATGTGTTTGTGCTTGTCGGTTTGTGTGTATAGGTAGTGTGTGTGAAATACTGTGGCTAGTTGAGAGCCTGCCTACCTGCTGTATGTCCATCTGTCTAACCCACCTTGTTGTTATTATTAGCCACTCAGACTGGCAGCTCGTCGCGAACACTGCTAAAAAGGGCAAAGCAGTTAACACACCCCCTCACCCACCACCCACACATAGCCTCACCATCCCCCATACACACACTCACATCCCTGCACACACCCTGTACCCCCCTCCCTCCCACACACACACACACACACCGCTCACACACACACTCTAAACTCCCAAAAAAGCTCTGTGAACCACAGCCAGAGGGAGCCGCCCGTCTGACGCCAACTCCAAAGGACAGCCGGGGGTCAGTGTGTGTGTGTACACGCGTGCGTATGTGCCTACAGATATTTGAGTGTGTGTGTCTCTTTCTCTCTCTGTGTGTCAGAGATTGCGTGAGCTCCTAATGCCATCATTGTGTGGGACTTTGGTATGGGACAGTGTGAAAACTGTTACAGGTTATTTGTGGTAGGAGAAGGGGAGGCCCTTTACCAAAACTGAGCTCTTCTCTGTTGACTGTCATAGCATCATTTCAAAAGAAAAGACAGTTAGGGTTTGGTTGAGCAATCCCACAGCTGGAGTCAGAACACAGAGGCCTGGAGACCTGTGGGTAGAGAGCGCTGAGTTGGCTGTCGGCTGCCCCTCTGTTGTACATTAGCACATTAGCATGTTATCGGGCCATGGCTTTGAGGGGTCTGAGTATCACCCAACTGATAACTGACCCCCTTCTGCATGAACCTGGCACCAGCTGACCCTATATCCAGGGGGGAGGGAACAGGAGAAGCAGCCACCATGAAACTCTGACTATCTAAGTTTAATAGTGTAACTTATAATTTTTTGTGCAACTACAGACTTTGTTCACCAGAAGTACAGATGAAAAATGAAGAGGTGCTTTGCTCAAGTACTGTACTCAACTGACAGGTACTGTCATACTGTCACATACTCTGTAAAATGTAATTTGCTACATGATGCAGGCTTAGGGTGAGGGGTCTTTACTTAAGTTTCCTGATCAAATCAAATGGTCAGCTAATTCACCCTGGTTTGGATCTATTGACAACTCCTGCTGAGACTGAGGCATTCCTAATATGGACACCTTGAGAGATTATCAGATGGTTGAAACGAATATGCTTGTTTGGGTGATTGAATTAAACCTGTGTAGAATGTCATACGTATACACCTAACAGGACACCTGGATGTCAAGTACCTTTCTTACATAACTTCAAACTGATTTTCAGGCAGAATCTGTTAATCTTTTATGTTTTTATATGTTGACATATCTTATTTACCCAAAATAATACTGATAAACCATATTCAGAGACACAATAACTCAGTCATTGGTTATAAATGTTATAGAAATGTATTTCAATAATAATTTCTCTTTACTAAAGCCATGATTGTCAATGTACATTTCTACATTTCATTTTTGTGGAAAGATTTGCATAACATACTGTCTGAAAACTTTACTGTTGTTTAAATATCACAACAACAAAAAGACGCAAGGTGGTATATGGCTCGAATGACGGATAATACAAATGAATCAGGGGTGAGGAACCCATGAGCCTTTAGGATCAATGGTGTAATTCAACTTCTTCAACACATACTTGAATTACAAATAAGGATAGAGACATCTAACCACTTTTCCATTTAGCACTATATTTACACCTGAAAGATCTGTTTAGTGGCTCACTATCCCAACATCATCCAGTGAATCAAACATCCAGTCATCAGCTGATTAACAATAACCTTCACACACTCTGCAACCAGATAAGTGCTTCCCTAGCTGGGGCACATCACAAATAGATTTGGGACCAGGCTAGATTTATACAGAACCTGGCTCAGAGTATGTAGTAGGCCTACATTTTACAGATTGCTACTTCACATTAACTGTCCCATTTCAATCTGCTCCCTAGTCATTCTTTATTCGAAGTTGCGTGGGCGTGTCTTCATCTCCACACTCTTAAAGGAGTAGCGCTCTCCACTGCGGCTGTCTGTCAGGATGTACCAGGTGCCCCAGTAAATGCCGTTTGTCAGCCCGCTGTAGCGCCCGCGGTAGTACCGTCCATTCAGGTTAGCCGCCAGGCAGGTATCGAACCACCAGCCCGCACCGTAGTACTGCGCACAGTTCCCCGAGGTGTAGCGGTCGTGATCACGGTCGTTGGTGCTGAACGCTCGGCCGTCGTGGTTGTAGCGTTTGCTGTAGCTCAGGGCATTTCCCGCGTCACCAGAGTACTCCCGTGCTGTCAGACGGTACCTGGGAGAAGGAGAGACAACATTTACTCAGCGTTCATAACCAAGTGGGAAGGTGGTATTTACCACATACGACTAGGAAAATACACTTGAACGCCCCTCTCCAACTGGTAATTACTAGTGGGACACTTTTCTATCATCCCTGATCTCCGTCTTGTCCCTCTGACGTCACCTACTAAGGAAATGACCTCAATAACAGGATTTACGGCAGTTAAATTCAACAACAAAATATAATTGATAAAAAGCTATCTATTAAAAGTGTTTTTGAACAATAGAATTTGTTTGCGAGCATGACAGCTGTACTTTTAGTTTATGGTTGACGGAACTTGTTTGCCATTAGCCAATCTCAAAGCATGTGAATGCATCCAACTCATATATATTAAATTGCCACCTTCCCACTTGGTTATGAACACAGCATAACACCATGAGTGTATTAGTGTATTATATGTTAAAGAGATATTATGTTCACTCCAAAATAAAAGTTTGTCAGATGTTTACTGACGTCAAAAGAGGTCTAATGTTGAGATGAGTCCACGTCATACTCCACAAGTTGTGTAGATCCAGATATATGCCTTAAAGATAGGCACTGCCTAATTTCAGGCTGTGCCTATCCTCCCAATTCAGATGCCGTGGGACCTGAACTGATCTTGACATTATCCCACTTTTGTACAAAATATATATAAATATTTGGTAATCTTTGATTTTGAGGCAAACAATCTCTTTAATTTGTGTATAATATACACTGTATATCTTAGTCTTCCTATCTGTCTGTGTGTTTCCATTACTTCTGTGCCTCTGTTGCCACTCTAAAGGTGTTGTAGGTGGCTTGGCGTTTCTGCTTGTGCCAGTCCTCCAATTGAATACGCAGCACGTGTTGACCAGTGTTGGTGAGAGCATGCAGCGCTGCATTCCCCAGCCAGTGTTCTCCCTGTGGGGAACCAAAACCCTCGCGGTACTCCTGCCACGTCCGATTGAAGTCCACCGAGCCATCTCTCCGACGCTGGAACATTGTCCACCCTCCGCCTGCAGTCTCCATGTCACACTCTGCCTGGGGAGTGGCAAAGGTCACAACTCTTGGACATCCGACACAATAATGATGACGTTTCCCTGACCATTGCCAATAGTAGAGAGAATATACGGGGTGATTATTGAGATACAGTATATAACGCATTGAGACATTTTTCTGTAATCAGTGGCCTTGTGGTTTGAGTGTCTGCCATGAGAATGGAAGGCTCGGAGTTCCATCTCCAGCCGAGTCATACCAAAGACTGTAAAAATGGAACCCGGTGCGTCTCTGCTTGGCACTCAGCAGTAAGAAGATATATTTGGGGTAAGGCCCTGTGATAGACTAGCATCCTGTCCAGGGGGTGTACCTGTACATCAAGCTGCCTTATGCTACAGAAACAGGAGATAGGCTCCTGCTCCTATGAGCCGTTCTGGCTTGCACAAGCAAGGCTACTTTACTACTGTAATCTGTAACGTCAGCTCCGGTGGTACCTCGACTGCAGGTCTGTGTGGGTCAGGCTGGATGGTGTAGATTCCGTTCTCTTTGATCCCCAAACGATAGATCTCAGCACAGTCCTGAGGATGCAGCCTCGCTGAGGGGGCCACTGCAACACACATACACTTGCGCTCTTACATCTCAAGTACACACAAGCATACATACACACAACACAGAGTACACACACTGCTCTCACCTGTTGGAGATGGTTGTGTGATGCTTCTCAATAGTAGTAGCAGGTCTTTCTCTCCCTCTCTCCCAACCGCTGCCCCCTCTAAACACATAAAACAAGAAGAGGTTGTGTGAGATTGAGGACCCGTCCCACTGTAGTTACATATAGCAGTTATCTTCTGATCTGTTGTAGTAGTTAAATGGTGGTTTTGTGAAGGTTAAAGAGTTGTGCACTGGGTTGTGAGATACCAGTGAACTATCTATCTGCCTTACTCATCCCACACAGAACCGTGCATTCCTGTGCACTCACCTCTGACCGACACAGACCAGGCCTCACTAAGACTTTGTTAACTGTGAGTGTGTGTGGCCCTCTTAAGAGATAGGAGAGACACCGTCATTGTGTGGAGAGAGATCAAGAGAATGAACAGGAGGATACACAGAAAGAGAGAAGATAGGTAGTAACAATGTGTGCATCTGTGTGTGTGTATGTGTGTGTGTTCGCCATGCTCCTCACCCAGTCGTCTGGCCATAACCCTGAGGGCCTGGCTGTGACAGTGGAGGTCACACTCTGTCAACACTGCAGCCATCAGAGCCAGAATGGCCCCCAGCGTGTCCCCTCCCTGGCCTCCCTGGCCCCTTGGGGCCCCCGGCTCCTGGAAGGAATGCATACAGCGCTGCAACTGGAACAGACGCTCCGACACATCCCCTGCCTGCAGAGACCACACAGAGCATTACAGTCATGACATGACACACACACACAAGCATGTACCAGCATTTACAGTCACATCACACAAACACAAACCGACACTAAGGCATGCAACGTAGATGACTGCCACAGTCTCAATCACTCAGTCACGCTTACATCCCTCCTAGCCATGTTAGTGGAACACCTGTCATTGCATGAGCTCAGCAAAGCCATATGATGAGGACATTTATAAACCCAAGCCTAATTTTACTCCCTCTTTGATTGTTATCTCTGGAAAGCATCTGTCAAGTGGTGCCAAGTGAAGAGTGACCCTAATCCCCAGAGTAGGGACCTGTTGCCCGGTCTCCACATACTATACCACTGACACTAATGCTTACGACACCAGACACTACCCACTGGGCACAGACGTCAATTCAACGTCTATTTCACACTGGTTCAACGTAATTTCATTTAAATTACGTGGAAACGTTGATTCAACCAATGTGTACCAGTGGGTATCTATGCCACTATGCTACAGAGTTGGGCTCAATTCCATTTCACTTGGCTGAGTGATGTTATGTCCATAGTCACTGTTTCAGCAGCCTAAACTGTACACCCCTGCCACACAAACCAGAGGGACATGGTGTGTCAGAATCAGAGACTCTGCACCAGGATTATCTAATCACCCCTACCGAGCAAACATTGTCCAGGCCTTCCTCTGTGCCACCCAGCTCAGAATGATCATTGTTTGGTGTGTACAATACCTGAGGCAGTTATATCAATACCTCACTCATTCTACTGGGAAAATCACAGGAAATTACCTCAGATTGACCTGGTGATGTCACTCACCTCGGACTGGACCTGTCGGACTTCTTGTCTGTGTTCCTCCCTCAGAGGGGGGTCGGAGGCAGTCAGAGGGGCAACCACCACCCTGCAGCCCGCCGTCCCGGGGCTCCTCTCACACACCCCTGACCCTATCCTCGCAGGCGGAGCGGCCACCAGACTGTCCCTGCAAGGGGGGTGGGGACAGACCGGGGGTGCATCCGGTGGGGACAACTCGGCCCCCACACACAGGGACAGCAGTAGTGGGACCACGCCGAGAGAGCCCAGTAGAATCATGGGAAGACTCCTAAAAGAATTTGAAATGCTGGCAGAATTCAGTCTCTCAGACACCTCTGAGTTTCGCCGTTTACTGTCCCTCCCGACACCGGTTTTCACCTTAAAGCTGTTCCGCCTTGCCAGCCTCTTGGATTTGGGTGCCCACACGTCTTTGGTGCCACTTGTCCTCTTTTTTTGTATTTTTTGTTGTACTTGATGGGTTTCTACTCCACTCCTGATTCTGTCGGCTTGATGCTGTTTTTGAAGCCTTGGATGGTGTCACTCCACTCGCTGCCCATATAACCTTCTTCTATTTCTGTGTGAACTTCTTCATCTTTTTCTGTCTCTCCATGTCTATCTCTTTTTTAAATCTAATCTTACTGTAATCCCGATCTCTCTGTCTGTCTCTTTCTATCTGTGTTTCTATCTATATACCTATTTCATCCTCTCCACTTCTCTTCCTATTTTTTCTCTCTCCCTCTGTTTCTCTTTCTCTCTCTCTTTCTGTTAGTGAGGTTCCTTTGGCTCAAATTCCTAGATAACTGCGCCTCTCTTTGCTGTCTGGCACGCACTAACGCACACACCTCCTGATTCACACACACACACGCACGGACGCATGCACGGACACACGGTCACACACAATCCATCCATCTCTTTGACCCATCCCCTCTCTCACTCGCGCTCTTTCTCTCTCTCTCACACAGTTTATGGACACATAAACCAGATGAGTGTTCGAGGAGCTTGTTCTAGAGTTGCATCCCTATCTCAAATTAACAGACATTTTCAGTAGACTGGATCTTTACTCTCCTCTCCATTTGTCTCTTATCTCACACACATGCTCAAGTCACATGTTCCTCCCCCTCCTATCTCCCTCTCTTATATTCTCCTTCTCTCTCTCTCTCTCTCTCTCTCTCTCTCTCTCTCTCTCTCTCTCTCTCTCTCTCTCTCTCTCTCTCACAGTCAGTGCCTGCCTTTAACTCTCCCCTCTTAATGTGTGTCTGTGTGAAAAATGTGTATGTGTATATTCGTGATGCTTTTCCTCCAAGAGGCCAAATCTTTTCTAGCACTACCCCCCTCTCTTGTATATCCTCACCCCATACCTTTAGTTTATTGCTGGATGTGTTTACCAACTGAGTTCCTACCAGGTGTTAAAGACTAGGCACTCAATAGTGTAGATCAGTCAGGAATTCGTCCATTAACACTAGGGTCATCCCGACTCATTAGCAGTGGTGTAAAGTACTTAAGTAAAAATACTTTAAAGTACTACTTAAGTAGTTTTTGGGGGTATCTGTACTTTACTTTACTATTTATATTTTGGGCAACTTTTACTTTTACTTCACTACATTCCTAAAGAAAATAACGTACTTTTTACTCTCTACATTTTCCATGACACCCAAAAGTGCTCGTTACATTTTTAATGCTTAATAGGACAGGAAAATTGTCCAATTCACACACTTATCAAGAGAACATCCCTGTCATCCCTACATCCTCTGATCTGGCAGACTTACTAAACACAAATGCATCTTTTGTAAATTATGTCTGAGTGTTGGAGTGTGCCCCTGACTATACGTACTTTTAAAAATAAGAAAATGGTTTGCTTAAAAGCTCTTAAGGATCGGACCCTTTTTTTCAATTCTCGCCTAAAATGACATACCCAAATCTAACTGCCTGGGGCTCAGGACCTGAAGCAAGCATATTCTTGATACCATTTGAAAGGAAACACTTTGAAGTTTGTGGAAATGTGAAATGAATGTAGGAGAATATAACACATTAGATCTGGTAAAAGATAATACAAAGAAAAGAACATTATTTTTTATGTATATATTTTGTCCCACCATCCTTGAAATGCAAGAGAAAGGCCATAATGTATTATTCCAGCTCAGGCACAATTTAAATTTTGCCCACTAGATGGCAGCAGTGTATGTGCAAAGTTTTAGACTGGTCCAATGAACCATTGCATTTCTGTTCAAAATTTTGTATCAAGACTGCCCAAATCTGCCTAATTGGTTTATTAATAACTTTTCAAGTTCATAACTGTGCACTCTCCTCAAACAATAGCATTGTATTCTTTCACTGTAATAGCTACTGTAAATTGGACAGTGTAGTTAGATTAACAAGAACTTAAGCTTTCTGCCAAAATCATTTTTTGTTACTTACAACCCCTTGCTATTTGCATTAGCCTACATTAGCTCAACTGTCCCGCGGGGAACCCACTGATCCTGTAAAGGTAAATATACGTAATTTAAAATGATTTATGCATTTACTTTTCATACTTAGAACCTAATACTTTTAGACAAGTAGTATTTTACTGGGTGACTTCCACTTTTACTTAACTTTATATTAAGGTATCAATATTAAGGTATCGATATACCACGACTGCTCATTAGGATGTGCCAAATGGACACACTAACAGAATACACACCCACGGACACACAGTCTGCCCACAGCCAAGGGGCAAAGACACTTCCAGTGAACTGACCCCCACTCCCTTTGGCCTTTTCCCTCTCACTGTCAGAAAATATCAGGGTAAGATCGGACACAACAGCACTTTGATGATGAAGTACAGAGCTGAGCAGCTCCATTCTAGATAAAAAACCAGACGCAGAACAGAACCGTGATTTAGAATCAGAGTTCTATTATGGAGCCTTGATTGAATATAATTTTATATTTTACTTATGAGATTCATTATACAAATCATTCAGCTGCAGACAGTAGATACAACAGAGAGTATCTCCTAAACATCTGTGGTGATGATGATGCTCAGGCAAAATAGTAATGATGAGTAGATCAGTTCTCTTAATAGGCCCCCCCCAAAATAAATCTGTACTGGAGATGGTTTTAGGCCTGCACAAGAACGACCTCTTCACCAGTATTCAGAGCCTCTGCCAGAAATGAACGAAGACTGCCCTCTAGTGGTGCTCATATTTGCTGTCTTCTTCATAGAAATATGATAATACCCAACAGCCCTTCTAAACTAAATTTTCATCCCTACATAAAAAACAACTAAATAGACTACTCTTCCAGATATTAGGCTAGGGGCTATATTATGCTATGGACTATAGACTACAAATGTGTGGTATGTTTCGAGCCAGTCTGCTTTGGGTAACATAATACGCCAATGTTTTATGGAGCATAGAGTCATGCCAGGTATGCTGTTCTTTATTGCAAAACAAAATGTATCTTCCATAAACACATGTTTAGGTGCTGTCTGCTTCTCTCCTACTGCTCATGGTGTTCTTTAGCCTGGCATGTTATATCAGAGCAAATGTGCTATTGCAATTTGGAGAACTTTTATGAATAGATTAATTTGTACAGTAAAAAAAAAACAAGGTATTTACAAACTTACTATAGATCCATCTCTGGTGCAGTAAGTGGGCGTGGTATATCCTGTTTGTGCGTGATTACGTTACAGCGCGGTGACGCAAGACTAGTTGTTTTGGAGGAAGTGAGAGAAAAAAATCACTCGCGAAAAGAAACCAGGGCAAAAGACAAGACAACAAAATCTGAATTTATATAGCTAGATATATGTATTTACACTAATGTGAAGGGAGTCTGAAAATACTAATCAGGGAAGCTGAATATCAAAGAGAGATAAGCATCGCAAGCTACAGCAACCAACTCGATACATTAACATTTTAACTGGGTAATCTAGCTAATGTTAACGCATTAACTATCTATTTTGCTCGTGACAGTTATTCAAATCCAGCAAGAGGCTCACCTGAGTCGATACAGCGGTCTGGTGTGTTGGAAGTTGAAGGTAAGCTCTAATATATAATTAACTAGCTAATGACTGCGACATAATATAACATTATTTCATACGGAAAGCTTTTGTTCATGGTCTAACGTTACCGGGGATGCAATAAATGGGTGACCGTCGCAGTGGGGCGGCCTCTTGCAGACGAATTGAGCAATAGGTCGGGGACGGTGTAGCCGTGGGCCTCCTGTCCTGTCAGCTCTGACGGAGTGAACATTGCGTTCTAATGTGGACATGACCACTTGGAATGGAGTTTGAACAACAACAACGACGCCGCCAGTTGAAGGTTCAGGACCTTCCATATAGCTAAGCTTCCATGTTTCAAAACAACATTTTATGGAACATTATATATAATGTCTTTGTACAAAAGATTGATTCATGCATTGTTTGTTAGATATGTCACACGAAGGATCCCAGTGAGTCGATTGTAAAACAAACGTCTTGTCGGTCCTGAGCTTGTGGAAATCTGTCTCCCATGTGATCCGACTTCTATAATGCAGTGTCATGGGTTGCAGATTAGGCGAGGACTGGGGTTACAGTAACAACTAACTTTTTACAGTAGGATTTCTATAAATACGACTTAACAATTATACTAGTTTATATTATGACAACGATTCATTTGTATGTTGGCTATATTCAGTTGGAGTGTTGGTTCTAGTTCCACTACAACCTAGGCATAATACTGTGCTTTCCAGCTAGACATTTTGTCAGCATAGAGATGACTCAGTGCCCTTTCCCCTCGTTAGAGCATCAGTGTGTCACACTCACAGTATATCCAGCTGTGGGAGTCACACTAGCAGGGACTCAGGTGCAGCTGTCAACCTGGTAGCATTGAGGGTGTTAAGTATGTGACATGTTTGGAAATGAGTTAATCTCATCAGGGTTATTTATGCACAACACATCTAGTCTATATTTAGTGTTTGTTTGTTTGTGTCTGAATGTGCCGCTGTATCTGTGGGTGTACGTGCATACAATCATTGAAGTGACTGGTCCCAGCTGTCTCTCCACCTCTCCCTCCATGTGCAGTGTTTAGAATCCAACACCATGGACAGAGGAGAGGGAGGGCAGAGGGCATAAGACCATAACCAAAGAACACCGTTTGGGATTTGCTGGAGTGATCATGTTATGCATGATGTCATGCTACTCCAACAAGAGAACAATGCATACTATATTAATGACCATGAAATGTGAAATATGACCATGAATCACTGCCTAGTCTAGCGATCACAGTCAGACGATCAACCCAGTATTTTAGGAATCTGTTCTTCACCTTATGGAGAATCTCTATACATACTGGAACTCAAGGTGATTCATGGTCATATTAGATACTTCCGGCGCCGACAGAGATGGCAGCCTCGCTTCACGTTCTCAGGAAACCATGCAGTATTTTTTTTTTTTATGTATTACTTCTTACATTGTTACGGAAAATATTAAGTTTTATTACATACAACCGGAGGAACTATTGGATATAAGAGCAACGTCAACTTACCAACATTACGACCAGGAATACGACTTTCCCAAAGAGGATTCTCTCCTTCGTTAACCCAAACACAACAACAGACTGGATAGCACGTGGCTACTCAAAACAACGGCGGCGCTGAGAGAAGAGGAAGCAGCGCCGGTCTTTTTGGTCAAGCTTACGTCGGCCAGCGCATCGTGCACCTCTCCCGAGTATTTTAATCGCCAATGTACGTCTCTTGACAACAAAGTAGGCGAAATCCGATCGAGGGTTGCCTTTCAGAGAGACATTCGAGACTGCAAGCGTTCTTTGCTTCACGAAACATGGCTCACTCAGGACACGTTATCAGAGTCGGTACAGCCACCTGGTTTCTCCACGCATCGCGCCCGGCAGAAACAAACATCTCTCTGGTAAGAAGAAGAGGCGGGGTGTGTGTCTTATGATTAACGAGGCGTGGTGTGATCATAACAACATACAGGAACTCAAGTCCTTTGTTCACCTGACATAGAATTCCTTACAATCAAATGCAGACCGCATTATCTACCAAGAGAATTCTCTTCGATTATAATCACAGCCGTGTACATCCCCCTCAAGCTGATACATCGACGGCACTGAAAGAAATTCATCGGACTCTATGTAAACTGGAAACCACATATCCTGAGGCTGCATTTATTGTGGCTGGGGATTTTAATAAGGCTAATTTAAGAACAAGGCTCCCGAAATTTTACCAGCATATCGAATGTGCCACCCGGGCTGGTAAAATCCTGGACCACTGTTATTCCAACTTCCGTGATGCATACAAGGCTATTCTCCGCCTCCTTTTCGGCAAGTCTGACCATGACTCCATTTTTGTTGCTCCCAGCATACAAACAGAAACTAAAACAGGAAACGCCCGTTCTCAGGTCTGTTCAGCGCTGGTCCGACCAATCTGATTCCATGCTGCAAGATTGCTTGAGCACGTGGACTGGGATATGTTCGGATAGCATCTGACAACAACATTGATGTATCGCTGATTCGGTGAGCGAGTTTATTAGCAAATGCATTGGTGATGTTGTACCCATAGCAAATATCAAAACCTTCCCCAACCAGAAACCATGGATTAATGGCAGCATTCGCGCCAAAACTGAAAGCGAACCACTGCTTTTTAACCAGGTAAAGGCTACGGAAACATGACTGAATACAAACAGTGCAGCTACTCCCTCCGCATAAGGCAATCAAACAAGCTAAGCGTCAATATAGAGACAAAGTAGAGTCACAATTCAATGGCTCAGACACAAGAGGAATGTGGCAGGGTCTACAGTCAATCACGGACTACAAAAAGAAAACCAGCCCCGTCGCGGACCATGACGTCCTGCTCCCAGACAAACTAAACAACTTCTTTGCTCGCTTTGAGACAATACAGTGCCGACACGCGCCCGCTACCAAAACCTGCGGGCTCACCTTCACCGCAGCCAATGTGAGAAAAACATTTAAATGTGTTAACCCTCGCAAGGCTGCAGGCCCAGATAGCATCCCTGGCGTGTCCTCAGAGCATCACGAACCAGCTGGCTGGTGTGTTTACGGACATATTCAATCAGTCCCTATCCCAGTCTGCTGTTCCACATGCTTCAAGAGGGCCACCATTGTTCCTGTTCCCAAGAAAGCTAAGGTGACTGAGCTAAATGACTATCGCCCGTAGCACTCACTTCCGTCATCATGAAGTGCTTTGAGAGATTAGTCAAGGATCATATCACCTCCATCCTGCCAGACACCCTGGACCCACTCCAGATTTGCTTACCGTCCCAATAGGTCCACAGACGGCCTGTAATCACACTGCATATGCCTAACCCATCTGGACAAGAGGAATACTTATGTAAGAATGCTGTTCATCGACTACAGCTCAGCATTTAACACCATAGTTCCCTCCAAGCTCGTCATTAAGCTCGAGACCCTGGGTCTCGACCCAGCCCTGTGCAACTGGGTCCTGGACTTCCTGACGGGCCGGTCCCAGGTGGTGAGGGTAGGAAACAACATCTCCACCCCGCTGATCCTCAACACTGGGGCCCCACAAGTGCGTTCTCAGCCCTCTCCTGTACTCCCTGTTTACCCATGACTGCGTGGCCAAGCACGCATCAACTCAATCATCAAGTTTGCTGGCGACACTACAGTGGTAGGCTTGATTACCAACAGCGGCAGGCGGCCTACAGAGAGGAGGTGAGGGCCCTCGGAGTGTGGTGTCAGGAAAATAACCTCTCACTCAATGTCAACAAAACAAAGGAGATGATCGTGGACTTCAGGAAACAGGAGAGGGAGCACCCCCCTATCCACATCGAGGGGACAGTAGTGGAGAAGGTGGAAAGTTTTAAGTTCCTCGGCGTACACATCACGGACAAACTGAATTGGTCCACCCACACAGACAGCGTGGTAAAGAAGGCGCAACAGCGCCTCTTCAACCTCAGGAGGCTGAAGAAATTTGGCTTGTCACCAAAATCACTCACAAACTTTTACAGATGCACAATCGAGAGCATCCTGTACAGGTGCATCAAAGCTGGGACCGAGAGACTGAAAAACAGCTTCACTCAAGGCCATCAGACTGTTAAACAGCCATCACTAACATTGAGTGGCTGCTGCCCAACATACTGACTTAAATCTCTAGCCACTTTATACATAGGAATTGGATGTAACAAATGTATCACTAGCCACTTTAAACAATTTTGTATATAATGTTTACGTATCCGACATACTCATATCAAATGTATACACTGTACTCTAAACCATCTACTGTATCTTGCCTATGCCGTTAGGTCATCGACCCAAATCTCTAGCCACTTTAATAATTATAATTGGATGAAATAATGTATCACTAGCCACTTTAAACAATGCCATTTATATAATGTTTACATATCCTACATTACTCATCTCATATATATGTGTATATACTGTACTCCATACCATCTACTGCATCTTGCCAATGCCGGTCAGCCATCGCTCATCCATATATTTATATGTACATACTAGTATTCATTCCTTTACTCTTGTGTGTATAAGGTAGTTGTTGTGAATTTGTTAGATTACTTGTTAGATACTACTGCATGGTCGGAACTAGAAGCACAAGCATTTCGCTACACTCGCATTAACATCTGCTAACCATGTGTATGTGACAAATAAAATTTGATTTGATTTGATTTTGATTTACCTAACCCCTAGCCTCTCTGAGTTGGAGGTCAATGGTCAGTAGTCTTCTCTGGTAGTCATGTACGAGACTGGTGTTGGCATGCCCTGTGGGCCATCCTGAAGGGCTGTTCTCCATGCTCCAGAGTCAATCCCTGGCCCTGTTCAAATGCTTCAAAAGTTTGCTCTTTATTCTTTGTTTCCTTCGGGTAAACACAGGTCATAAGTGTTGGATAGCCAATGAGTTTTTCAAAGAAGTGAGAAAGTGAGGATTTTCATCAAAGTATTCAAAAATGGCCCCTACCTCACTACACTTCACTAGTTAATGGAGAGCAGAGCAGGAGGACTGAAGGGGTTCTTGTACTCAGATGAGAACTAGAGTGTTTGGCCAACTCTGGTGTCTGTGCAGTGCCGTAAGTTAAGACTGTTTAAATATAGCTGCCATTCGTCATTATCATATCAATGTTGGATTTATGGGTATGGCTAAATAATCTTTAAAAGTCTCACAGATGGAGCAATTGTCTGTAGTTAGATGTCTGCTGGCGGTCGCCTGTGGGATCCAGAGGCCTAGTTAGTAGTTGGTCAATAGAAACACTGGGCTTGTTAATGGCTATGGCTTGTTCACAGACCGAGACAGAGTGGATCACAGGGCCCGGACACGAAGGGTCACTGACCCTGTTTCTAGGCTCTGGCCCCACAGAGCCACAGCTGGGACAACACAGAGAGAGAAAGAGAGTGACCACTGTCCAGGGGGTTGTGTAAGTGTTGTTATATAGCATTTTTTTTTACAAGTATCAGCTCTGAAAATGGAGAGAAGTGTCAGGCTTTGGCCAGATGGGACATCCCTGTGTTTCACTTAATTTAAGGGTGAGTGCTGTGGATTGATGGTAGGCTTGGGCGGTATACTGGGGTATTTGGAAATAGCCGTTTAGAAGGCCAGCATCCCGGAGTCGCCTCTTCACTGTTGACGTTGAGACTGGTGTTTTGCGGGTACTATTTAATGAAGCTGCCATTTGAGGACTTGTGAGGCGTCTGTTTCTCAAACTAGACACTAATGTACTTGTCCTCTTGCTCAGTTGTGCACCGGGGCCTCCAACTTCTCTTTCTATTCTGGTTAGAGACAGTTTGCGCTGTTCTGTGAAGGGAGTAGTACACAGCGTTGTACGAGATCTTCAGTTTCTTGGCAATTTCTCGCATGGAATACCCTTAATTTCTCAGAACAAGAGTAGACCGACGTGTTTCAGAAGAAAGGTCTTTGTTTTTGGCCATTTTGAGCCTGTAATCGGACCCACAAATGCTGATGCTCCAGATACTCAACTAGTCTAAAGAAGGCCCGTTTTATTGCTTCTTTAATCAGAACAACAGTTTTCAGCTGTGCTAACATAATTGCAAAACGGTTTTCTAATGATCAATTAGCCTTTTAAAATGATAAACTTGGATTAGCTAACACAACGTGCCATTGGAACACTGGAGTGATGGTTGCTGATAATGGGCCTATGTAGATATTCCATAAAGAATCAGCCGTTTCCAGCTACAATAGTCATTTACAACAATGTCTAAATCCTATTTCTGATCAATTTGATATTTTAATGGACAAAAAATTTGATTTTCTTTAAAAAACAAGGACATTTCTAAGTGACCCCAAACTTTTGAACGGTAGTGTACATATATATACAGTACCAGTCAAAAGTTTGGACACCTACTCATTCCCGGGTTTTTCTTTATTTTAAAAATTGTCTAAATCTTGGCATTCTCTCAACCAGCTTCATGAGGTAGTCACCTGGAATGCATTTCAATTAGCAGGTGTGTCTTAAGTTATTTTGGGAAATTTCTTTCATCTTAATGCGTTTGAGCCAATCAGTTGTGTTGTGACAAGGTAGGGGTGGTATACAGAAGATAGCCCTATTTGGTAAAAGACCAAGTTCATATTATAGCAAGAAATGACAGTCTATCATTACTTTAAGACATGAAGGTCAGTCAATCCGGTAAATTGTGAGACTCCGAGTAGATGAACAGATGATCTCCGCATGTGTGGTTCCCACCGTGAAGCATGGAGGAGAAGGTGTGATGGTGTGGGGGTACTTTGCTGGTGAATTAGAATTAAAGGCACAGCGTTCTGCAGGATACACCATCCCATATCATCTGTTTTTCAACAGGACAATGACTCAATGCACCTTCAGTTCTGTGTATGGGCTATTTGACCAAGAAGGAGAGTGATGGAGTGCTGCATCAAATGACCTGGCCTCCACAATCCCCCAACCTCACCCAAATTGAGATGGTTTGGGATGAGTCGGACCGCAGAGTGAAGGAAAAGCAGCCAACAAGTGCTCAGCATATGTGGGAACTTTTTCAAGACTGTTGGAAAAGTGTTCCAGGTGAAGCTGGTTGAGAGAATGCCAAGAGTGCAAAGCTGTCATCAAAGCAAAGGGTGGCTATTTGAAGAATCTCAAATATTAAATATATTTTGATTTGTTTAACACTTTTTTGGTTACTACATGATTCCATATGTGTTATTTCATAGTTTCTACAATGTAGAAAATAGTAAAAATAGAGAAAAACCCTTGAATGAATAGGTGTTCTAAAACTTTTGACCGGTAGTGTATATCGTGGAACACTATCTTCAAAAAAGCAGTAACCTCAGCAGTGGCGCTTGCTTGTAGAAGACTGTTCTTTAGAATTTTCAAAATGGATGAACAATTCCACATTGAACACTGCATGGTGATGAATTACGGCCATGACATCTCTTTGGTGAGTAGGCATATGCTTAATGATTCTGATGAAAATATGCTCTGTCTTTATCAAGCTAATGTTTTTGCATATTTTCAGTGTGGAGGGTTATTGCCTAGGCTAACCAATTCTGGATGGCACTAGCAGTTTGCAAAGTAGCTTATGCGGAAAATAGATGGGATACAATTATAAAAAAATTGCAGCTTGTTGCTGGAACACATTTTCTACTTCAATCAACCAGTCCATTTTGAATTTGTGATGAAACTGTGTTCTTTTGGCAAGGAATGTAGCTCTTGTATCCCATCAGTTAAATATGTTTTTATAGGCATTTATTTCTGTTGGCCTAACGGGAGCTTGTGTGCGCACTCAGCACACGTGAGTGAATGAGACACAGAGGGGAAAGATAATTTAGGGAGAAGAACGGTGTGATGTTTGACTTGCACATGTACATGTACAAATGGAACAAGCAAATTAATGTTGTCAAGATAATTTCTCCTGCCCTTTTGGGCAGCCACATATCACATTCCACCAAATAGTTTTACCGTATTGGATAAAAAAAATCTCTGGTTGAAGATCGAGATTTGACGTCCGTTCAAGTACTTGAGTACTCGATTACTCATGCCCATCCCTACCTGCAAATAGTTTGTCAGACTGTATGAAATGTTCACATTGTCCTCGTTAGCGTTTAGCTAGCGTTCTCTATGGGATTGTACATGTATTTGTTAGCATTGTTAACCTTCGGATTCGAGGCTGTGGGGTCTGAAAGTAGCGCCCCTTGTGTCCAGTGCCAGTATTACCGGTATGGCACAAGGTTGGTATGACAATCTGGATACCGCCCAAGCCTAATGGATAGTATGTAGGAGAATGTTGGGGATTGTGTAGCGGTAGCCTAAACAGTAATGTCTTTCCTCCTTGCTAACTGGCTAGTTACTCTCTTTGTTTAGACGGACATATATCTTGATGGTAATAGGCCGGACAAAGGCTGTTGTTCTCATTAATCTGACTGTTGGCCTGGCTGTTACATTGTTGTTTCCCATGATAAACACAAGATGGATTTGAATGGGTCACTCTCATCATTGTTTCAGTATAACATTGGGGGCTTTTCTATTATCCCTTATCTCAGTCAGTGCCAGATCGGACTGGGCTGGGTTCTTTCCCATGACACTGCACCAGGTGTGTGTGCCTTTGTGAGAGATCTCAACTAGATTGCTCCATTGAGAGAATGTGCCCTCAAAGTTAGGATGTTTGCCATTAGTATTGAAGCATAAGCACTTATTAAAACTGCAGTTTGGGAACGGCCACCCTGGAAGTGATTGGGAAAGAGTAGTTTTATGGTTGGGTTGTTCTCTCGCCTCTGACGGGAAACATGATCTAGTCCTCAGACTCACTTTGTGTGTGTGTGTGTGTGAGAGATTAGGGAACACATGACTGGAATGAATGGAGCTCAAGTCTGATTGGCCCAGTGGAATAGCACTGACTCTACACACAGTGCTAAATCACACACATTATAGCATTTTCTGACGCTCATTGTGCGGGGCTATGGATTTCAACCCCAGCGATCAGTTTGAAACTATTTGAAAAATATAAAATGTCTAGAGAAATCAGGTCAATATACTTGTAAGAACTACTTTTTTCCAGGTGTGTGCATGTTTTTGTGTTTAGGTAGGGCAGGGGTGTCAAACTAATTTCACCCCGGGGGCCCGTTTGGTCTTCACCATGGTCTGAACCACGGTAGGGCAACGCTGAAAATATGTTATTTCCTCGCCGTCAAAATGTGCAAATAATGATCCGCTGTCCATCATTTTTGGAATTTCGGATGCTCCCTTACTGTCTAGCTTTCGTTTTGATGATTGTTAGCGAGTTGAACACATTGAAGATGCATTATAATGTCTACGCAGTTTTGATTTGGTTTTAGTCATTTGGAAGAAAAATGTATATAAAAACAATATATTATTTTATCTAAGACATCATGGCGGGCCTTATTAAATCATTGTGTGTGCGTGCGTGCATAGTCCAAGTCCTGGGTTGCATCCAAATAATCAACTTTCTCCCAAAGTATGTATTTGAAAGGAAATGACTAAATGGAAACTCCCTCTTGGCCTACATCAATACAATGCTTTTAAATGTGTAGGGAGTAGTGAACGAGTGCACACTTCAGGAGGAAGGAGAGATTTTTGGGACGCAACCCTGATTTTGTGTGTGTGGTCTCTCCTCAGACACGGCAGAATGACGTCCAGGAAGAAAGTGCTCCTGAAAGTCATCATCCTTGGGGATTCTGGGTTAGTCACCGAATATTTGTGTTCTCTTCCTGTTTGACCAGTGTTTCGTTTTCCACTTTGATAATAGACTGCTGTTTGGGTATTCCATATTCATTAGAAACTGCAGTCTACAAGTCTTCCTTTACAACCAGACTGCTGTTTGGTTGTACCACACATCTACAGGTAATTGCCAAAATAAAATAAACACTAGAGTAAGTGAGGGGTACAAAGTATATTGAAAGCAGGTGCTTCCACACAGGTGTGGTTTCTGAGTTAATTAAACAATTAAAACATCCCGTCGTGCTTAGGGTCATGTATACAAATGCCCAGTTGCCCATTATTTTGGCTACCATGGCTAGAATTAGAGATCTCAGTGACTTTGAAAGAGGGGTGTCAAAGGAGAATAGGTGTTTTAAAGGGTGTGTGTATGTCTGTCACCAGATCTCAACCCAATTGAACACTTATGGGACATTCTGAAGCGGCACCTAAGACCATATTTTCCACCACCATCACCAAAACACAAAATTATGGAATTTATTGTGGAAGAATGGTGTCGCATCCCTCCAATAGAGTTCCAGACACTTGTAGAATCTATGACAAGACACTTTTGAAGCTGTTCTGGCTCGTAGTGGCCCAACGCCCTCTTAAGACCCTTTATGTTGGTGTTTCCTTTATTTTGGCAGTTACCTCTGTCTCCATTTGATTTATGACTGTACTTTTTATTTCACTTTCCCTCCCCTCTCACACTGTAATCTGATGCTGCTGTATTCTCATTGTGTCACTGCATGCTCAGCACTGCAGAGGAGAACTAGAGAGTGTGAGTGTCCACAGTTTTGCATCAGAGCACCTCTAATGGGGTTTTAATGGTGTCTGGTCTCTCTGCTCCTCATTGAGTTCGGCCATGGTTCCTCTTTCACCATTAGGACTGAATGGATAGATGGAATAATGCAGCCATGTCAAATAATTATATCTATATCTATCTTTAACACCTTTCTCTCCCCTGCTTGTTGTCCACCTCTCTTTCTCTCCCTTCATATCTCTCTCCTTCTCAGAGTTGGGAAGACCTCCCTGATGAACCAGTATGTGAATAGGAAGTTTAGTAACCAGTACAAAGCCACAATAGGAGCTGACTTCCTGACCAAGGAGGTGATGGTGGACGACCGGCTCGTCACAATGCAGGTACAGCAATGTGGCTAGAGCACCACCATCACAGCCAATAATAAAGATGGCGTCGATAGACATGGCCGCCTTGTTTCAGGCTCCTAAGCAACTTATTAGTATTTTTATTTTTATAATGTTCTTTCTCACGTTATTAGCCTAAAACGTTCTTTGCATTATTACATACAGCCGGAAATAACTTTTGGATATCAGAGTCAGTAACTCACCAGCATTTCGACTTTCCTGAATTGGATCCTTTGTTCGTACCGTCCAAGGCGGTTTAACTTATCCCAGAGACAGCTCCAAGACGCCGCCAGCGCAGAAGAGGTATTCGGAGTGGACTTTTAGTCCGACTCAGGGAGGTGTGCACACCATCCACCGCTTCCGAGTATATTACTCACTAATGTTCAGTCCGTGGAGAAAATAAAGGATCTACTTCCAGAGAGACATCAGGGACTGTAACATACTCTGTTTCACGGAATCATGGCTGTCTCCGGATATACTGTCCCCGTCCATACAGCCAGCTTTTCAATACATCATGCAGATAGGAATATAGTACTCCGGGAAGAAGAAAGGCGAAGGTGTATGTTTCATGATTAACTACTCATGGTGTGATTGTGGTAACATACAGGAACTTAAGTCCTTTTGTTCACCCAACCTGGAATACGTCACAATCAAATGCCGACCGCATTACCCCCTACAGAATTTTCTTCGGTTATCGTCACAGCCGTGTGTATATCCTCAATTTGATACCACGACAGCTCTCAAGGAACTACACTGGACCTTGTGCAAACTGGAAACTGCAAATCCTGAAGCCGCATTTATTAACGCTGGGGACAATAATAAAGCAAATCTGAGGAAAACGCTACCGAAGTTATATCAACAAATCGCCTGCAGTACTCGCGCTACAAAAACTCTTGACCATTGTTACTCTCCCTTCCGGGATGGCTACAAGGCCCTCCCTTCGGCAAATCAGAGCACGACTCCATTTTGCTCCTCCCTTCCTATAGGCAGAAACTCAAACAGGAAGTACCCATGCTAAGGTCTATTCAACGCTGGTTTGACCAATCAGAATCCATGCTTCAAGACTGTTTTGATCACGTGGACTGGGACATGTTACAGGTTGCCTCTGAGAATAACATTGACATGTACACTGATACAGTGACTGAGTTCATCAGGAAGTGTAAAGGGGATGTTGTTCCCATTGTGACGATTAAAACCTATCCAAACCAAAAACCGTGGAAAGATGGCAGCTTTCGTGATAACTGAAAGTGCAAACACATTTAACTAGGGCAAGGTGACTAGGAATATGACCGAATACAAACAGTAAAGTTATGCCCTCCGTATGGCAAACAGGCAAAACGTCAGTACAGAAAGAAAGTGGATTCCCAATTCAACAGCTCAGGCACGAGACGTATGTGACAGACTCAAGACAATCACAGATTATGAAGGGAAAACCAGCCACGTCGCAGACACCGATGTAATGCTCCCAAACAAGCTAGCCTTCGCCAGCTTTGAGGGTAACACAGTGTTGGCGACATGGGCCGCTCCCAAGGACTGTGAGCTCTTGTTCTCCAGGGCTGATGAGAGTAAGACATTTAAGTGTGTTAACCTTTGCAAGGCACCCGGCCCAGGCGGCATCCTCAGAGCATGTGCAGACCAGCTGGCTGGAGTGTTTACGGACATATTCAATCTCTCCCTATCTCAGTTTGCTGTCAGCACTTGCTTCATGTCCACCATTGTTCCTGTACCCAATAAAGCGAAGGTAACTGAACTAAATGACTACCGCCCCCTACCACTCACTTGTGTCATGAAGTGCTTTGAAAGGCTAGTTAACCTGTACGGGATTGGTGTCTCCCCCACGGACGGCACCCCCACAACATGATGCCCCTGTGCTTCGCGGTTTGGATGGTGTTGTTTGGCTTGCAAGCCTCTCCCTTTTTCCTCCAAACATAACGATGGTCATTATTATTATGTTTCATCAGACCAGAGGACATTTGTCCAAAAAGTACGATCTTTGTCCCCATGTGCAGTTGCAAACCGTAGTCTGCTTTTTTTATGGCGGTTTTGGAGCAGTGGCTTCTTCCTTGCTGAGCGGCCTTTCAGGTTATGTCGATATAGGACTCGTTTTGCTGTGGATATAAATACTTTTGTACCTTTTTCCTCCAGCATCTTCACGAGGTCCTTTGCTGTTGTTCTGGGATTCATTTGCACTTTTCGCACCAAAGTACGTTAATCTCTAGGAGACGCGTCTCCTTCCTGAGCAGTATGACGGCTGCGTGGTCCCATGGTGTTTATACTTGCGTACTATTGTTTGTACAGATGAACGTGGTACCTTCAGGCGTTTGGAAATTACTCCCAAGGATGAACCAGACTTGTGGAGGTCTACCATTTTGTTTTCTGAGGTCTTGGCTGATTTCTTTTGATTTTCCCATGATGTCAAGCAAAGAGGCCTTTGAGTTTGAAGGAAGGCCTTGAAATACATCCACAGGTACACCTCCAATTGACTCAAATGATGTCAATTAGCCTATCAGAAGCTTCTAATGCCATGACATTTTCTGTAATTTCCAAGCTGTTTAAAGGCACAGTCAACTTAGTGTATGTAAACTTCTGACCCACTGGAATTGTGATACAGTGAATTATAAGTGAAATAATCTGTCTGTAAACAATTGTTGGAAAAATGACTTGTGTCATGCACAAAGTAATGTCCTAACCGACTTGCCAAAACTATAGTTTGTTAACAAGAAATTTGTGGAGTTGTTGAAAAATGAGTTTTAATGACTCCAACCTAAGTGTATGTAAACTTCAGACTTCAACTGTAATTAAATTGGTGTTTCCTCTTAATTTTCTTAGACAGTTAGGCTAAGGCAAGGGCTGTTTCCTCTTTTATGCTGTTTCTGCCTCCGCTGCATTGTTCTCAATCCCAATATGCTGGTTAACTTTGCTATTATGCACATAGCAACATGGGGAAAGGCGCCAATTCTATGGCATGCTGAAGATTACGGACAGCGACCGTATCCAATGCGGGGGAAAAGTGCATTTGTTCTAAATAATATTCAATTCATTAGTGTTGTACCATTATTTTTTGCATAATATAACCATATACAATTTCAGTATCACATGGAGTATCACATGCCATCCCCGTGGTCTCCACAATGGATTAGTCCACTGAGACGAATCAGACAGGTGTCTTGTGCACCATTAGAACAATTATAAATTGCTACTGCTCGACTAAAGAAATGTCGGACGACAAAAAGCCTATTGACCAAACAATCGACCAGTCGACTAAATGAGGTCAGCCCTAATAAACAGTATATCATTGGAGCATTTTATTTGTGTATATATATACCCTTTATTTTGACAGGGAGTAATGTTGAGACCAAGGTCACTTTTTATTTTTTAAATGAGCCCTGTAATTACAAAGATACACACTATTTTCAGGCTGAGAAGAGCCTTTGTAGACTGGGGAAGTGATGATGTGGCTACATCAGTAGTGCCAAGCAGGTACACCTGTGTGGTCTGATTTACATACATTTACATTTTAGTCATTTAGGAGATGTGCTTATCCAGAGTGCCTTGCTCAAATGCACATTGAAATATTTTTCACCTAGTCAGCTCGGGGATTTGAACCTGCAACCTTTCGGTTACTGGCCCAACACTCTTAACCCTTAGGCTACATACTAAGGAAAGGAAAACAACTTGTCATACCAATGGGTGATTAGCATGATTTGATCAACAGTTAATTATAAAGTACTCTTTTGGTAACACTGATGCAAACTTCAAGTGGCAACAAAACAAGTTTGATTACATGACACTGTGAGTGTGATTAGTTAAAGATCTTAGTTCAGAAGAAAACATGTTGCCCAACAATAGTTAATACTCTTTCCTTCTGTAATGGTTTCCCTCCCTCTTTTCTTCCCTCCATCGCTCCCTCCACCTGTCCTCGTGGTCAGATCTGGGACACAGCAGGGCAGGAGAGGTTCCAGTCTCTGGGTGTTGCCTTCTACCGTGGGGCAGACTGCTGTGTGCTGGTGTTTGATGTGACTGCTCCTAACACCTTTAAGACTCTAGACAGCTGGAGGGACGAGTTCCTCATCCAGGCCAGCCCCAGAGACCCAGAAAACTTCCCCTTTGTGGTGCTAGGCAACAAGATCGACCTGGAGAACAGACAGGTGGGTGACAGAGGACTATAGGCATTACCATATCTAATGTTACCACCTCTAGTACTACAGTCACTGGCCCTAATGCTAATGTCATCTTCAGTGGAGTTTCCATACATACCATTCAAAGTTTCTCAGTAGCAGGGTATGATCTAATGTGTGTGTTTCACCAATATTGGGGTATCCTCATAGATCTCATCTGATGTTTGTGAATGTCTTTCCCTCCACACCCAGGTGACGACCAAGCGAGCTCAGGCATGGTGTCAGAGTAAGGACAACATCCCCTACTTTGAGACCAGTGCTAAGGAGGCCATCAACGTAGAGCAGGCCTTCCAGACCATTGCACGCAACGCCCTCAAACAGGTGGGTGGGGCCAGGATCATCATGGCAGCTCACATGAGGGAATGGGGTTTTTGGTGAATGAATGACATTTTATTTTTGTGTCAAATCGCCAGTTGGCAACCCATTCCTTATGGGATTAAATGACAAACAAACATTACAATAATTCACTGTGATAATTCAGTGTGCATCACATAAAGAGTAAAACAATATATATCAACACATAAGTTAAATAAGGTTATCCAAACAATAATTATATTCCTAGAGCAGCAAACATATATAGACATATACAGAAAAAAATGAAATCGAAGGCATTTGAACCCAGTCTGGCACAAAGAGAAGATTCAAGTGGGAGACAGGCCTTGGTTTTGTTGACTGTTCTTTCAGAGGACTACTTAAGTAGAGGAGCAAAACTTAGATCCCAGTTTCTCCATCTTCTCATCCTTTCTCTCTCTTTAATTTTTATCAGGAGACAGAGGTGGAGCTGTATAATGAATTCCCGGAACCCATCAAGCTGGACAGGAATGACCGAGCAAAGCCTTCAGCAGAGGCCTGCAGCTGCTGAGGCGCAACATGGACTATCTTCTGTCTGGCTTTCAGGAACAACCCCCTTCTCTCTTTCTAGGGAAAGGACTGCCCCTCTGGTTTCTGCATGCACCCATGTCACATTCCCCTCCCTCCAGAATCCCAACGAGTTTCCAGTTATTTACATATACTGCACATGATGGGTGTATACATACACCTCTAACACACATTCATTCACTCCCACACATACACATCTTGATGAATCAAATGCTGTTAGAGAAGAATTGGTACACCCCTGTAGACTCCACTATTCCTGCCCGTTCCTGAATCCATATCATTAGTGAACCCACAGCCTGGCCCATCCTGTCTGACTGTGTCCCCTCTCTGTCTCTCACATTGGGGGGTCCAGATGGAGCCGTCCTAGGAGTGCAGTGGAGAACTCTAAAGTAATGGCTGAAGCTTCTTGACATGAGATTATGATGATATATTTGTCTCATTGTCCTGAGACATCTAATCCTCTGTATTTTCTGTTCTTCATAATTATGTTTTCTTTTGACTTGAAGTTCAATATTGCCTACCTTACTGTTGACAAATAATTAGCTGTACTATAATTTCTGTTCGTTTTGGCTGTCGATGTTAAGTCTTAAGCCAATCGGAAGCTTATACTTGTTTTGCACTGTTGTTTTACTGATATTTTTTGTTATAAACTCTTATTTGGGCTTGACTGACAAGCCATTAACAACAACACTGCTCCCACCATCCTTCTCTACTACCCCCAGGAAGCCTGTCGATGCTATAGAAAAAATGAACAGGTGGCTGGTTGGTTTAGTAGCCTGATGTTGCAGGGGAAATATTCATCAGTAGGTAATGACAAGAGAAAAGCTGACGACGCAAACACAATGAAAGACATGGAGAAAGTTCTTATTAAGATATTAATACTCCCAGAACAACTGCTACTACTATGTTCTGTATGTCCTTGTCAGCCAACGTGTTTCAACACTAGAATTACAGCTCTGTCCCTCTTTACATCTGTCCACTGTTATGCCTGTATTGTCTCTACTGTATCTTCCTCTCTGCTGGTAGCTCAGGTTGGCAAGAGTTTGTTAATAAGTGCTTAATATGACTTTTTAACAGATTGTGTTCTACTATTGGGTGTGGATATAACAGGAACAGTGGGAAAAATGTGAGAGATTAAACAATTGGATGTTATTTCTATCAATCACAAAGAAACAGTCCAAGGATTTGCCCTGGTATTACTCCTCTTAACAAAATAATCAGTGCTATGCCAACTCAGTTGTTGAGTATTGGGATTTCAAAAGTAATGATAATAAAAAGTTATTCAATATAAAAAAAAAAATGTATGATTGTTTTACTGCCATGTGTTTTAAAGTGCTGGTGGGTGAGTTGGAACAGTAGGGGTGCGTGGATAAAATCACTGAGGAAGACAAGCCAGTAAAAAATCCATATTACAAACTACTGTATGTTGTGATAATTGCGTTGTTTGCTCTAAAACCCATTTGTTCATATGCCAGCATGATATACAATAAGGCCGTGACAAAAAGAAAAGTCACACAGTGGTGCAATAAATTAAACTACCCACATTTGTTTCATCACAAAACCAGAGAGCAACATCTGTCCGGTGAAATCTACAAAGCAAATATTGCATGTAACAAACAGTTATGACCTGCAACATGGTCAAAAAAGTTAATGTTTTAGACAGTTTACTAAACAACTACTGATTTAGAACCACGCAAGTCAGCAAAAAAGACATAAGGAGCACTTCTTCCGCTATTTCAGCACCATTTCAACTTAGATATGATCGAATCAGCAAGGCAATATATAGTTTAATACACTGAAAACAAAGTTAAAGATACCAAAAACTATTTAGTCCAATTAATGTTACTAAATATCATGTGGCTGTCCATGGGACTGATTTCTGTGTGTGTGCGTGCACAAGTAAAACATTTGGACTCTTGTAGACTAGTTGAATGTCAATGCCATCCTCCTCTCATGTTGGCAATACGGTCTATGGCTCTGTCATACAGTACGTTTTTGTTTTTGTTGTCATAGGCTACCTAGCTAAAATGCTTGCTAGCCTAACTTCCTCGCATGGGCAACAATGAACCAGCTAAGTTAGCTAGCTAGTTAATGTTAGCCTAAAAGGGATAGGCTACATCTAGGATACTTATTGAACTTCAATTGTATCAGGCCAGTGGCACAATATATTACGTTATGGTTAGATCAGAATTGCCATCTTAATCATTGGCATGTACAGAGAATTAAGTAAAAAAGTCAAAATCCCCGTCTCCATCCATGGCTTAGGAAAGGGACTATTTAGCAAACAACCTACTGCAGGATGTCAACACAAGCAGACCAGAAATTAAAATGAAGTTTTGCTTAGGATGTGATTTGATTGGTGTGAAGCCAAATCCATACTGGCCTCCCTTGGGGGCATTTTGCTGCACCAGGACAACCCACAGCTCAGCTCAACACTCATTGGCTAATTATTTTTTAAATGATACATGGGCTACACATTCTGAGACAGAGGGGCGTTGTTTCTCTCACTCTGATTATTTCTCCGGTGAGATTCAGCCACTTGCGAATTGACAGAAAATGATTGAAACACAGAGAGAGAAACAGCGCCCCTCTGTCTCAGAATGTGTAGCCCATGTATCTGATGCTGTCTGGACCAAAAGAGTATGACGTTGCAACTGTAACATTTGATTGTCAGCAAGTATCATTAAAAAAATTCCCTTGGCATCCATGAATACACGCCACTGGAGTTGATGGGATAGATTTATTTAGAATATGTCATCTGCAGGTAGCCTAGTGGTTAGAGCGTTGGGCCGGTTGCTGGATTGAATCCCAGAGCTGACAAGGTAAACATCTGTCGTTCTGCCACTGAACAAGGCAGTTAACAACTATCGCCCCGTAGCACTCACCTCCATCATCATGAAGTGCTTCGAGAGACTAGTCAAGGATCATATAAATCTCCACCCGACTTGACACCCTAGACCCATTACAATTTGCTTACCACCCCACAGGTCCACAGACGACGCAATCGCAGTCACACTGCACACTGCCCTAACCCATCTGGACAAGAGGAATACCTATGCAAGAATGCTGTTTATCGACTACAGCTTAGCATTTAACACCATAGTACCCTCCAAATTTGTCATTAAGCTCGAGACCCTGGGTCCCGACCCTGCCCTGTGCAACTGGGACTTTCTGACGGGCCTGCCCCAGGTGGTGAGGGTAGGAAACAACATCTCCACCCCGCTGATCCTCAACACTGGGGCCCCACAAGTGTGCGTTCTCAGCCCTCTCCTGTACTCCCTGTTCGCCCATGACTGCATGGCCAAGCACGCATCCAACTCAATCATCAAGATTGCTGACGACACTACAGTGGTAGACTTGATTACCAACAACGACGAGACGGCCTACAGGGAGGAGGTGAGGGCCCTCGGAGTGTGGTGTCAGGAAAATAACCTCACACTCAACGTCAACAAAACAAAGGAGATGATCGTGGACTTCAGGAAACAGAAGAGGGAGCAGCACCCTATCCACATTGACGGGACAGTAGTGGAGAAGGTGGAAAGTTTTAAGTTCGTTGGCGTACACATCACGGACAAACTGAAATGGTCCACCCACACAAACAGCGTATGCAGCGTAAGGTAAAAATCTGTCGTTCTGCCCCTGAACAAGGCAGTTAACCCACTGTTCCCCGGGCGCCGAAGATGTGGATGTCGATTAAGGCAGCCCTCCGCACCTCTGATTCAAAGGGGTTGGGTTAAATGTGGAAGACACATTTCAGTTGAAGGCATTTGGTTGTACAACTGACTAATAATGGTGACTTTGACTTTGACTATGGAAGAAGGCGGAGGCTGAAGAAATTTGTCTTGTCACCAAAAACACTCACAAACTTTTACAGATGCACAATCGAGAGCATCCTGTCGGGCTGTATCATCGCCTGGTACGGCAACTTCTCCGCCCACAACCGTAAGGCTCTCCAGAGGGTAGTGAGGTCTGCACAATGCATCACCGGGGGCAAACTACCTGCCCTCCAGGACATCTACACCACCCGATGTCACAGGAAGGCCAAAAAGATCATCAAGGACAACAACCACCCGAGCCACTGCCTGTTCACCCCGCTGTCATCCAGAAGGTGAGGTCATTACAGGTGCATCAAAGCTGGGACCGAGAGACTGAAAAAAACAGATTTTATCTCAAGGCCATCAGACTGATAAACAGCCATCACTAACATTGAGTGGATGCTGCCAACATACTGACTCAAATCTCTAGCCACTTTAATAATAAAAAATTGAATGTAATAAATGTATCACTAGTCACTTTAAACAATGCCACTTTATATAATGTTTACATACCCTACATTACTCATCTCATATGTATATGCTGTACTCTATACCATCTACTGCATCTTGCCTATGCCGTTCGGCCATCGCTCATTCATATAATTATATGTACATATTCTTATTCATTCCTTTACAGTTGTGTGTATAAGGTAGTTGTTGTGAAATTGTTAGATTTCTTGTTAGATATTACTGCATTGTTGGAACTAGAAGCACAAGCATTTTGCTACACTCGCATTAACATCTGCTAACCATGTGTATGTGACCAATAAAATTTGATTTGATTTGTGAAATAAAATTAAAAATATATCATGTATGTATGAAACTGGGAGCTATACTACTGTAACATGTTTATCTTGTATACTGTATTACTGTAGTGTTTACTGTACTGTATAGAGGAAACTGGGAGCTATACTACTGTAACATGTTTATCTTGTATACTGTATTACTGTAGTGTTTACTGTACTGTATAGAGGAAACTGGGAGCTATACTACTGTAACATGTTTATCTTGTATACTGTATTACTGTAGTGTTTACTGTACTGTATAGAGGAAACTGGGAGCTATACTACTGTAACATGTTTATCTTGTATACTGTATTACTGTAGTGTTTACTGTACTGTTTGCAATTTTGTTTTTGTAGAACTGAAAGACGACGACCACGTGGTGGTAGAACGCGTCTATTTACAGACCAACAGGAGGCTGCCATTACGCAAATAGTAGTTGAAAATAATGACATTAGACTGCGGTAAAACCAACAACAGATTATTGAAAACCCTGCCATCTTCCATAACATCAGAGTGAGCTTATCAACCATAGCCCACATCCTTAAGAAACACCATCTTCGGATGAAGCAAATCTACAGAGTCCCATTTGAAAGGAATTCCCAAGGAGTGAAGGATAAACGGTACGAATATGTGCAAGTAAGTAATGTACTAGTATTACACTCTTGAAACAGAGACTCATTGATGTCGCCAGTGAACTTTACTATACAGTAATTATTGTATTTACTGTCATTTCAGAGAATCATGGAGTTGGATGCATCCCATGCTCCAGGAAATCCTATTCATAGATGAGGCTGGATTCAATTTAGCAAAGACGAGGAGGAGATGAAGAAACATCATTAGTCAACGTGCCATCATTGAGGTACCTGGCCAGCGCAGGGAAATGTCACCATATGCGCAGCTATGAGCCACAATAGGGTCCTCCACCGACATGCCACCCTTGGACCATACAACACTGCCCATCTCCTTAATTTCCTGAAACACCTTACATGACAGTCTTCTTAAGCCAGAGCAGAGAGGGCCAGGTGATCCTGAGCAGCAAATGTGCGTTCTAATTTAGGACAACGTGAGTTTCAATCGGGCTGCTCAGGTCCGCAACTGGTTCCATGACCATCCCAGGTTTACAATTCTCTATTTCCCACCATATTCCCCATTTCTCAACCCCATTGAGGAGTTGTTTTCAGCATTGCGGTAGAAGATGTATGATCGCAAACCCCATAAACGTATGGCCCTTCTCCAGGTAATGGAGGAAGCCTGTGGTGACATTCCAGCAGTCTTGTCAGGGGTGGATGTGACATGCCAGAAGATATTTCCCCCACTGTCTCTGATGTTGATGAAAATCTGTGACCGGGCTAAAACAGACATGACTGATTTTGTTTTCTCAATGGAGTATTTGTTTCTTGACTTATGGTTTAGATTTGACAGTTTCTTTATCTATTCCGTACAATTGATTTAAAATACAGTACAGTAGTACAAATAGGACTATTTTCTTCCTTTGCATATGCAAAATATATTTACTGCATGTTTGCATTTTTACTGTATGTGTGCTTACAGTATGCTATTTGACATGTATTGGGTCATGTTGAAATATTAAACATACAATTTTGCATTTGTGTTCCTTTCTTGTTTGAGCACACACAAATAATATACAGTATAACAACAAAATCTTAGTCTTTACACTGAAATAGGTTCTGATAGTCGTGTTTTGAATAAGTCACATTAGTGTGATCTTGGTTGTCACTGATTTATTTGATGTGTGTGTGTGTGTGTGTGTGTGTCTCATTTGTATGCAGTTTCATTTTGAGCAGGGAGTACATGATTTTGATTACCGTGTTTCATTTTAAAGGATGTCTGTGGGGTTTGGGGAAATTGGCTAACTGTTTTGTGTTTTGTGTTTAGAGTTTTGAGTACCTGAGATGTAATTTCAGCAAATGTGTGTTAACATTTAGGAAAAACTGTAATGGACCGATATAGCCTTCTGCAGCACAGGAACTCGCCTCCCCTCCCATTTAAAAATGCCGACAGATAATTTGTTTGCTCAACATGGTGTGATCTTTTTGTGTGGATAAAAATTAATTATCCGAGAAAGGCAGTGGAAACGCCTTTATGCGCAAATATTGATATAACAACCATCATATCGAAGAAAAGTCACAGTAAACTTGGAGTCATGCCATGATATGGTGTGTGGTACTCCCACTAGGACTTGGAAAACCATGTAGTTCATTAGGCTAAATATGAAATAAATTATTATGAACTTCAAAGGGTGGTGAAAGCGCACTGGGATCTTGATGAGCCTTTCCAATAAATATCGAAATATCGAGGGTCTTATTCTGGTGATATGAACTGCTTGACTGCCGTTTGACAAATACAAATATTCTCGCTCGTATCTATAATAATCTCATCATGTAGACTAGCCTACACGCACATCTTCCAACACACCATTTCCGCACTCTGTGTTGTTGTACCGGATCAGGTCCGCTTGGTGATTATATATTCAACCCAACCCTCCGCAGATAAACTGACAGTGATCACAGTGCTGCCACAGAACTTCACCTTGATTTAAAAGTTCTAACGCCATGGTGAAACGTGAAGTGGTGGTGACTATCAGCGCAGAGGCGGAGGAGGCTCTGGTGGCAAGTACGCCTAATCCAGCCCAAAATAAGAAAAACATGAAGAATAAACCTGGTAAGTACAGTGTGCTTGTGATAGACGCTGTCCAAATTTTGAGTAAGAGAAGCGGTTTGACTTCGGTAAAAATGTACAATGAAGGCAAGCTGGTTCGATGAGCAGAATAGGTAAACCTACCTGCGGTATTCCATCCAAGCGCTGGTGCTCAACAAGACGCTGATCAAAGTACAGGGCATGAGGGCGAACTGTTCCTTCAGGCAAAGGTTTGCGAAGAGGCAATGAAAAAGCCTCCATCTAAGTCAGCCAATACCACCACGAAAACCGCCAAAGCATTGACTACAAGAAGGCAACCGTGCCAAGACAAAGGCCAAGAGCAGCCCAAAGAAGGGACCAGCTGCAAATAAGCCCTAAGAAGCTGGGTGCCAAGAAGGTGAACGCTGCACGGGTGAACAAATAGCCGAAGGCCAGCAAAGCCATCAGCCAAGTCACGAGGATGAAGAAGCCTAGTCGCTATCGCATACATAACTTTATTTGAAATGTTTATACATCTTATAAACATTTCATTGAAATACATGCATCATCAATGGCTTATTATAGTCTACGTGTTTGTTTTCTATGTGTATACTCTGCAAGGCAGTGATTGGCTCAATGGCGTATTGTCAGAGGGACCATAACATGAGATTCAGATTCAGTGTTTAATAGTCGCATGTATAGGGTTGCAGTTGTGATTGTAGGGTACAGTGAACATCTTAGGCTCCGAGCTTCAACATACATAACTAGGTTAATTAAAATAATGAAATGGTAATAAAACAGCAACAATGTAAATAGAATATCACTATAAACATCAGAGCAACTGTAGCTGTGATGAATAAATACATCTCCATTGGGGTGGAGGCAGAGAAAAGACTGTTGAGGGGATGGGGGGAAATGACCGTAGGGGGAGCAGCATGACCATTGAGGGGGTTGGGGACCAAGTGAAATAAAAACAATAAAGATTATAATCAAAAATCTATAGTATATACACTACTGGTCAAAAGTTGTAGAACACCTACTCATTCAAGGGTTTTTATTTTATTTTTTACTATGTTCTATATTGTAGAATAATAGTGAAGACAAACTATTAAATAACACATGGAAATCATGTAGTAACCAAAAAAGTGTTAAACAAATCAAAATATATTTTATATTTGAGATTCTTTAAATATCCACCCTTTGCCTTGATGACAGCTTCGCACACTCTTGGTATGATGGCTGCATGGTCCCATGGTGTTTATACTTGCGTATTATTGTTTGTGCAGATGAACGTGGTACCTTCAGGCGTTTGTAAATTGCTCCCAAGGATGAACCAGACTTGTGGAGGTCTGATTTCTTTTGATTTTCCCATGATGTCAAGCAAAGAGGCACTGGGTTTGAAGGTAGGCCTTGAAATACATCCACAGGTACACCTCCAATTGACTCGAATGATGATCAGAAGCTTCTAAAGCCATGACATCATTTTGGGGAATTTTCCAAGCTGTTTAAAGGCACAGTCAACTTATAAGTGAAATAATCTGTCTCTAAACAATTGTTGGACAAATTACTTGTGTCATGCACAAAGTAGATGTCCTAACCAACTTGCCAAAACTATAGTTTGTTAACAAGAAATTTGTGGAGTGGTTGAAAAACTAGTTTTAATGACTCCAACCTAAGTGTATGTAAACTTCCAACTTCAACTGTATGTGAGAATACTGTTCATTGACTACAGCTCAGCGTTCAAGACCATAGTGCCCACAAAGCTCATCACTAAGCTAAGGACCCTGGGACTAAACACCTCCCTCTGCAACTGGATCCTGGACTTCCTGATGGGCCGGCCCCAGGTGGTAAGGGCAGGCAACAACACATCTGCCGCGCTGATCCTCAACACGGGGGCCCCTCAGGTGTGAGTGCTTAGTTCCCTCCTATACTCCCTGTTCACCCACGACTGCGTGGCCAAGCACGTCTCCAACACCATCATTGTGTTTGTTTGCTGATGACACAACAGTGGTAGGCCTGATCACCGACAACGATGAGAAAGCCAATAGAGAGGAGGTCAGAGACCTGGCAGTGTGAAGAGGGTAAGACAAAGCCTTTTCCCCCTCAGGAGAATGAATATATATATATTTTGCAACAATAATAACAACATTACGCATCAGAATAGTTCAGGACATCATTAATATGTGACAATACATTGAGATATTAACAGACATTCAGAAACTTCTAATCATTTTTCAACTTTTTAAGTTTCACAAGTTTGAGGGATTTATAAAACCTTTGTATGTCTCATATGAAGAATGAGAACACCAAAACAATATCAGAATGTACTTTTATATAAACATTTTGCAACTGTAAAGGATATCATCAACATGTTCTCAACCTTGTAAATTGAGAAATGATGTAACCAAATAATGAAAACCACCTATTTAACAATATGACACTTTTAAATAAATAAAAATAAGGTATTCAATGTTCGTAGATACAATACTTTACTTGCATAGAAACATCTTTGTCCAAACGGTATAGGCTCCCCTATAAAGTATTGTACATGGTGTGTTCCAGTTAGTGCATAGGGTCATGGAAAAGCCATGACAAGTGTACTACTTCCGTCTTCTCCACCCTAGCGGATACAGAGAAATGGTAAGATAATTTATGTGGTTTACTATGAAAATAAAGACATTTTGACGTTATTTCATCATCAGTGATACGATGAGCAGTGTATTGAATATTACATTATTTGTGGTTTACGCGAGGTATGCGTTAATGCGTATCGCTAGATTTGGTTTGGTAGCTAGTAAGCTAGTTAGTTAGCATCCCCACCCAAAATGTGAAATCATCTGTTTTTAGCTAGTGATGTACCTCTAAGGTAAATTTGCTAGTTTGGAAGCTAGTGCCAAATACTGTAATCTAAAGTATAATTTCAAATGTATTCATAAATATAAACACATGTTTGGGGGGTAACTAGCTAAGTTATCTGTAATAGTGCATCAGGGAGGTCACATCTGTTCTTGGATGTCACTATCAAGCGTGTAAATTAATACCATGAATAAAGATCCCCATGCTCCATTGAAATAAATACCGAACACTAGCTGGTAGAAGAGGGTAGTTAGCTAGCAAGATGGCAATCTCGCAAGTAAGGCAGCCAGCCTAGGTATTTAAGACCGCAAATGTTGTCTCACATTTGCTGTCATTTGTCCTCACCAGCTAGCTTGGTCATTCCTACAATGCGGTGCCTTTTCTGGCCCCTGGAAATATCCGTTCTAATTTAGTGTAAAATGTGGATTCCAAAAGGATTTAAATATCATTTTCCTTTAACACCAACAAATGGATCCTGAAAGGGAACTTAATGCATTTGAAACACTTTTTGTCAGTGGATGTAGGCTTTTTTGCGATGTCCCCAGGTGTTATTTATCAACTTCCATGAGATATAAGCCATAAAATGTTTAATCTGTCTTTTTATAGTCCTAGTTAGTCTCTCTCATTAATGTTTTTTTCATGATTATTTTATTTAAGATTTCCCGTGTGTCCTCGATCACTTGCCACCCTGTTAGTTTGTTGTAAATCTCAATTTTAAGACAACAACCCCTTCCTACAATGACACCACATTTCAGGAAGTGTCATAATTTATTTATATAAACACAGTTGTATCTATTTGTTCATGTTAGTCTGTATGTCACACTCATACATTTCCACCCTGTTAGTCCAAAAAAAATGAAAATGTTAAAATATGTTTGATAGAGAAGTTAAAATTCTGTTCAAGTTTTCACAATTATGCTAGCTCAATCTAATCTGGCTAATTTAGGCTCAACATTTCCACCCTGTTAACAAACTGGAAAATGCACCCAAAAATGTTGTAAGTGCCTGAGCTTTACCAGTACAAAACAAATGTATTCTACAAAAGTTTAGGTGCCGCATAGTAGGAATGACCCAGCTAACTATGCACTAGCCCCTGATCATGACTCTAGGTTCCATTACATTCCACATAAGTCATCTTCTGTATGGGGGTGTTTTGGTTAGAGCCCTAACGCTTGGTCTGAACTAGCCCAAAGGCCGACAGATGGCGATATTGATCTGGTATTGAGGGTTTCATCTTACCGTCCAAACGCATTGTATGCAGCTGGCAATACACTTGTATCCCCGTGGACTGGTTCGTACCGAAAACATTCTCCATCCAGGCTGTAAAGGCATCAATTTCATCCTTAACTAGATGTATTAATGGCGAGAAGGTGGGGTGGGGATGAAAATATGCGTACTTTATGAAACACCACTTTTCCACCACCATGCTAATGCTGCTACTTGATGTTGCGCCCTTCATTCAGTTAGGGGTAAACAGACTGCTGCAACCTGTTTGGCTGAATGAGTCCCGGATGTTGTACATCGATCATACCTACGCATTAGCCACTTCAGCATGGTGATCGAAAATAGTGTTTTGTAACATTAGGCTCCTTTAGTCCATTATAGGACTAGCTATGCACCTGCATCTTGCCTGAATTAAGTTTGCTTTGCAGTAAGTAGGTCCAGAGTCTAGATTTCCATTCCTTATGCTCCACATATATAGGGTTGCTATAATATGCTTGTCCACTGAAATGTTTTCTCGGCCCAAATCAGATGCAAGCTGGATTGAAATAGTGAGATATTGTCATCCTGAAAATGCACGTAGTGGCAGTGCATTCTACTGATGTAAGGCCTTAGGCCTTAGCCAATGTGTGCCCACTGTTCTTATCTATTATAGTCATTTGTCAATGTGAAACAGTGGTGGTGTACTTTTTAAATTCACAGTTCACCATACGAATGTAATGGTGCAATTGTTCAGACCATGAAAGGCTTTAGTGTGACTAGGCCTAGGCTTTATTCTAGGGGTTTCAGTATGTACTCATGCGGTCAATATACTTCCTCTTCTTACATTTGCGGGACGCAGGCTGTATCATCTTAATGGTGATTTCACTGTAAACGATTTTATATATATATATATATATATATATATTTTTTGAATGGGGTTGGTAGCCTTTTTGAACTTTTACTGACTAATGTGTTGGTGAGTTTCTGTGATAGTGAAATCAGTGTTGAGCTGTTAGAAGCCAGTGTAAAATCTGCACTGCAGCCCAAGCCCAGCCATGAGCCATTGCTATGGAAGAAACATTATTTCAGGAATTCTAGCTACAAGCCTGCATGCTTGAAAGTACTTTAGCCTTCAATTCGTAAGGAGGTGTGGTGATGTCGGGATGAGGGCCATTTAGCTAATAGTTTGAGGCTAATAGTCCCTTTCCGCTCCCTCAGACAGCGACTCTGCGCCCGTACCTCAACGCTGTGCGTGCCACGCTGCAGGCCGCCCTCTGTCTGGAGAACTTCTCCTCTCAGGTGGTGGAGCGCCACAACAAGCCAGAGGTGGAGGTCCGGTGAGTGTCTGTCTTTGTTGGTGTGTGTGTGTGTGCGTGAGAGGGTGTTTGACCGTGTGAATGCTATCCCCTTCAGGAGCAGTAAAGAGCTGCTGCTGCAGCCAGTCATCATCAGTCGTAATGACAAGGAGAAGGTTCTTATCGAGGGCTCCATCAACTCTGTCCGAGTCAGCATCGCTGTCAAGCAGGTCAGGGATATTATTTATTCCAATGTTTATAGTCTATAACCTGTCCTTTTACAGGTGCAGTTTACGGGCTTGATTTTGGTGACTTTCATACTTTATTTAAACAATATACCACGGCTAAGGGCTGTTAGGCAAAACCCAACGCGGAGTGCCTGGATACAGCCCTTAGCCGTTGTATGTAGGCCATATACCACAAACCCCTGAGGTACTTAGTTGCTCTTTATAAAAGGGTTACCAATGTAATTACAACAGTAAACAATACGTTTTGTGTCATACTTGTGGTATATTGTCTGATATACCACAGCTTTGAACCAAACAACCCGGTTTATAATTAAGCAATAAGGCACGAGATGGTGTGGTACATGGCCAATATACCACGGCTAAGGACTGTTCTTAATCTAAAATCGATGTAAATAAATACAATTCCTCAGCAATCTACACACAATACCCCATATTGACAAAGCGAAAACAGGTTTTTAGAATGTTTAGAAATGTATTCGAAACAGAAATGCCTTTTTTACATAAGTATTCAGACCCTTTGCTATGAGACTTGAAACTGAGCTCTGGTGCATCCTGTTTCCATTGATCATCCCTGAGATGTTTCTACAACTTGATTGGAGGCCAGCTGTGGTAAATTCAATTGATTGGACATGATTTGGAAAGGCACACACCTGTCTATATAAGGTCCCACAGTTGACAGTACATGTCAGAGCAAAAACCAAGCCATGAGGTCGAAAAACTGTCCGTAGAGGCCCGCTCGGAATTTGCCATGAGGCACCTAAAGACTCACAGACCATGAGAAACAAGACTCTCTGGTCTGATGAAACCAAGATTGAACTCTTTTGCCGGAATTCCAAGTGTCACGTCTGTAGGAAACCTGGCACCATCCCTACGGTGAGGCATGGTGGTGGCAGGATTATGCTGTGGGGATATTTTTCAGCGGCAGGGACATGGAGACTAGTCAGGATTGAGGCAAAGATGAACGGAGCAAAGTACAGAGATCCTTGATGAAAACCTGCTCCAGAGCACTCAGGGCCTCAGCCTGGGGTGATGGTTCACCTTCCAACCCTAAGCACACAGCCAAGACAACGCAGGAGTGGCTTCGGGACATGTTTCTGAATGTCCTTGAGTGGCCCAGCCAGAGCCCGGACTTGAACCCGATCGAACATCCCTGGAGAGACCTGAAAATAGCTGTGCAGCAACGCTCCCCATCCAACCTGACTGAGCTTGAGAGGATCTGCAGAAAAGAATTGAAGAAACTCCCCAAGTACAGGTGTGCCAAGCGTCATAAACGTAGTGTCACAAACGTGTAGACTCAAGGCTGTAATCCCTGCCAAAGGTGCTTCAACAAAGTACTGGGTAAAGGGTCTGCATACTTATGTAAATGGATATTTCGGTTTTTTATTATTTTATTAGAAAAAATGTCTAAACCTGTTTTTGCTTTGTCATTATGGGGAATTGTGTGTAGATTGATGGGGGGGGACAATCAATTTTAGAATGAGGCTGTAACCTAAAAAAATGTGGAAAAAGTCAAGGGGTCTGAATACTTTCTTAAGGTACATTGGCCATATACCGCAAACCCCCGAGGTGCCTTATTGCTATTATAAATGGGTTACCAATGTAAATATAAATGTTTTGTCATACGGTCTGATATACCACGGCTGTCAGCCAATCAGCATTCAGGGCTTGAACCACCCAGTTTACAATAATATTTGGAAAACGCTTATCTTTTTGTATTGTCGTTACCCAAACAGAAGTGCATAGATGGAAGCGAAGCTGTACCATTAAAAAAAAAAAAAAAAAAAAACCTGGTGACAGTTGGTGGCTATTAACGCTACTGTCCTGTGATTGGTGGGTGCTGAGTCTGACTACTATGTGATTTGTGTCACTGCAGGCGGATGAGATTGAGAAGATCCTTTGCCATAAATTCATGCGCTTCATGATGATGAGAGCTGAGAACTTTTTCATCCTGAGGAGAAAACCAGTGGAGGTGAGAGGACTGGTGGTACAACCAACATCTCAACTTTTCACCTTAGAGAATGACTTGGAAGTCTGTTCTCTCAACACAAAATATTCTGTAAGAATTGGGATTAATCACCCTTCATTTGTCCGCAGGGTTATGACATCAGTTTCCTCATCACCAACTTCCACACGGAGCAGATGTACAAGCACAAGCTGGTGGACTTCGTCATCCACTTCATGGAGGAGATCGACAAGGAGATCAGCGAGATGAAGTTGTCTGTCAACGCCAGGGCCCGTATCGTCGCAGAGGAGTTTCTAAAAAATGTGAGTCTGTCTTCATGTCTGTCTGTCTTTTCACGTAGAAGTTGAAGTTTTATCTGACATCCATGTTTTTGACTTGCGCAGTTCTAAGAAAATTCCCAAACATTCCTTACGCTGATCACGACCGTCATCATGGTATCTGAGGGGTGCGCATCACAGGATGGAGAGAGGGAGGGACAAACATTGTGACCAGTCATTCGCAATGGAAAAAAGTAAAGATGCATCAGACCAGTGGGGTGTTGCCCTACATCATTGAGGTATCCCTGTGCTCAGAAATATTGATGTTTGTACATAATGAATATTCACAGCCTTGTTTAATTTCTGCCTTTTAGAACAAAGCATTAAATCAGGGCGGGTCCTTAAAATAAAATCCTAATCCATATTAATGAGCACAGGGAAATGCATGGACATTTCTGATTATTGAAACTATTTTTTTTTTTTTTTTATATAAATATTATATTCACAGAATGTTTTGCTAAGTTTTTGTTACAACACCTGTTTCTTGTCTTAATACACACAGAGCAGACCCTATCATTGATGGAAATGATTGTGATAATAGTGCTGGTAGTGATGATGAATAAATCCCTTTATCGTTTGTTTGTATTTTGCTGTGTTATTTTACCATACTAGTATATTGCACTGTGTGTATTGCTTGGACCTGTTTATCTTTATAATGGAAAAATGTGACATTGCATTCATTAATCAAACTATTTACATACTATAGAAATTAGGGTAAATTTGTGGACGAAACGACAGCTATCTTGTTGGGACCTGTCAGATGAAATGTTTGTTTCTACATAACATGCCATAGTAGATATATCACAATGGTATGATGCATGAGAATGGCACCTTGTTAGCTACTACATCAAGATAGCATAAATAAATATCCTCTCCTATCTAGTAGGCTTTGGTTCGAATTCATATCGTTATTTTATGACGTTGGTAGACCATGGCATTTGCAATGCCAGGATAGTGGGTTTGATTCCCAGGGTCACCCTATGTAAAATGTATTCACGCATAACTTTTAAGTCGCTACTAGCAGTAAATCATTGGGCATTAAGGTAGCACTATTTGGATAAAGCATCTACAGATTGACTATCTATTAACTACTTCGGGAGCAGTGGGGCACTCCCGACACTACCCGGTGAAATGCAAGGCGCCCAATTCAAAATCCAAAAGTTGAATTATTAAACATTCATCAATATACAAGTGTTGCATAGTCACCAAAAGCTCTGTTCTTGGCAATATCACAGCGTTGTCAAATTTCAAAAAGGCTTTACGGCGAAAGCACAACATTTGATTGTTTGAGGGTAGCACCTCCAATATTTTCCGTTTTCATAAACCATCGCGGTTCACACAAAACACATTTTACAGCGAAAACAAATCCCTTACCTTTGGAAGAACTGTGGCAAGCAGTTGCTTAGCAACAGTTTGTTGATAGTCCAGATTTTCCATCTGTCATACTATCCAAATAAAGTGTGACTGAAATTAATCATTAGGCTACCAACATTCTCAACTGCATGGCGATGCACACCTCCAATTCAATCATGAAGTTTGCAGATGAGACAACAGTAGTGGGCTTTATTACCAACAACGAAGAGACCGCCTACAGGGAGGAGGTGAGAGCACTCGGAGTGTGGTGTCAGGAAAATAACGTCAACAAAACAAAGATGATCGTGGACTTGAAGGAGCACCCCCCCCCCCAATCCACATTGAAGGGACAGCAGTGGAGAAGGTGGATAGCTTCAAGTTCCTTGGTGTACACATCACAGACAAACTGAAATGGTCCACTCACACAGACAGTGTGGTGAAGGTGCAACAGCGCCTCTTCAACCTCAGGAGGCTGAAGAAATTTGGCTTGTCACCCAAAACCCTGACAAACTTTTACAGATGCACAATCGAGAGCATCCTGTCGGGCTGTATCGCAACTGTACCGCCCTCAACGGCAAGGCTCTCCAGAGGGTACTGAGGTCTGCACAACGCATCACCGGGGGCAAACTACCTGCCCTCCAGGACACCTACAGCACACGATGTCACAGAAAGGCCAAAAAGATCAAGGACAACAACCACCTGAGCCACTGCCTGTTTACACCGCTATCATCCAGAAGGCGAGGTCCGTACAGGTGCATCAAAGCTGGGCCCGAGAGACAGAAGCTGTTTTTCAATCTCAAGGCCACCAGACTGCTAAATTGCAATCACTAACTCCGAGAGGCGGCTGCCTACATTGAGACCCAATCACTTTAATAAATGGATCACTAGTCACTTTGTACAATGCACTCTAAACAATGCCACTTTAATAATGTTTACATATCTTAAATTACTCATATCTCATGTATATACTGTATTTTATACCATCTATTGCACCTTGCCTATGCCGCTCGGCCATCGCTCATCCATATATTTATATGTACATATTCTCATTCACCCATTTAGATTTGTGTGTATTAGGTAGTTGATAGGGAATTGTTAGATTACTTGTTAGATATTACTGCACAGTCAGAACTAGAAGCACAATTTCGCTACACTTGCATTAACATCTACTAACCATGTGTATGTGACAGAATTTGATTTGATTTTGAACTTTGTAGCATTAAAAAATGCATTTTAAAAAATCCCATATTTCCTGTGGGATCATGGCATTTGTTTTCTGGACCGACTGCTGGTGGCAGCATCATGCTATGGGTATGCTTGTCACCGGCAGAGACGGGGAAGTTTGTTAGGATCACAATAAACACGAAAGGAGCAACACCCAGGTATAAAGTTAGAGGAAAACCTGCCCCTTGGATAATTATATTTTTCAGCAGCACAATTGCACAAATTGTAATGCTAAAGACACTTGAATGGCTTTTCAAGCGGTGTTGTGTTGAGTGGTCCAGTCCCAGTCCTAACTTAAAATTGCTTGAAAATCAGCAGCGCCGAAGATCAGCATTATAGCATGATTGGGATTTAGGGCTGGATTCAATCTGTAGCGCCGAAGATCTGCTTTTGTAGCGCGAGTGAAATTTAATGGTAATTTTCAATTGAGCCGGCATATGCATCTTTTACTGTGAATGCAGTCTCCACAAGCCCGGAAACATAGTCTTTAAATCTTAATCAGGCTATAACGCTTATCTTCGGTTACTGATTGAATACAGCCCTTAAAGACAATGTTTCTGAGTTTGTGGAGACTGCATTCTAGGGCTGACCCCATTTAGTGGACTGCTCGATTGTTTGGTTGATAGACTGTTGGTCGACAAAGATTTCTTTAATCGAGCAGTCGTGGTTATTTATTTTGTCATGGTGCACAAGACACCTGTCTGATTCGCGCCTGTCTCAGTGGACTAATCCATTGTGGAGGCCACGGTATGGCACAGTCCATCACTCCTACACGTGTGATACTGACATTGTATATGGTTATATTATGTACAAATAATATTGCAACACTAATATAGAGAAATATTGTATTTAACAAATGCACTTTCTCCCGTGTTGGATATAGTCGCTGTCTGTGGTTCTGAAACATAATCTTCAGTGAGCTGTAGAATTGGCGCCTTTCCCCATGTTGCTATGTACATAATAGCAAAGTTTACCAGTATATTGCGATTGAGAACAATGTGGCGGAGGCAGCAGAGAAGAGGAAACAGTCCCTGCCTTAGCCTAATTATCTAAGAAAATTGCAGAGGAAACCCCAACTGTTAAATGTGCCTGGCTTTATAAATCAACCATATATACAGTTGAAGTCGGAAGTTTACATACACCTTAGCCAAATACATTTAAACTCAGTTTTTCACAATTCCTGACATTTAATACTAGTAAAAATTCCCTGTTTTAGGTCAGTTAGGATTACCACTTTATTTTAAGAATGTGAAATGTCAGAATAATAGTAGAGATTTCCAAACACCTGAAGGTACCACGTTCATCTGTACAAACAATAGTACGCAAGTATAAACACCATGGGACCACGCAGCCGTCATAGCGCTCAGGAAGGAGACGCGTTCTGTCTCCCAGAGATTAACGTACTTTGGTGCGAAAAGTGCAAATCAATCCCAGAACAACAGCAAAGGACCTTTAGAAGATGCTTGAGGAAACAGATACAAAAGTATCTATATCCACAGTAAAACGAGTCCTATCGACATAACCTGAAAGGTCACTCAGTAAGGAAGAAGCCACTGCTCCAAAACCGCCACATGGGGACAAAGATCGTACTTTTTGGAGAAATGTCCTCTAGTCTGATGAAACAAAAATAGAACTGTTTGGCCATAATGACCTTCATAATGTTTGGAGGAAAAAGGGGGAGGCTTGCAAGCCGAAGAACACCATCCCAACCGTGACGCACGGGGGTGGCAGCATCATGTTGTGGGGGTGCTTTGCTGCAGGAGGGACTGGTGCACTTCACAAAATAGATGGCATCATGAGGAAAGAAAAATATGTGGATATATTGAAGCAACATCAGTCAGGAAGTTAAAGCTTGGTCGCAAATGGGTCTTCCAAATGGACAATGACCCCAAGCATACTTCCAAAGTTGTGGAAAAATGGCTTAAGGACAACAAAGTCAAGGTATTGGAGTGGCCATCACAAAGCCTTGACTTCAATCCTATAGAAAATGTGTGGGCAGAACTGAAAAAGTGTGTGCAAGCAAGGAGGCCTACAAACCTGACTCAGTTACACCAGCTCTGTCTGGAGGAATGGGCCAAAATTCAATGGCAATGCGTTTGGCAATGCTACCAAATGCTAATTGAGTGTATGTAAACTTCTGACCCACTGGGAATGTGGTGAAAGAAATAAAACCTGAAATAAATCATTCTCCCTACTATTATTCTGACATTTCACATTCTTAAAATAAAGTGGTGATCCTAACTGACCTAAGACAGGGAATATTTACTAGGATTAAACGTCAGGAATTGTGAAAAACTGAGTTTAAATGTATTTGGCTAAGGTGTATGTAAACTTCCGACTTCAACTGTACATTGTGTAATTTACTAATGGTCCCTAACTAAGGCAGCAAAATGTGAAGACTACACAAAACACTTTTTGAGCAGAAGACTACAGCAAGAGATTTAACTCAAAATATTTATTACATTTTGATGATGTAGATATTTACATTGAAAGAATCATATTCTTGACACGTTGACAAACAAGTCAAAATGAACAAACAAGACATGGTGAACATGCTGAAAACTATATAAAACCAGTGAGCGATTTAATGACATTCAAAGCATTACGGACAACTGATTATGGTGATCAGTACAAATATACGTATTTACACAGGCATTACAAGTAATTTCAATTTCCATTGATTTGTTATGATCCCACAGATGCCAACAACTATTCCTGTGCTACTGAACTACAGCTGCATTTTAGATAAAGTATCCTTCACTTGTAGACATTGAATAATAGATCCGATCACATTCTAGATCACATAGCAGATCACTGATGCAACATGGAAAAAAAACTTGTCAATCTTTTTAGATTTTAACTAGATTAAGATTTAATTGAAAATGATAGATACGCAAAACTGCCTTTACAGGAACAGCCTGATTTTATACCAGACATAAAAATACTAGCTACAATTTGTGTCCCCGCTTAAGAGTCTGCATATCACAGCCTCTGCAACTTGTAATGCAATAGTTTAATAGGAAATTCAACAAATATATATTTTTAAATGGGGTGGACAAACACTAAAATACTAAGAACAAGAAATATACAATGTCACCATATATGGTTCTTAGGCTATGTTGTTTGCACGGGCAGCCCAATTCTGATCTTTTGCCAAATTATTGTAAAAAGAGTTGATCTGATTGGTCAAAAGACCAATTAGTAGAAAAAGATCAGAATTGGGCTGCCTGTGTAAATGCAGTAAGTGACAGACACGATTTCAGAAAAGCGCAACTCTACAATTTGAAGAAAAGCCATATGTCCTGTATTTAAAAATAGGTTTCAAATCAGATTGTCCTTATCTTGATCATATACACTCACACACATACAAAACACACTCTCACACATACCCCCGATAGTGGGGCGAATCACCATTGAACTGGATTCCAGTTGTCTAGACTTTCATTGCTTAGAATTAAAGAGAGAGATCAGGTGAACCTGAACGCGGAATATGTCCAATGAAAGATCCGGATGCAGTCTTTTCCAATCCCACTGCAAGGAAAACATTTAAAGTGGAATTTGGATTGATTGCTGATTGAGGAAGTGGCCATGGTGAGTAGAGGAAGTGGCCATGGTGAGTGATGTCACTCTGTAGTCTTGGGCACTGTCACTAATCACTGGTGAGCGGGGACTGTGAACAGGGCTTCCTCCGGCATCCGTGAAGTGTCTACATTCTGTACAATGAAAAGAGACCAGTCAGCACTAGGACACAGATAAGGTTAGTCCAATTGAACCTGAACCTCTTTCTCGCTCTGTTTTAGAGTGCAAGCCCAGTGAGGGCGCTTGTCTGGGGTACCTACGTCTGGCCTGTCCCTGTGGGTGTTCACAGCTTCCACGTTCAAAAAGACAGACTCTACTTTACAGCCTACAGGGACAGGAAGAGAAGAAAACAAAACAATAGTTAGAGACAGAAATAGAAAGGGAAGAGATTGAGGACAAATGTGTTTTATGTTACTTTGTCCGAAAACTAGAGGGCAGCAGCAGTTCACTGTTTAATACATAAACTAAGGCCAGGGTTCAATTACATCAGCGCTACCCCACAGTAACCAACAATAGCAGGTTTAACTGCGCTGGAGATGTCAAATTAGTGAGCAACTGTTCTTGTGTTCATTGTCACGAAGCCACACCCAGCCCACCCACTTTAGAAGTTAAGAATGAGAAAATGTAGGCTATATACAGTGCCTTCGGAAAGTATTCAGACCCCTTAACTTTTTCCACATTTTGTTACAGCCTTATTTTAAAACTGATTAAATTGTTTTTTCCCCCTTAACACCCCATAATGACAAAGCAAAAACAGGTTTAGAATTTTTTGCAAATTTATTACAAATAAAAATAAATAAATATCACATTTACATAAGTATTCAGACCCTTTACTCAGTACTTCCTTGAAGCCTCTTTGGCATTGATTACAGCATCAAGTATTTTTGGGTATGACGCTACAAGCTTGGCGCAGCCGTATTTGGGGAGTTTCTCCCATTCTTCTCTGCAGATCCTCTCAAGCTCTGTCAGGTTGGATGGGGAGCGTTGCACAGCTATTTTCAGGTCTCTCCAGAGATGTTCGATCGGGATCAAGTCCGGGCTCTGGCTGGGCCACTCAAGGACATTAAGAGACTTGTCTCGAAGCCACTCCTGTGTTGTCTTGGCTGTGTGCTTAGGGTGGTTGTCTTGTTGGAAGGTGAACCTTCGCCCCAGTCTGAGGTCCTGAGCGCTCTAGAGCAGGTTTTCATCACGTGTCTCTCTGTACTTAGCTCCGTTCATCTTTTCCTCGATCCTGACTAGTCTCCCAGTCCCTGCAGCTGAAAAACATCCCCACAGCATGACGCTGCCACCACCATGCTTCACCGTAGGGATGGTGCCAGGTTTCCTCCAGACATCACGCTTGGCATTCAGGCCAAATAGTTCAAACTTGGTTTCCACAGACCAGAGAATCTTGTTTCTCATGGTCTGTGAGTCTTTAGGTGCCTTTTGGCAAACTCCAAGCGGGCTGTCATGTGCCTTTTACTGAGTGGCTTCCGTCCGGCCACTCAACCATAAAGGCCTGATTGGTGGAGTGCTGCAGAGATGGTTGTCCTTCTGGAAGTTTCTCCCATCTCCATAGAGGAACTCAAGAGCTCTGTCAGTGACCATTGGGTTCTTGGTCACCTCCCTGACAAAGGCCTTTCTCTCCCGATTGCTCAATTTGGCCGGGCGGACAGCTCTAGGAAGATGGCTTTTGGAAGGAAATGCTGTAGCAATGCTCAACCGGTGTCGCTCATTCAACCGGTTCTCCCCATTAAGCAGCGGGTCGGAGTCAGAGGCCGAGCCTTCTCTGGTCTCTACTCCTCCCGTTACGGGGTCTGAGACGCCGAGGCCTCCCACCATTAGCTCTGACAATTTGAAAACTCTAGTCATTGGCGACTCCATTACCCGCAGTATTAGACTTAAAACGAATCATCCAGCGATCATACACTGTTTACCAGGGGCAGGGCTACCGGCGTTAAGGCTAATCTGAAGATGGTGCTGGCTAAAGCTAAATCTGGCAAGTGTAGAGTATAGAGATATTGTTATCCACGTCGGCACCAACGATGTTAGGATGAAACAGTCAGAGGTCACCAAAGCGCAACATAGCTTCAGCGTGTAAATCAGCTAGAAAGATGTGTCGGCATCGAGTAATTGTCTCTGGCCCCCTCCCAGTTAGGGGGAGTGATGAGCTCTACAGCAGAGTCTCACAACTCAATCGCTGGTTGAAAACTGTTTTCTGCCCCACACAAAATATAGAATTTGTAGATAACTGGCCCTCTTTCTGGGACTCACCCACAAACAGGACCAAGCCTGGCCTGTTGAGGAGTGACGGACTCCATCCTAGCTGGAGGGGTGCTCTCATCTTATCATTAGAAAGCAAATTACGGACTCCTCTTTAAATCTGCGTATTCCTCCAAAGGTCAGTTGTCCTGAGACTGCACAACTTTGCCAGGACATAGAATCAAGGGAGACACTCAAGTTTTTTAGTACCATATCTCTTGACATATTGATGAAAATAATCATGGCCTCTAAACCTTCAAGCTGCATACTGGACCCTATTCCAACTAAACTACTGAAAGAGCTGCTTCCTGTGCTTGGCCCTCCTATGTTGAACATAATAAACAGCTCTCTATCCACCGGATGTGTACCAAACTCACTAAAAGTGGCAGTAATAAAGCCTCTCTTGAAAAAGCCAAACCTTGACCCAGAAAATATTAAAAACTACAATCGGCCTATATCGAATCTTCCATTCCTCTGTTTTAGAAAAAGCTGTTGCGCAGCAACTCACTGCCTTCCTGAAGACAAATAATGTATACGAAACGCTTCAGTCTGGTTTTAGACCCCATCATAGCACTGAGACTGCACTTGTGAAGGTGGTAAATTACCTTTTAATGGCGTCAGACCGAGGCTCTGCAACTGTCCTCGTGCTCCTAGACCTTAGTGCTGCTTTTGATACCATCGATCACCACATTCTTTTGGAGAGATTGGAAACCCAAATTGGTCTACACGGACAAGTTCTGGCCTGGTTTAGATCTTATCTGTCGGAAAGATATCAGTTTGTCTCTATGGATGGTTTGTCCTCTGACAAATCAACTGTAAACTTCAGTGTTCCTCAAGGCTCTGTTTTGGGACCACTATTGTTTTCACTATACATTTTACCACTTGGTGATATCATTCGGAAACATAATGTTAACTTTTACTGCTATCCGGATGACACACAGCTGTACATTAAGATGAAACATGGTGAAGCCCCAAAATTGCCCTCCCTGGAAGCCTGTGTTTCAGACATAAGGTATGTGGATGGCGGCAAATGTTCTACTTTTAAACACTGACAAAACAGAGATGCTTGTTCTAGGTCCCAAGAAACAAAGAGATCTTCTGTTGAATCTGACAATTAATCTTGATGGTTTTACAGTCGTCTCAAATAAAACTGTGAAGGACCTCGGCGTAACTCTGGATCCTGATCTCTCTTTTGACAAACATATCAAGACTGTTTCAAGGACAGCTTTTTCCATCTACGTAACATTGTAAAAATCTGAAACTTTCTGTCCAAAAATTATGCAAAAAAGTTAATCCATGCTTTTGTCACTTCTAGGTTAGACTACTGCAATGCTTTACTTTTCAGCTACCCGGATAAAGCACTAAATACACTTCAGTTAGTGCTAAACATGTCTGCTAGAATCTTGACTAGAACCAAAAAATTTGATCATATTACTCCAGTGCTAGCCTCTCTACACTGGCTTCCTGTTAAGGCAAGGGCTGATTTCAAGGTTTTACTGCTAACCTACAAAGCATTACATGAGCTTGCTTCCATCTATCTTTCCGATTTTTTCCTGCCGTACATACCTACATGTACGCTACGGTCACAAGACGCAGGCCTCTTTACTGTCCCTAGAATTTCTAAGCAAACAGCTGGAGGCAGGGCTTTCTCTTATAGAGCTCCATTTTTATGGAATGGTCTGCCTATCCATGTGAGAGACGCAGACTCGGTCTCAACCTTTAAGTCTTTATTGAAGACTCATCTCTTCAGTAGGTCCTATCATTGAGTGTAGTCTGGCCCAGGAGTGTGAAGGTGAACGGAAAGGCACTGGAGCAACGAACCACCCTTGCTGTCTCTGCCTGGCCGGTTACCCTCCACTGGGATTCTCTGCCTCTAACCCTATTACAGGGGCTGAGTCACTGGCTTACTGGTGCTCTTCCATGCCGTCCCTGGGAGGGGTGCGTCGCTTGAGTGGGTTGAGTAACTGACGTGATCTTCCTGTCCGGGTTGGCTATACTCGGCCTTGTCTCAGGATGGTAAGTTGGTGGTTGAAGATATCCCTCTAGATGTGTGGGGGCTGTGCTTTTTTTTCTCTCTCTCTCTCTCTCTCTCTCTGAGGACCTGAGCATTAGGACCATTCCTTAAGGCCTACCTGGCCTGATGACTCCTTGATGTCCCGAGTCCACCTGGCCGTGCTGCTTCTCCAGTGTCAACTGTTCTGCCTGTTTTATGAACATTTTAAAATCTTGTCCATGTTCTGTTATAATCTGCACCCGGCACAGCCAGAAGAGGAATGGCCACCCCTTACAGCCTGGTTCCTCTATAGGTTTCTTCCTAGGGTTTGGCCTTCCTAGGGAGTTTTTCCTAGCCACTGTGCTTTTACACCTGCATTGCTTGCAGTTTGGGGTTTTAGGCTGGGTTTCTGTACAGCACTCTGTGACATCAGCTGATGTAAGAAGGGCTTTATAAATACATTTGATTTGATTTAGGCAGAGTCTTGGTGGTTCCAAACTTCTTCCATTTAAGAATGATGAAGGCCACTGTGTTCTTGGGGACCTTCAATGCTGCCCAAAATATGTTGTATCCTTCCCCAGATCTGTGCCTCGACACAATCCTGTCTCTTAGCTCTACGGACAATTCCTTTCGACCTCATGGCTTGGTTTTTGCTCTGACATGCACTGTCAACTGTGGGACCTTATATAGACAGATGTGTGCCTTTCCAAATCATGTCCAATCAATTGAATTTACCACAGGTGGACTCCAATCAAGTTGTAAAAACATCTCAAGGATGATCAATGGAAACAGGATGCACCTGAGCTCAATTTAGAGTCTCATAGCAAAGGGTCTGAATACTTATGTAAATAAGGTATGTGTTTTTTACTTTTAGTGCATTTGCTAAAATGTCTAAAAAACCTTTTTCACTTTGTCATTATGGGGTATTTTGTGTAGATTGCTGAGGATTTTTATTTATTTAATCAATTTTAGAATAAGGCTGTAACGTAACAAAATGTGGAAAAAGTCAAGCAGTCTGAACACTTTCTGAAGGCTCTGTAGAAGTAATTACACTCACATTGAATATCATTAAATAATAAGGATTTACATCAGCCTAATGGAGGAGTAGATAACATCACACATTCCAGTGTTTGAACTTGTAACACGGCTACTTGGGATTTCTACTAATGTGCATCCAATGGCAATGTCCGCGATAGGTATAACGCCAGGAGCCGTTTGTGGATTTGACAGATCCTACATTGCCTAAACAAAAACAATGACATGCTATGTGATTGCCAGTTACTGCGGGTTAACGCTGATCTGATCTGATCCTGGCCTAACACTACTACTGTACATTTAAACAGTGGTACTGGACTTTACTGAACTGGATTAAAAGTATCCAGGTGATTCGAATCAAAGGGATGAACAAATGTCATTGGAGTAAATATGCATGGAATAAAGCATATCAGTGAAACCCTTATGCTGTGTTACTAATACACTTTTAATGCAGTTATTGATAATAGTGTACTCACCATAAGCCACAGGTGTCAGCTTCAGTACAGTGTGCAAAGGGCACTTCAGGTAAGGCAGCTCCTCTGAAGAACAAAAACAGAACGTAGATGATGCCTAAATAGATTCAATTTAGTTGTATTAGAGCTAATGCTAATGTCCACCTGGTCATGCTGCTGCAGCTTCAACTGTTCTACCTGCGGCTATGCAACCCTGACCGACGAGTAGCACCAGACGTGCTACTCGGTGTCTCTCTATCTCTGTGTGTGTGTGTCTCTGTGTGTGGGTGTCTCTCTGTGTGTGGGTGTCTCTCTCCGTGTGTGTGTGTGTGTCTCTCTCGCTCTGTGTGTGTGTGTGTGTGTCTGTGTGTGTGTGTCCCTCTCTCTGTGTGTGTGTGTCTCTGTGTGTGTGCCTCTCTCTCTGTGTGTGTGTGTGTCTCTCTGTGTGTGTGTGTGTCTCTCTGTGTGTGTGTGGCTGTGTGTCTCTCTCTCTCTCTCTCTCTCTCTCTCTCTCTCTCTCTCTCTCTCTCTCTCTCTCTCTCTCTCTCTCTCTCTCTCTCTCTCTCTCTCTCTCTCTCTCTCTCTCTCTCTCTCTCTCTCTCTCTCTCTCTCTCTCTCTCTCTCTCTCTCTCTCTCTCTCTCTCTCTCTCTCTCTCTCTCTCTCTCTCTCTCGACACCTCTCCCTTGACATCTCTCTCCCCCTCTACATCTCTGTGTGTGTGTGTGTGTGTGTGTGTGTGTGTGTGTGTGTGTGTGTGGTCTCGACCTCCCTCCCTCCCTCCCTCTCGCTCTCGACCTCCCTCTCGACCGACCTCCCTCTCGACCGACCTCCCTCCCTGTGTGTGTGTGTGTGTGTCTCTCTCGCTGTGTGTGTGTGTGTGTGTGTCTCTATCTATGTGTGTGTGTGTCTGCGTATATATGTCCCTCTCTCTGTGTGTGTGTATGTCTCTCTCTCTCTATGTGTTGACACTTCTCTCTCTTGACACCGCTCTCCCCCGTCTCCCCCTCTACCTCTGTATGTGTGTGTGTGTGGTCTCTCTCTCGATCTCCCTTTCCCTCTCTCTCTCTCTCTCTCTCTCCCTCTCGACCTCCCTCCCTCGCGCTCTCGACCTCCCTCCCTCGAGCTCTCGACCTCCCTCCCTCCCCCTCTCGACCTCCCTCCCTCCCCCTCTCGACCTCCCTCCCTCCCCCTCTCGACCTCTTGCTCGACTATGAAAAGCCAACTGACATTTACTCCTGAGGTACTGACCTGTTGTACGCACTACACCCACTGATTATTAGTTGACCCTGCTGGTCATCTATGAATATTTGAACATCTTGAAGAATAATCTGGCCTTAATGGTCATGTACTGTTATAATCTCCACCGGGCACAGCCAGAAGAGGACTGCCCCCCCGAGCCTAGTTCCTCTCTAGGTTTCTGCCTTCCTAAGGAGTTTTTCCTAGCCACCGTGCTTCTACATCTGCATTGCTTGCTGTTTGGGGTTTTAGGCTTGGTTTCTGTATAAGCACTTTGTGACATCTGCTGATGTAAAAAGGACTTTATGAATAAAACTGATTTGAAGAGATATACGCTACCTGCGCTCTTATCCAGAAAGTAAGCGAGCAGGCAGCGCATGACAGCCTGGTGACAGATGACCAGGACGTTCTCCTGCCTTTCCAGCTCCATGATGACTGGCTCCAGACGCTGCACCAGGTCCTCATAGGACTGAGGGAACAAGCAGTGTGTGTTAACACACACAAAAAGCGAGCGAGAGAGAGAGTTTGTGCTGTGATGGACTCACCTCTCCTTTAGGATAGCGGTAGCGGTATTTGTCCTGGTCTCTCAGTGCAAACTCCTGAGGGAAATGTCCCTGGATCTCCTCATACATCATCTCCTCACACACACCCTGAAAGAGGGAGAGAAACCAAAACAACAAGCCTGTTTAACAGCAAGCTTAGGAGACATGGTAACCGTCAATCACATTGACTGACGCAGAGCATAATCTTAGATAGATATATAATCTATTAAAGAATAAATACAAACAAAATATAATACCAATAGCCAAAATAGAAACAAACGTTTGCACACACATACAGTGAGGGAAAAAAGTATTTGATCCCTTGCTGATTTTGTATGTTTGCCCACTGACAAAGAAATGATCAGTCTATAATTTTAATGGTAGGTTTATTTGAAAAGTGAGAGACAGAATAACAACAAAAGAATCCAGAAAAACGCATGTGAAAAATGTTATAAATGGAATTGCATTTTAATGAGGGAAATAAGTATTTGACCCCCTCTCAATCAGAAGGATTTCTGGCTCCCAGGTGTCTTTTATACAGGTAACGAGCTGAGATTAGGAGCACACTCTTAAAGGGAGTGCTCCTAATCTCAGTTTGTTACCTGTATAAAAGACACCTGTCCACAGAAGCAATCAATCAATCAGATTCCAAACTCTCCACCATGGCCAAGACCAAAGAGCTCTCCAAGGATGTCAGGGACAAGATTGTAGACCTACACAAGGCTGGAATGGGCTACAAGACCATCGCCAAGCAGCTTGGTGAGAAGGTGACAACAGTTGGTGCGATTATTCGCAAATGGAAGAAACACAAAAGAACTGTCAATCTCCCTCGGCCTGGGGCTCCATGCAAGATCTCACCTCGTGGAGTTGCAATGACCATGAGAACGGTGAGGAATCAGCCCAGAACTACACGGGAGGATCTTGTCAATGATCTCAAGGCAGCTGGGACCATTGTCACCAAGAAAACAATTGGTAACACACTACGCCGTGAAGGACTGAAATCCTGCAGCGTCCGCAAGGTCCCCCTGCTCAAGAAAGCACATATACATGCCCGTCTGAAGTTTGCCAATGAACATCTGAATGATTCAGAGGACAACTGGGTGAAAGTGTTGTGGTCAGATGAGACCAAAATGGAGCTCTTTGGCATCAACTCAACTCGCTGTGTTTGGAGGAGGAGGAATGCTGCCTATGACCCCAAGAACGCCATGCCCACCGTCAAACATGGAGGTGGAAACATTATGCTTTGGGGGTGTTTTTCTGCTAAGGGGACAGGACAACTTCACCGCATCAAAGGGATGATGGACGGGCCATGTACCGTCAAATCTTGGGTGAGAACCTCCTTCCCTCAGCCAGGGCATTGAAAATGGGTCGTGGATGGGTATTCCAGTATGACAATGACCCAAAACACACGGCCAAGGCAACAAAAGAGTAGCTCAAGAAGAAGCACATTAAGGTCCTGGAGTGGCCTAGCCAGTTTCCAGACCTTAATCCCATAGAAAATCTGTGGAGGAAGCTGAAGGTTCGAGTTGCCAAACGTCAGCCTCGAAACCTTAATGACTTGGAGAAGATCTGCAAAGAGGAGTGGGACAAAATCCCTCCTGAGACGTGTGCTAACCTGGTGGCCAACTACAAGAAACGTCTGACCTCTGTGATTGCCAACAAGGGTTTTGCCACCAAGTACTAAGTCATGTTTTGCAGAGGGGGTCAAATACTTATTTCCATCATTAAAATACAATTCCATTTTTAACATTTTTCACATGCGTTTTTCTGGATTTTTTTGTTGTTATTCTGTCTCTCACTGTTCAAATAAACCTACAATTAAAATTATAGACTGATCATTTTTGTCAGTGGGCAAATGTACAAAATCAGCAGGGGATCAAATACTGTTTTCCCTCACTGTACAAACACATACAGCATCTATCTCGTTGAGAGCCTTCCACTGCTCATAGGGCACAGCCACAGCCTCAGCTGTCTGGATGGTCCTCTTCATCTGGCTGGTCCACACCTTCAGATCCTTGATGTTCTGCTCTTGGATGAACTTCTCCAGACACTTTGCAAACTGACCAACAGGCAGGGAGAGAAATAATGACGTTACATACAGTATATATTTCTATTACGAATAGATGGACAGACACATACAAACAAACACCTCCTTGCCCCTGCCAGACAGGCCAGAGTCTCCTCCGATGCGTCCCTTGACGTTGTGGTCACTCTCTCCATGGCGACACAGGTAGATGGAGCGTGGTGTGATGTGGATGTTCATCAGGTAGTAGACGATGCGGCTCTGGATGTGGTCCTGGACCTGGTTTACCAAGTACCTCCGGCCCACATCCATTATCTTGATGTAGGACAGATCCCTGGGGGAGGGAGGGGTGATGGGGGATGGAGTATGAGTGACTATCAGATCTATTAGCAGTGTGAGGCTGTTAAATGACTGCGGACCTTGTCCATGTGTATTCTATGTGTGTGTATTCTCACCTGTCCAGTATATTGTCAGAGCGTATTCTGATACCACTAGTGTGTGTGTGTGTGTGTGCGCGCTCACCTGTCTAGAACCTCGTCCAGTGGCTGGTAAGAGTTCTCATAGCACTTGATCCTCTTCATGAAATCCTCGACGACATCTTCTGTATTACAGTCTATGTAGTCAGGACTACCCAGCTTCACTTGCTGCACAGACAGACAGGAAATAAAAACAGGAAGAGGAAATTAGTCAAGAGAAATAGAGAAAGCGCATGCTAGGAGAGCATTTTAGTTAACCCTAACCCTTTTCCTAACATTATCCCAAGTCTCCTAACCTGCCACGTTAATTATCCGAACCTGCTGCGTAAATTCTTCTAACCTGCTATGGAAAAGTAACTTCCGGTCGTAGCTGTACACCCTCTAGTCAGAACCGAAAAACAGCTATCTCGCTTCATTTCTGAAAGTTAGCCAGGGCATATCAACACAAAGATGGTAGAAATGATTCATCAGGAGGCCTGTCTTACAGGAATATAAAATATCAAAGCAGAAGTCTTGAATTTCCTGCACAATCATGCTTAATCATGTCTGATCTTTTACATAACTAGTGGCCTACGTACAATTCTGAAAGATAGCAGAGATATCACACACCACTATGTTCTCCGCAATGACATCAGGGTCTTCACACACAGACTCCACAAAGAACACCTGGGAGTTTGAAAATGAAGATTCAGTATAAAATATATTACAGTGAAATATACTGTACACTATAAGAAAAGTAGTGAATCCCATGAATAGACAATAACTACAGATACTAATGTCTGACTCTGGGGTTCCATACCTTAAAGCCGTTCTGCTCTGCAAACCTGGTGATGGTCCCTCTCCTCTGCCGTGTGGTGTTAGTGGCATCAAACACCTGAGGCAATGAAGGGAAAACTCCAGTCAGTCACAACATCCTCATTACATTCAGGTTAAGAGTCCTGGGAGCACCAAGCAAAACATGAACATGTATATGAGTTGCGGTGCAAACTCAAACAAGTATTGTAGACTGAAGATCAATAGTGGGAAAAGGGTACACAAGGTTATTTCTTGCAAAGTAGCCTACATGAACTAAAGAAGGAAGTACCAGTGACTCGCTCAATACGGAAGTGGTCAGATGACGCGGATGCTACACTACAGGACTGTTTTGCTAGCAGAGACGGGAATATGTTCCGGGATTCATCCAATGGCATTGAGGAGTATACCACCTCAGCCACCGGCTTCATCAATAAGGGCATCGATGAATTCTTCCCCACAGTGACCATGCGTACATATCCCAACCAGAAGCCATGGATTACAGGGAACATCGGCACCGAGCTAAAGGCTAGAACTGCCGCTTTCAAGGAGTGGGACACTAATCCGGATGCTTATAAGAAATCCCGCTACGCCCTCAGACGAACCATCAAACAGGCAAAGCGTCAATACAGGAATAAGATTGAATCCTACTACACTGGCTCTGATGCACGTCGGATGTGGCAGAGCTTAAACTATTACAGACTACAAAGGGAAACCCAGCCGCGAGCTGCCCAGTGACGCAGGCCTACCAGACGAGCTAAATGCCTTTCAAGCTCGCTTCGAGGCAAGCAACACTGAAGCATGCAAGAGAGCACCAGCCGTCCCGGACGACTGTGTGATCACGCTCTCGGTAGCCGATGTGAGCAAGACCTTTAACTTTTTAGGGAGCGGCTGCATAGGTGACGGTTTTGGAGAGTCTGGCGTGCCCAAAGTAAAATGCCTGCCACTCAGGCCCAGACAATAGGATATGCACATAATTAGTACTATTGGATAGGAAACACGCTGAAGTTTCTAAGAGTGTTAAAATAAGGTATGTGAGTATAACAGAACTGATATAGCAGGCGAAAACCCGAGAAATCCATTCGGATTTGCAGTTTTTTTTGTAGATGACCTTCTTCTCCATTGTGCCTATTAATTTGTATTTTACCTAGGACTGAGACTGCAGTACCTATGGCTTCCACTAGATGTCAACAGTCTTTATACAAAGACTGGGAGTTCTATGAGTAAGCAGAACAGATAGGAAGAGGAAGTAGTCAGGGGACCACTTTTGTAAACAAGGTTTGACACACACGAGATTGTGAGCGCGCCCCAGTTTATTTTCCTTTCCTATCGTTCACGTTATTGTCTGGTTGAAATATTACAGTAAATATACACAAAAGGATACCTAAGGATACATAAACAATTATGTTTGATTTGTTTGTAGAAAATGTATAGGTATAATTTGAATGTGTTCTCTTCACGGTTCAATGGGCGACTCAACGGTGGATTTTATGATCATAACGCGCCAACCAAACAGAGATTTATGGATATAATAAATGACTTTTTCTAACAAAAGAACCATTGGATGTCTTCGTGGGACACTTGGGAAGCCCTCAGCAGAAGTTCTTCGAAAGGTAAGGGATTTGTTATAGCTGTGATATGTGTTTTGTGTGACCCGAGCTGGTTTATGAATTTATGCTAATGAATAAATATTACAGGTGCTATCCTCAAACAATCAAATGTGGTGCTTTCGCCGTAAAGCCTTTTTGAAATCTGACAATGCTGTGATATTGCCAAGAAGCAGAGCTTTTGATGGCTATGCAACACTTGTATATTGATGAATGTTTAATAATTCAACTTTTGGATTTTGAATTTGGCGCCTTACATTTCACCGGGTAGTGTCGGGAGTGGCCCGCTAGTGCGCCGGTGCTCCCTAAGTAGTTAATCCCATTGAGAACTTGTGGTCAATCCTCAAGAGGCAGGTGGACAAACAAAAACCCACAAATTCTGACAAACTCAAAGTATTGATTATGCAAGAATGGGCTGCCATCAGCCAGGATGTGGTCCTGAAGGGCGGCAGGTAGCCTAGTGGTTAGAGTGTTGGACTTGTAACCGGAGGGTTGCAAGTTCAATTCCCGAGCTGACAAGGTAAAAATCTGTCGTTCTGCCCTGAACAAGGCAGTTAACCCACTGTTCCCGGGCGCCAAGACGTGGATGTCAATTAAGGCAGCCCCCTGCACCTCTCTGATTCAGAGGGGTTGGGTTAAATGCGGAAAACACATTTCAGTTGAAGGCATTCGGTTGTACAACTGACTAATAATGGTGACTTTGACTTTGACTGAAGTTAATTGACAGTATGCCAGGGCGGATTGCAGAGGTCTTGAAAAAGAAGGGTCAACACTGCAAATATTGACTCTTTGCATCAACTTCATGTAATTGTCAATAAAAGCCTTTGACACATGAAATGCTTGTAATTATACTTCAGTATTCCATAGTAACATCTGACAAAAATATCTAAAGACACTGAAGCAGCAAACTTTGTGGAAATTAATATTTGTGTCATTCTCAAAACTTTTGGCCACGACTGTACACTTAGGTTGGAGTCATTAAAACTTGTTTTTCAAACACTCCACAAATGTCTTGTTAACAAACTATAGTTTTGGCAAGTCGGTTAGCACATCTACTTTGTGCATGATACAAGTAATTTTTCCAACAATTGTTTACAGACAGATTATTTCACTTATAATTCACTGTATCACAATTCTAGTGGGTCAGAAGTTTACATACACTAAGTTGACTGTGCCTTTAAACAGCTTGGAAAATTCCAGAAAATGATGTCATGACTTTAGAAGCTTCTGATAGGCTAATTGACATCATTTGAGTCAATTGGAGGTGTACCTGTGGATGTATTTCAAGGCCTACCTTCAAACTCACTGCCTCTTTGAGTGACATCATTAGAACATCTAAATAAATCAGCCAAGACCCCAGAAAAAAATGGTAGACCTCCACAAGTCTGATTCATCCTTGGGAGTAATTTCCAAATGCCTGAAGGTTCTACGTTCATCTGTACAAACAATAGTACGCAAGTATAAACACCATGGTACGACGCATCCGTCATACCGCTCAGGAAGGAGACGCGTTCTGTCTCCTAGAGATGAATGTACTCTGGTGCAAAAAGTGCAAATCAATCCCAGAACAACAGCAAAGGACCTTGTGAAGATGCTGGAGGAAACAGGTACAAAAGCATCTATATCCACAGTAAAACAAGTCCTATATCGACATAACCTGAAAGGCCACTCTGCAAGAAAGAAGCCACTGCTCCAAAACCGCCATAAAAAAGCCAGACTATGGTTTGCAACTGCACATGGGGACAAAGATCTTACTTTTTGGAGAAATGTCCTCTGGTCTGATGAAAATAGAACTGTTTGGCCATAATGACCATCGTTATGTTTGGAGGAAAAAGGGGGAGGCTTGCAAGCCGAAAAACACCATCCCAACCATGAAGCATCATGTTGTGGGGGTGCTTTGCTGCAAGAGGGACTGGTGCACTTCACAAAATAGATGGCATCATGAGGGAGGAAAATTATTTGGATATTTTGAAGCAACAACTCAAGACATCAGTCAGGAAGTTAAAGCTTGGTCGCAAATGGGTCTTCCAAATGGACAATGACCCCAAGCATACTTCCAAAGTGGTGGCAAAATGGCTTAAGGATAACAAAGTCAAGGTATTGGAGTGGCCATCACAAAGCCCTGACCTCAATCCCATAGAAAATTTGTGGGCAGATCTGAAAAAGCGTGCGCGAGCAAGGAGGCCTACAAACCTGACTCAGTTACACCAGCTCTGTCAGGAGGAATGGGCCAAAATTCACCCAACCTATTGTGGGAAGCTTGTGGAAGGCTACCCGAAACGTTTGACCCAAATTAAACAATTTAAAGGCAATGCTACCAAATACTAATTGAGTGTATGTAAACTTCTGACCCACTGGGAATGTGATGAAAGAAAGAAAAGCTGAAATAAATCATTCTCTCTACTATTATTTTGACATTTCACATTCACATTAAAATAAAGTGGTGATCCTAACTGACCTAAGACAGGGAATTTTTACTATGATTACATTTCAGGAATTGGCTAAGGTGTATGTAAACTTCCTACTTCAACTGTACCTACATGTTTCAAGCAGACCACCATAGTCCCTGTGCCAGAGGAAGCGAAATTAATCTGCCTAAATGATTACTGACCCGCAGCACTCACGTCGGTAGCTATGAAGTGCTTTGAAAGGCTGGTCATGGCTCACAACACCGTCATCCCGGAAACCCTAGACCCACTCCAATTCGCATACCACCTCAACAGATCCACAGATGACACAATCTCAATCTTTCTTGAACTGCATTGTTGGTTAAGGGCTTGTAAGTAAGCATTTCACAGTAAGGTCTACACCTGCTGTATTCGGAGCATGTGACAAATAAAATGTGATTTGATTTGAATTACATTTACTGTGCACCCTTTTCCCCAATTCATCAACATCCTCATTCACAAACTGATCATGAGCCACACTTAAGTCACTGTGAATCTAACCTGGGTCCAGTCTGTTTATCTAAGATTCCACTCCAAGTACTCTGTGTCATATGTTTATAATGACAAGGCGTGCCAAGGAGTGAAATGATAGCTAAACAGACTGGTAACCATACTAGGTCGGATCTGCTCTGCTCACCGCCACCTGGCCCCCCTCCACACTCAGGTACTGGCGCACATCATTCAGCGCTGTCAGTGCACACTGCCTATGGGTGGACACATACACAACAGAATCAAAAAGACGACCAGAAAGTGACACTGTAGGTAAATGTCTACGAGAATTAACAAAATTCAAACTTTGCTAATATAAAGCAACTGGTCAAAATTTTGATATTAATGTAAATACAACTCTTTGTTCTTTCAACGGTATCTGCCTATTAAAAAGCCCAATAAAGAGTGCATTCCCTGCAACTTTGGTCTGTAATGAGAGATAAGTGAATAGAGTGTTGGGTTAGGCCTAACTTGAGCTGTTCAGCTCATTCCAAAAGCCCTCATCCAGCCTCACCTCCTGATCTTCAGTCCCTCTTCATTGTCTGGACGGAAAAACTCAAAGGACTTGTAGATCTTCACACACTCTCTCCTGTACTGACCCACGTTGAACTCTAAACAACAGACATACTATCAGTCAACCCTATTTCCTGTGTGTGTGTGAGACCTTAAAAGAGACAGATAATGAGAGAGCTTGAGCTGGTACCTTTGGTTGGCACACCAATCCAGTTGAGATAGCGGGTCAGCTTCTTGGAGATGTAGGTCTTACCTCTGGCTGGGAGGCCAACCGTCACAATAAGGGTGGGACAGTTGGTCATACACACTGAGAGAGAGAGAGAGGAGATACAGAAAAATAGGGGGAAAAAATAGGCTGAGAGACAGAAAGTTTAATGACTATTGTACACAGACACAGTGAATGTCAGTGGATGGTACAGTTTGTCGTTGAATCAAATGGGACCTTGCCCCATTAATGCAGAATCTAATCAACAACTGAGACCTTAATTAAGGTGTAGACTGGATGGAGTAGTTTTGTTGGATCATTTGAAAAGGTGAAGCAGATGCAAACAGATACTTGTATACACTAGGGTGATTTGTTGATTAAACAAAAACATAAACTCTGCAAAAAAAGAAACGTCCTCTCACTGTCAACTGCGTTTATTTTCAGCAAAATTAACATGTGTAAATATTTGTATGAACATAACAGGATTCAACAACTGAAACATAAACTGAACAAGTTCCACAGACATGTGACTAACAGAAATGGAATAATGTGTCCCTGAACAAAAGGGGGGTCAAAATCTAAAGTAACAGTCAGTATCTGGTGTGGCCACCAGCTGCATTAAGTACTACAGTGCATCTCCTCCTCATGGACTGCACCAGATTTGCCCGTTCTTGCTGTGAGATGTTACCCCACTCTTCCACTTCCTCCTGAACATTTCTGGGGGGGAATGGCCCTAGCCCTCACCCTCTGATCCAACAGGTCCCAGACGTGCTCAATGAGATTGAGATCAGGGCTCTTCGCTGGCAATGGCAGAACACGGACATTCCTGTCTCGCAGGAAATCACGCACAGAACAAGCAGTATGGCTGGTGGCATTGTCATGCTGGAGGGTCATGTCAGGTAGAGCCCGCAGGCAGGGTACCACATGAGGGAGGAGGATGTCTTCCCTGTAACGCACAGCATTGAGATTGCCTGCAATGACAACAAGCTCAGTCCGATGATGCTGTGACACACCGCCCCAGACCATGACGGACCCTCCACCTCCAAAATCGATCCCACTCCAGAGTACAGGCCTTGGTGTAACGCTCATTCCGTCTACGATAAACGTGAATCCGACCATCACCTGTTGAGACAAAACCGCGACTCGTAGGTAAAGAGCACGTTTTTCCAGTCCTGTCTGGTCCAGCGATGGTGGATTTGTGCCCATAGGCGACGTTGTCTGGTGAGGACCTGCCGTATAACAGGCCTACAAGCCCTCAGTCCAGCCTCTCTTAGCCTATTGCGGATAGTCTGAGCACTGATGGAGGGATTGTGCGTTCCTGGTGTAACTCGGGCAGTTGTTGTTGCCATCCTGTACCTGTCCCGCAGGTGTGATGTTCAGATGTACCGATCCTGTGCAGGTGTTGTTACACGTGGTCTGCCAAAATGCGAGGACGATCACCTGTCTCCCTATAGTGCTGTCTTAGGTGTCTCACAGTACGAACATTGCAATTCATTACATTGGCAACATCTGCAGTCCTCATACCTCTTGCAGCATGCCTAAAACACGTTCACGCAGATGAGCAGGGACCCTGGGCATCTTTCTTTTGGTGTTTTTCAGAGTCAGTAGAAACGCCTCTTTAGTGTCCTAAGTTTTTATAACTGTGACCTTAATTGCCTACCGTCTGTAAGCTGTTAGTGTCTTAACGACCGTTCCACAGGTGCATGTTCATTAATTGTTTATGGTTCATTGAACAAGCATGGGAGTGTGTTAAACAGTGTTTAAACCCTTTACAATGAAGAGCTGTGAAATTATTTTGATTTTTACGAATTATCTTTGAAAGACAGGGCCCTGTAAAAGGGGTGATTCTTTTTTTGCTGAGTTTAGCATGATTTGGGGAGATTTCCACAAAATTGTATCCATATAAGGGTCCTTTGGAGGAAATATTCTTGGCATATATTTGACATTTGTATCTTAAAGCATAATTGAGAAATAATGAATTGAAGTTGGAACATTTGTGACATTTTGGCCTTGTTTAAAAACTCCATGTTTCATCTGTAGGTGCTAAAAAGCTAAAGTTGGTGTCAAATGAAGCTTTACCACTTGCTCTGTAATAGGAGTAGCATTTTCTTACATTAATTCATGAAAATTGAAAATATAAAAATTAATGCAAAAAATCTTTAATGATTTGGCGATTAAAAAATATATATATTTGTTGAACATATACTCTACAGCATTTCAAAGTTCCAGAGTGGGATCTCAGCTACTTTTAGAGTTAACTCCTTAGGGCTAGGGTCCCATTTTCCGAATTGTCACCTGTCTGACGTGCCCAAAGGAAAATGCCTGCCATTCAGGCCCAGAAAATAGGATATGCACATAATTAGTACTATTGGATAGGAAACACTCTGAAGTTTTTCAAAGTGTTAAAATAATGTATGCGAGTATAACATAACTGATATAGCAGGCGAAAACCAGAGGAAAATCAATCCGGATTTGCAGTTTTTTTTGTAAATGACCTTCTCCATTGTGCCTATTCATTTGTATTTTACCTAGGACTGAGACTGCAGTACCTATGGCTTCCACTAGATGTCAACAGCCTTTATACAAAGACTGGGAGTTCTAGGAGTAAGCAAAACAGATAGGTGGAGTCAGGGGACCACTTTTGTAAACAAGGTTTGACGCGCCGAGATTGTGAACGCGCACCAGTTTATTTTCCTTTCCTATCGTTCACGTTATCGTCCGGTTGAAATATTACAGCAAATATACACCTAAGGATACATTATAAATAATGTTTGATTTGTTTGTAGAAAGTTTATAGGTATAATTTGAACGTGTTCTCTTCACGGTTCAATGGGCGACTCAACAGTGGATTTTATGATCATAACGTGACAACCAAACTGAGATTTATGGATATAATAAATGACTTTTTCTAACAAAAGAACCATTGGATGTCTTCGTTGGACACTTGGGAAGCCCTCAGCAGAAGTCCTTCAAAAGGTAAGGGATTTGTTTTCGCTGTGAAATGGGTTTTGTGTGAACCGCGCTGGTTTATGAATTTATGCTAATGCAGAAATATTAGAGGTGCTATCCTCAAACAATCAAATGTTGTGCTTTCGCCGTAAAGCCTTTTTGAAATCTGACAACGCTGTGATATTGCCAAGAAGCAGAGCTTTTGATGACTATGCAACACTTTATTGATGAATGTTAAATATTACGAATTTTTATTTTGAATTTGCCGCGCTTTGTTTGCTCTGAAAACGAGCCCGCTAACGGGATCCGATCCCTAAGAAGTTAAGAGCCAATTTGTAAGTGTTACCAACAGAGTGAATGTGAAAATGGATTCAAAATGGTCACCCTCTGCTGGTGATTTGCAAGATGTGCAATGATGCAAATTAAAAGGAGAGCAATTGGTTACATTGCCTACTATGCCAATGCATCTGTATGAAGTGGTCCATAACTTTAAAAAGAGACTTCCTTTAAAAAAGCAACTAATCACTTTGAAAACAGTCTGTGGCATAGATATGAGTCAAAATTGACTACGAAGTGTAAAAGGATCATTTTGTTTATAAAGTCAGTCGCGTCTAAAACTGAGTTTGAAACATCCGTGCGTCACAATGGGTTAATAAAGGTTGGGTTTTGATTTGACAATGTACATTTGCCCACTAACTTGGGGGTGAACAGCTGAGGTAATTGCTCTCTATTCAATAGCATATACAGTGAGACAGACCTGCCCAGCAGCCCGACTTTATTTACATAAGACAACACATTGAGCATTTTTTTTACTTGCGAAATACTGCACCAAACACCTTAATTAGATGTAAAATTGCACAACTAAATCATCCTCTGCAAAAACGTCAAAATTAATTACATTAATTACCCCTCTTGAGTTATCTTGGATTCAGTCTGGGGATTTTGAGGAGGTGAAATAGGCTTCCACATCTACAGTGTCTCATGGAAGACAAACATCATTATCCTAATGCGGAATCAGTCAGGAAACACATCTAATTTTTGAAACAGAAAAACGTGTGCCAACCGGCATGTTCAGTGTCGCTTTAAAACTAGCAGAGATCCCACTCTGGAACTTTGATATGCCCATAGAGTATATTATCTTCCACAATATATTGAACAATTTGCCAAATCTAAAGTTATTTTTTATATATTTTATATATTTCAAATTTCTATTTCAAATTTCTCAATTACGCTTTAAAGGGATACTTCGGGATTTGGGCATTTAGCAGATACCCAAAGACTTCCAGTCATTGCGCTAACGCTAGTTAGCACTGACTTGCGAAACTACCTTTAACTTCCTTCATACTGGATACAGACACATATAAATGGTATCCACAAGTTCATCTGACAATGGGGTAGATAAAGTCTCGAAGTATCCAACATCTTGAAGTATCCCTTTAAGATACAAATGCCCCCACCCACAAAAAAAGACCCTTCTGTGGATTACATTTTGTGAAAATCCCCCCCAAAAAATCCTTAGAGATGCTGTGTCATGAACATTGCCAAACCCTTAAGGACTGACTTGAGATCAGCCACTGCATAACAGCCATGACCTGGTAGATACCAGAGTCTGGAGAAGCAGGTGGAAAAAAGGATGAATTGGCCAAATGAGGAACGAGGAGAAAGTAGAGCAGAGAGAGGAGCAGTAGGCATGATTAAGCCTTTTGTGTTGTTGACAGAGGGATTCTAGGAAATCACATATCTAAGAGCAAGTCAAGCAGACAATGTCTTTGGAAGAGCTGGTGAAGCTGTGATACACACACACACACACACACACACACACACACACACACACACATTTCCAGATTTAATTAAAGCTGTAATTTGTAACTTTTTGGGCAACCTGACCAAATTCACATAGAAATGTGAGTTATAGAGCTGTCATTCTCATTGAAAGCAACTCTAAGAAGAGGTAGATATGTTCAATGTGTGCTATTTCCCATTCTTAAGTTAAGTTCTTGTCTTTTACTTTCATTTTTTTACACCAGCTTCAAAAAGCTGAAAATACAATATTTTTGGTTATTGAAAATATATTTCACTGCGGTTTATATGGTACAATGATTATCTTGCTTGTTTTGTCACATAAATTGAAATTAGGTGAACTATTAGAATTTTAGCAACCAGGAAATTGCGGAGCGACTTCTGCATATTGCACCTTTAAACTAGGGTAAATAGAAAAAAGACTTGATGCTCCTCAGTGTGATTCAGACTGCACACAGGCATACTATCTGGTGATCTCAGAATAACCAAGTTTCAGTGGTCAACTGGTTAGGCTTAAGTGAAACAGTCAACCAAAGTTCAAATAGAGTGACACAGCATAAAACACTGACCAACCGTTCGACTACTAACCAAGTTAGATAAAAGTAATTATGTGGCCCCCTTCAAACAGAGGGAGAAGTAGTCTGTACTACAAAATCTGGCTGCTAACTGGCTATCCCTCCTCCTTAACCATTGTAAGCCCCTCCAGTGGCCCTATTGGCTAGGATTGGGGGGCTGGATTAGTGAAATCACACAAAGCCTGGCATGGTTCTTTGTTCTCCTTTCTCATTACTGTGCCAAATATACAAGCCAAACGGGGAGAAAACGACCTCTGAAATCTGCAGTGTCTGCACCTGAAAGAGGAAGAGTCTCGAGCTCAGCACAAGGAAGCATCTGGAATAGTGGGAGACAGTGTAGTTTTTTAGGGTGAGGACCACTAACCTATAATAAGAACAGGGAACAAATCAACCCTAAAAGACTACAGATCCCAAGCACAGTTGATTGAACACTTAGTTGACTCAGCGAAAAGTAATCAGTCTGCAGAGTAATCACGCCCCAGTATGTGTTAGACTTTAGTAGTTGGCTGTCTGTTATTTTGCGGGGCAACAATAACAGCAGCTTATATTGATAGTTTACCAGTCCCTTCTAAATGCTGCTGGGCCATGGACAGGTGGGGGTCCAAACAAACAAATAATTATACACAATCAGGCACTCCTGTGCTGTCAGTTCAATGTGGCCTTCACTGTGAACATTAGCTCAAATGATGTTCAACAATCCATAGTTAAACAATAAAATAACCTTGTTGTATTGTACATGGACATGGTTGGGTTGTGCGGTCACGGGCAAATGGGCGCATTGTCATGCTTGTCATCTTCCTAGTCAAATTCAACACAGAGCTTCCTTACTAGTTCGATACTGTAGTAGGCCATGCGTAATTGCATAATTGCCATTAATAAACAACATTTGAAAATTGTAACACCAAGAAAATATATTTAAACGTATAATCATTAGAGACGAAATCGAAATGTTGCACCCTTGGAGAAAATATTGATCGCACAGAACCTGGTCAGGCTGCGCAACGCCGCAGTGTGTGTATAAAAATGTGAATATCTAAGTTCCATGAGGTAGGCCTACAAAATATTAACATTTATTAAAATAATCTGTATCTCCTATACGCCTCCGTTGCGACCATTGTGCGCTGTTGGCACAAACCAGCCAAGGCAACTTACCCCTTCTCTGTGAAATGTGCTTTTCAGGCAGCCCGTTTTTACATGGCATCCATATTTTCTTCAGCGGGTTCTGAGTAAGCTCGCGGGGTGATGTTGCCATCAGAACCTCTTCGTTGGAAGTCATTTTTGTTGCTGCACCATGCTCCGTTTCTAAGCGACAGAAGTGGTAAGTGATGCGGGCTGGCCTGCTCAACAGAGCTGCGAGGGAATGGATGTCATATCGGCTGACGAACATCAAACGTATATTATTACCGTAATGTCACTACGCTGAGCGCATCAAATGGTGTGAAATATTCATAATACCGGGCAAAACGGTGTTTCGTGCAAGCAGCACTGACTACACCGTTAGATGATCAGATTTCACGGGTTGTCTACATTTATAGACCGAGTGCCAGTCTGTTTGTGCGATCATGCCAACTCATTGTGACTCATTGTCATGCCAAACATGTTTTTCTTAACAAGGACAGCAATGGAATAGAGAGCAAGAGCACAAATAGATCTGGGACCAGGCTAGTAGGCTACATTTATGACCATTCAATAAAGGTAAACAAAACGCTGTTATTTGTTTTCTGTTTATTAACATTCCTATGAAAATGATCTGCAATTAACAGAGCATCTAAGTGGGTATGTGTGTGTGTATTGTTTTCTTGTCCAATGCTTACTTGAAAAGGGGATGCCAATGTCAATGTGACTTCCCTGGTTTAGTCTACAGGCCTAGGCTTAAATTATATACATTAAAATCAAAAAGTAATCTTATATAGGACGACTATAAATGCTCCAAATACTTCCAGAGTTTTGAGCAAATATATACAGCACGTTTGTTTTTACATGCTTCAAAATGCTTTGTTCCCCATATAACAATGTAGCTACTGCACGCTACAATGTAACAATGAACTGTGCCTGTACCGTAAGAGTAGAACAGTGCACCCACAAAAGTGCATCTGGCAGCATATTATGTCAAAGAATAATGGGCGCCAGGAAAGGGAAGATAACTCACAAGAGTTTTTTTTAAACAAGTCTTCCGCTGTTCACATGCAACGCACATTGGACAACACAACACATCATGCATAGCATACTGTAGATTCACATCATTCGGTCAGCTTTTAATCAACTATCAATGACAATCAGTGAGTAGGGAAACTCATAATCACCCCGGTTGGCCACAAAGATGATGCATAAAGTTAATTAAAACACGTTTATTATGCAACTATATAACAGTCGGTCTGTGTTTTGAATTGTAGCAATAGGATAAAAACAGCTTTTAAACAGTGTTGTTGTTTTATTGGCCAAATCGACATAAAGTTCTACAGAAGGAATGTTGGTGGAATATAGCATAACACTGTATGAAGGTACAGTTTCCAAAGTTCGGTACTCACTTTCGGAGCAGAGGAATCATATCGCCCCCTTGTGTCATTTTTTAGCGACAAACTAAAATCACTAGGTGGCGCTGTCTACTCACTTATTCCCCCAGAGCCACCCAGGAACATTTACTATATGGAAGCACTTATCTGACGAAACAGAATTGGCGATGCAAATGGAAAATTATAAATCAATATCATGTTTGAATTTCCTTTTCCTAAATAATTATGCATTTTTATGTGACAAAATTCAAACTGAAATGAAAAAAAAGATATTGCATTATAATTTTCATGATTTAGTATGCTTGTCTGCCAATTAGACAAATTAAAAGCAAGTGTTTGAGATTATTTCCATGGTACTATCCAGTACAACACTGACACACAAAAAAATATAAACGCTTAAATGACAAATAATTTCTCATGTTTGTCATTTCATTTCCTTGTTGTGGTAGCATGAATTGTGACGACCCAAAAACCTTTCTTGACTTCATCTGAAAAAATAAGGACGTCTGGACTCAGCTAGCACAGTGGATTTGGGCCGATTCGGGGCACTCGGCCGACGTCCTGTGGCCCGAGTCTGGGCAGCCTTCGGCAGTATTACTTATGTCTAGAATGCAGGGATGGAGCTTGGGGCGATTCCCGGTCTGAGTTATCTGGCCCAAATGTATTACTTGGGGCTCGGGCCAATTGGGGCTACATTCTGGCAGATGATTACACGGGCTGCTTTATATAATTAATTAACATTTCATTATTAATTTATTTGTCCATATTTTCCTCATTGTTTCTGTGATAAAAAAATACCATTAACATTTACATTATATTCTTTAAGAGTCCTGTGTAGAATTTTAGTATTTTGATACTTTGTGCAAGTCAATTGATAAGCATTCAAATCTCGTGCCGGCCGCGACTGGAAGACTGTGAGGCGATGCACAATTGGCCAAGCGTCGTCCGAGTTATGGGAGGGTTTGGCCGGCCAGGATGTCCTTGTCCCATCGTGCTGTGGCGAATCCTGTGGCGGGCTGGGCGCATGCACGCTGACACGGTCACCAGGTGTATGGTGTTTACTCCGAGATAAAATGTTTTTTTTTTTTGTGGATGGGTATAATTTGTATGTATATTTAAAATGACTAAATCAGGCATCGGGTCGCTTCTGGTAAGATGCCGGCAAAGTCGGCTGAATTCTGGTAGACAGAAACGGCCCGATGTACTTGGGCCGATTCTGGGCAGTCATTCATTTTGATTCCGGGCCGAGTCAGACACCCGATTCCGGGCCGATTCAATCAGTTCCGGCCCCCCGGAAGAGGGCCGCTTCTGGGCCGATTCCTCATTGCTAGCTGGGGAAGTGCTGGATTTTGTTGACATAAATAACACTTTCAAGATCAATTGGTTGAAAAGAAGTTTGGTCAATACTGAATCAATTTGGTATTTCATTCCAAACAATGTGTTTAATAAGTTGGGAGGTCTTACATTTTTACTGAAATGTAATTATATTCTTGAAAGATTACCTGCTAAATTGGCTAGGTTTCACCAACAAGCTTTAATGCCCTGGAAAATATGTTTCCTGCACAATTTTTCCCCACATAAAGCTCTTTTGTGGAATAATTCAGACATATCTATAAGGAATGAACTACCCTAGCTGGCATGAGAGGAATATTGACTTTGTTCTTGATGTTTTTAACAACAGGGGTAATATTCTTGCATATGAACAATTTATTACATTGAATGAGTTTCCAATACCTTTCAGGGAGTTTATTTCTGTGATCAAAGCCATTCCCAGTGGTCTAACTAGTGGGGCGGCAGGTAGGCTAGTGGTTAGAGCGTTGAGCCAGTATCCTAAATGTTGCGAGATTGAATCCCCGAGCTGACAAAGCTAAAATCTGTCATTATGCCCCTGAACAAGGCAGTTAACCCACTGTTCCTAAGCCGTCATTGTAAATATGAATTTGTTCTTAACTGACTTGCCTAGTTACAGTGAGGGAAAAAAGTATTTGATCCCCTGCTGATTTTGTACACTTGCCCACTGACAAAGAAATGATCAGTCTATAATTTTAATGGTAGGTTTATTTGAACAGTGAGAGACAGAATAACAACAAAAAAATCCAGAAAAACGCATGTGAAAAATGTTATAAATTGATTTGCATTTTAATGAGGGAAATAAGTATTTGACCCTCTCAATCAGAAAGATTTCTGGCTCCCAGGTGTCTTTTATACAGGTAACGAGCTGAGATTAGGAGCACACTCTTAAAGGGAGTGCTCCTAATCTCAGTTTGTTACCTGTATAAAAGACACCTGTCCACAGAAGCAATCAGTCAATCAGATTCCAAACTCTCCACCATGGCCAAGACCAAAGAGCTCTCCAAGGATGTCAGGGACAAGATTGTAGACCTACACAAGGCTGAAATGAGCTACAAGACCATCGCCAAGCAGCTTGGTGAGAAGGTGACAACAGACGGTGCGATTATTCGCAAATGGAAGAAACACAAAAGAACTGTCAATCTCCCTCGGCCTGGGGCTCCATGCAAGATCTCACCTCGTGGAGTTGCAATGATCATGAGAACGGTGAGGAATCAGCCCAGAACTACACGGGAGGATCTTGTCAATGATCTCAAGGCAACTGGGAACATAGTCACCAAGAAAACAATTGGTAACACACTACGCCGTGAAGGACTGAAATCCTGCAGCGCCCGCAAGGTCCACCTGCTCAAGAAAGCACATATACATGCCCGTCTGAAGTTTGCCAATGAACATCTGAATGATTCAGAGGACAACTGGGTGAAAGTGTTGTGGTCAGATGAGACCAAAATGGAGCTCTTTGGCATCAACTCAACTCGCCGTGTTTGGAGGAGGAGGAATGCTGCCTATGACCCCAAGAACACCATCCCCACCGTCAAACATGGAGGTGGAAACATTATGCTTTGGGGACAGGACAACTTCACCGCATCAAAGGGACGATGGACGGGGCCATGTACCGTCAAATCTTGGGTGAGAACCTCCTTCCCTCAGCCAGGGCATTGAAAATGGGTCGTGGATGGGTATTCCAGCATGACAATGACCCCAAACACATGGCCAAGGCAACAAAGGAGTGGCTCAAGAAGAAGCACATTAAGGTCCTGGAGTGGCCTAGCCAGTCTCCAGACCTTAATCCCATATAACATTTGTGGAGGGAGCTGAAGGTTCGAGTTGCCAAACGTCAGCCTCAACCTTAATGACTTGGAGAAGATCTGCAAAGAGGAGTAGGACAAAATCCCTCGTGAGATGTGTGCAAACCTGGTGGCCAACTACAAGAAACATCTGACCTCTGAGATTGCCAACAAGGGTTTTGCCACCAAGTACTAAGTCATGTTTTGCAGAGGGGTAAAATACTTATTTCCCTCATTAAAATGCTAATCAATTTATAACATTTTTCACATGCGTTTTTCTGGATTCTTTTGTTGTTATTCTGTTCCTAAGCCGTCATTGTAAATAAGAATTTGTTCTTAACTGACTTGCCTAGTTAAATAAAAAATAAATAAAAACTACACTAATGAAAACTCATCTTAGCTTTGGTAATGATCACAGAGCTTATACAGAACTCAGTTTGGAAGGCGTAAGTTCCAGATGTGGCTACAGGAGAGTAGTGGTGGACAACACTGGACGTGATCTTCACTGAGCAATGGTCAGTGGTGGAAAAAGTACCCAATTGTCATACTTGAGTAAAAGTATTGTTATCTTAATAGAAAGTTACTTGAGTAAAAGTGAAAGTCACCCAGTAAAGTACTACTTGAGTAAAAGTCTAAAAGTATTTCAAATCCCTTATATTAAGCAGAGCAGACGGCACCATTTTCTTGTTTTTAAAATTTACGAATAGCCACGGGCACTCATTTGTATTTAGTGAGTCTGCCAGATCAGAGGCAGTAGGGATGACCACGTGTTCTCTTGATGTGCGTGAATTTGACTATTTTCCTGTCCTGCTAAGCATTCACCATGTAACAAGTACGTTTGGGTGACAGGGGAAATGTATGGAGTAAAAAGTACATTATTTTCTTTAGGAATGCAGTGAAGTAAAAGTTGTCCATAATATAAATAATGTACAGATACCCCCAAAAATGACTTAAGTAGTACTTTAAAGTATTTTCTACCACTGGCAATGATCAAATGTAGAACATGTACAATTAAGTATCCCATATTATGGACTACTACTTGGATAGATAGGAGGCAGAGGTTGCAAGCAGAGGTAGATACTGTGTACTGTATGTTTGCAAGTAATTGCTTGGCAGTGATTACGCAACCCAAAGACACATTGTGTCACACACTGAACAGACATTGTGCGGAACACCCTTTCTCCTCATAGGCACTACTCAAATGAGTTGGACTTGTTTTTAGAGTTACTGTCATGTTGATGAGTTGTCCAGATTCTTCTGCCTTCTCCCGAAGTGTGCAGTTTGCAAGTGCACACCATAAGAGAAGGGTGGAGAATTGGGATGTAGCCCTCATGTTCTCTCAAGTTGAAGTCGGAAGTTTACATACACTTAGGTAGGAGTCATTAAAAGTCATTTTTCAGCCACTCCACAAATTTATTGTTAACAAAATATAGTTTTGGCAAGTCGGTTAGGACATCTACTTTGTGCATGATACAAGTAAATTTTCCAACAATTGTTTACAGACAGATTATTTCACTTATATATTCACTGTATCACAATTCCAGTGGGTCAGAAGTTTACATACACTAAGCTGACTGTGCCTTTAAACATCTTGGAAAATTCCCGAAAATGATGTCATGGCTTTATAAGCTTCTGATAGGCTAATTGACATAATTTGAGTCAATTTGAGGTGTACCTGTGGATGTATTTCAAGAACTGCCTCTTTGCTTGACATCATGGGAAAATCAAAAGAAATAAGCCAAGACCTCAGAAGTTTTTTTGTAGACCTCCACAAGTCTGGTTCGTCCTTGGGAGCAATTTCCAAATGCCTGAAGGTACCACTTTCATCTGTACAAACATTAGTACGCAAGTAAAAACACCATGGGACGACGCAGCCGTCATAACGCTCAGGAAGGAGACGCGTTCTGTCTCCTAGAGATGAACGTACTTTGGTGTGAAAAGTGGAAATTAATCCCAGAACAACAGCAAAGGACCTTGTGAAGATGCTGGAGGAAACAGGTACAAAAGTATCTATATCCACAGTAAAACGAGTCCTATATCGACATAACCTGAAAAGCCACTCAGCAAGGAAAAAGCTACTGCTCCAAAACCGCCATAAAAAAGCCAGACTACAGTTTGCAACTGCACATGAGGACAAAGATTGTACTTTTTGGAGAAATGTCCTCTGGTCTGATGAAACAAAAATAGAACTGTTTGGCCATAATGACCATTGTTATGTTTGGAGGAAAAAGGGGGAGGCTTGCAAGCCGAAGAACACCATCCCAACCGTGAAGCATGGGGTTGGCAGAATCATATTGTGGGGGTGCTTTGCTGCAGAAAGGACTGGTGCACTTCACAAAATAGATGGCATCATGAGGAAGGAAAATTATGTGGATATATTGAAGCAACATCTCAAGACATCAGTCAGGAAGTTAAAGCTTGGTCGCAAATGGGTCTTCCAAATAGACAATGACCCCAAGCATACTTCCAAAGTTGTGGCAAAATGGCTTAAGGACAACAAAGTCAAGGTATTGGAGTGGCCATCACAAAGCCCTGACCTCAATCCTATAGAACATTTGTGGGCAGATCTGAAAAAGCTTGTGCGAGCAAGGAGGCCTACAAACCTGACTCAGTTACACCAGTTCTGTTTTTTTTTATTAGTTTTTTTATTTCACCTTTATTTAACCAGGTAGGCAAGTTGAGAACAAGTTCTCATTTACAACTGCGACCTGGCCAAGATAAAGCAAAGCAGTTCAACACATACAACAACACAGAGTTACACATTGGAGTAAACAAACATACAGTCAATAATACAGTAGAAAAAAAACCAATCTATATACAATGTGTGCAAATGAGGTAAGATAAGGAACATAAGGCAATAAATAGGCCTTGGTGGCGAAGTAATTACAATATCGCAATTTAAGACTGGAATGGTAGATGTGCAGTAGATGAATGTGCAAAGTAGAAATACTGAGGTGCAAAGGAGCAAGATAAATAAATAAATACGGTAGGGGATGAGGTAGTTGGTTGGTGCTATTAACAGATGGGCTATGTACAGGTCTGTGAGCTGCTCTGACAGCTGGTGCTTAAAGCTAGTGAGGGAGATCAGTGTCTCCAGTTTCAGTGATTTTTGTAGTTCGTTCCAGTCATTGGCAGGAGAGAACTGGAAGGAAAGGCGGCCAAAGGAGGAATTGGCTTTGGGGGTGACCAGTGGGATATACCTGCTGGAGCGCGTGCTACGGGTGGGTGCTGCTATGGTTACCAGTGAGCTGAGATAAAGCGGGGCTTTACCTAGTAGGGACTTGTAGATGACCTGAAGCCAGTGGGTCTGGCGACGAGTATGCAGCGAGGGCCAGCCGACTAAAACATACAGGTCGCAGTGGTGGGTGGTATAAGGGGCTTTGGTGACAAAGCGGATGGCACTGTGATAGACTGCATCCAGTTTGTTGAGTAGAGTATTGGAAGCTGTTTTGTAGATGACATCGCCGAAGTCGAGGATCGGTAGGATAGTCAGTTTTACTAGTGCAAGTTTGGCAGCATGAGTGAAGGAGGCTTTGTTGTGAAATAGAAAGCCGATTCTAGATTTAATTTTGGATTGGAGATGTTTAATGTGAGTCTGGAAGGAGAGTTTACAGTCTAGCCAGACACCTAGGTATTTGTAGTTGTCCACATATTCTAGGCCAGGGTGGTGGCAGGATGGTGATGCTAGTCAGGCGGGCAGGTGCAGGCAGCGAACGGTTGAAAAGCATGCATTTGGTTTTACTTGCGTTTAAGAGCAGTTGGAGGCCACGGAAAGAGTGTTGTATGGCATTGAAGCTTGTTTGGAGGTTAGTTAACACAGTGTCCAAAGAAGGGCCAGAAGTATACAGAATGGTGTTGTCTGCATAGAGGTGGATCAGAGAATCACCAGCAGCAAGAGCGACATCATTGATGTATACAGAGAAGAGAGTCGGCCTAAGAATTGAACACTGTGGTACCCCCATAGAGACTGCCAGAGGCCCGGACAACAGGCCCTCCAATTTAACACACTGAACTCTGTCAGCAAAGTAGTTGGTGAACCAGGCGAGACAGTCATTTGAGAAACCAAGGCTGTTGAGTCTGCCGATAAGGATGTGGTGATTGACAGAGTCTAAAGCCTTGGCCAGGTCAATGAATACGGCTGCACAGTAATGTCTCTTATCGATGGCGGTTATGATATCGTTTAGTACCTTGAGCGTGGCTGAGGTGCACCCGTGAGGTGCACCAGCTCGGAAACCGGATTGCACAGCGGAGAAGGTATGGTGGGATTCGAAGTGGTCAGTGATCTGTTTATTAACTAGGCTTTCGAAGACTTTAAAGAGGCAGGGCAGGATGGATATAGGTCTATAGCAATTTGGGTCTAGAGTGTCACCCCCTTTGAAGAGGGGGATGACCGCGGCAGCTTTCCAATCTTTAGGGATCTCGGACGACACGAAAGAGAGGTTGAGCAGACTGGTAATAGAGGTTGTAACAATGGCGGCGGATAGTTTTAGAAAGAGAGGGTCCAGATTGTCTAGCCCAGCTGATTTGTATGGGTCCAGGTTTTGCAGTTCTTTCAGAACTTCTGCTATCTGGATTTGGGTGAAGGAAAAGCTGGGGAGGCTCGGACAAGTAGCTGCAGAGCTGTTGGCCGGGGTTGGGGTAGCCAAGAGGAAATTATGGCCAGCCGTTGAGAAATGCTTGCTGAAATTTTCGATTATCCTGGATTTATCGGTGGTGACCGTGTTACCTAGCCTCAGTGCAGTGGGCAGCTGGGAGGAGGTGGTATTGTTCTCCATGGACTTGACAGTAGCCCAACATTTTTGGGAGTTAGAGCTACAGGATGCAAATTTCTGTTTGCAAAAGCTAGCCTTTGCTTTCCTGACTGACTGCGTGTATTGGTTCCTGGCTTCACTGAACAGTTCCATATCGCGGGGACTATTCGATGCTATAGCAGTCCGCAGCAGGATGTTCTTGTGCTGGTCAAGGGCAGTCAGGTCTGGAGTGAACCAAGGGCTATATCTGTTCTCAGTTCTACATTTTTTGAAAGGGGCATGCTTATTTAAGATGGTGAGGAAGTTGCTTTTAAAGAACGACCAGGCATCCTCGACTGACGGAATGAGGTCAATATCCTGCCAGGTTGATTAGAAAGGCCTGCTCGCAGAAGTGTTTTAGGGAGCGTTTGACAGTGGTCGTTTGACCGCGGGCCCATAGCGGATGCAGGCAATGAGGCAGTGGTCGCTGAGATCCTGATCCTGAAAACAGCAGAGGTGTATTTGGAGGGCAAGTTGGTCAGGATAATATCTATGAGGGTGCCCATGTTTACATATTTAGGATTGTACCTGGTGGGTTCCTTGATGATTTGTGTGAGATTGAGGGCATCTAGCTTAGATTGTAGGACTGCCGGGGTGTTAAGCATATCCCAGTTGAGGTCACCTAACAGAATGAACTCTGAAGATAGATGGGGGGCAGTCAATTCACATATGGTATCCAGGGCACAGCTGGGAGCTGAGGGGGGTCTATAGCAGGCTGCAACAGTGAGAGACTTATTTCTGGAGAGATTACTTTTTAGAATTAGATGTTCGAACTGTTTGGGAACAGACCTGGAAAGTATGACAGAACTTTGCAGGCTCTCTCTGCAATAGATTGCAAGTCCTCCCCCTTTGGCAGTTCTATCTTGGCGGAAAATGTTGTAGTTGGGTATGGAAATCTCAGAATTTTTTGTGATCTTCCTAAGCCAGGATTCAGACACGGCAAGGACATCAGGGTTGGCGGAGTGTGCTCTGTCAGGAGGAATGGGCCAAAATTCACCCAACTTATTGTGGGAAGCTTGTGGAAGGCTACCCGAAACGTTTGACCCAAGTTAAACAATTTAAAGGCAATGCTTGTGTGTATGTAAACTTCTGACCCACTGGGAATGTGATGAAATAAATAATAGCTGAAATAAATAATCCTCTACTATTATTCTTACATTTCACATTCTTAAAATAAAGTGGTGATCCTAACTGATTTAAAACAGGGAATTTTGACTAGGATTAAAAGTCAGCAATTGTGAAAAACTGAGTTTAAATGTATTTGGCTAAGGTGTATGTAAACTTCTGACTTCAACTGTATATGCCTATTCCTGTAGACAAGGCAACAGAAATATTACAATGAGGGGATTCGATTAAGCTGGCCTGGGTGGGCGGAGATTGTACTGGATGAAAAGTGATTGTTTTGAAAACTGGGCTGTCTCCTGGGCGTGAGCTGAGCAATGTCAGCTCAAAACAAAGTGACGTATGTGAAGAACATAGTTCTCATTCTCATAGTTTATCATTCCGTGTTCACATGCAAAGTGTTGTTTGCTCTTGGTATGAAACGAATATGTACATTATTTGCCTTCCCAAGTAAAACAAGTAAAATTATAACATATACTTTATGGAAAATACATGATATATGATTCTGAACGATGAACCATGCTGTCATGTTGACAATATATAACCTGGCTGTGCAGATTACTGTTCCATTTCAGCAGGGCAGTCCTCACTCACCGCTTTCGCACATTCACGTCATAGGCCATAGCCCGGTGCACCCCGGTCCAGTTTAATTGAGCAAGGGCCCGGTGCACCCCGGTCCAGTTCAATTGAGCAAGGGCCCGGTGCACCCCGGTCCAGTTTAATTGAGCAAGGGCCCGGGGCACCCCCCCTCCACCCCCTTTCATGGCCTAAAGAGTGAAGGATTTGTACAATTGATTAGTCTAGTTAGTTCAGTGTTCCTCTTTTTTTCCTAATGGGCAACAGTGTGAATATTGTCATCCCTAGCTGTGCTATAACACCTCATTGAACAACTCAATAAGACCACACTTGGGTAAATTGAGTGAATTAATGATTGGTTATGACAACATGCACTAAACCGACGCATGCAGTTATTGTGAAAATAAAATAAAATCAGTAGGATATGTGAATTGAATTGTGACTGGTTTACTTATGAGTTATCAGACCGTATAACACGGGTATGACAAAACATTTTTACTGCTCTAAATACATTAGTAACCAGTTTATAATAGCAATAACGCTTCACACCGACAGTGTCATTGCATTTTGGTACACCAGAATACATTGATTTCCAATGAAATGCTGCGTATGCCTTGCAGCATTGCGTTGCAGAGGCAGTTGCAGTGCGTTCGGTGTGGTGCATACATTGAATTTATCGAACATATGCGTCAAACTGTATGCGTAGACGGCTTGACAGAAATGGTTGCAGAAAGTGAATGTCGAACTTTTGATGCATACATATCCAGATGATGCTGCGTCCTATTTTGCGCAATGACGCAGTCGGTGTGTTCGAAGCGTAAGGCACCTCGGAGGTTTGTGGTATATGGTCAATATACCACAGCTAAGGGCTGTATCCAGGCAATCCGTGTTGCATCGCGCAAAAGTACAGCCCTTAGCCATGGTATATTGGCCATATACCACACCTCCTCGTGCCTTATTGCTTAATTATATACACTGAGTGTACAAAACATTAACCTCTTGGGGATAATTAAGGAGCAGTGGGGCGCTAGCGCCTTATCCTTGACAACATCCGGAAAAATGTAGAGCGCCAAATTTAAAATGCAAATGTAGTATTATAAAACATTCATAAAAATACAAGTGTTGCACACTCTTCAAAAGCTTAGACTCTTGGCAATCTCACAGCGTTGTCAGATTTAAAAAAGGCTTTACGGCAAAAGCATAACATTTGATTGTCTGAGGACAGCGCCCCATGTACTTCCTTCATTAGCATTATATGTCACAAAACACATAAATAGAGCTAAAATAAATCGCTTACCTTTGAAGATCTTCTGCTGATGGTAATCCGAAGTGTCCAAGCAAGACATCCAATGTTCCTTTTGTTCGAAAAAGTCCCTATTTATATCCATAAAGCTCCGTTTGGTTGGCGCGTTCTGTTCAGAGAATCCACTGTTCACTCGCCCAATATAGAAGACACAGAGAGCGGTAAAAATATACCTATAAACTTTGTCCAAACAAATCAAACCACGTTTCTAATCGATCCTTAGCTACACTATTATGTTTATTAACGATTATATTTCACACGGATAATATCTTGAGCGATAGAAAAGTAAAAAACCGAGGCGCACGCTCCCGGGTCCACAGACAGAAATTGCTTCCTCACTCCACTAATATAAACTTCCTGTATTCCTCTAGTTGTCAAGATAAACGCATCAAACCTTGTCTAAAGACGGTTGACATCTAGTGGATGCCATAGGTACTGCAACCTGGGAGCTGGATTTCAGCAGATCCTATAACAACCCATTGGAAAATGAGCAAGCTCACAAATTTTGCTCTGGTTTTCAGTTCTGTTATACTCACAGACATTATTTTTGATAATTTTTTCAGAGTGTTTTCTATCCAATACTACAAATGATGTGCATATCCTAGTTTCTGGGCCTGAGTACCAGGCATTTTACTTTGGGCACGCCAGACTCTCCAAAACTCCGAACACTGATGCCACTCCCTAACAGGTTTTAAGAACACTTTCCTAATATTGAGTTGCCCCCTTTTGCCCTCAGAACAGCCTCAATTAATCAGGGCATGGATCCTACAAGGTGATGAAAGTGTTCCACAAGGATGCTGGCCCATGTTAACTCCAATGCTTCCCACAGTTGTGTCAAGTTGGCTGGAAGTCCTTTGGGTGGTGGACCATTCTTGATACACATGGGAAACTGTTGAGCTTGAAAACCCCAGCAGCGATGCAGTTCTTGACACACTCAAACCGGTGTGCCTCGCACCTACTACCATACCCTGTTCAAAAGCACTTAAATATTGTTCCTGCCAATATCCAGCAACTTCGCACAGCCATTGAAGAAGAGGGCGACAACATTGCACAGGCCACCATCAACAGCCTGATCAACTCTATGCAAAGGAGATGTGCTACGCTGTATGAGGCAAATGGTGGTCACACTAAATACTGATTGGTTTGTGATCCACGCCTCTATCTTTTTTTAAGGTATCTGTGACCAAGAAAGCCATATCTACATTCCCCTGTCATGTGAAATGCATAGATTAGGGTCTAATTAATTTATTTATATTGACAGATTTTCTTATATGAACTGTAAATCTATGGATTTCAGATGACTGGGCAGGGGCGCACTTGGGAGCCAGGTCCAGCCAATCAAAAAGTTTTTCCCCCACAAAAGGGGACAGAAATACTCCTCAGTTTCAACAGCTGTCTGAGTGGCTGGTCTCAGACGATCCCGCAGGTGAAGAAGCCGGATGTGGAGGTCCTGGACTGGTGTGGTTACACGTGGTCTTCGGTTATGAGGCTGCTTTGATGTACTGCCAAATTCTCCAAAACGACATTGGAGGTGACTTATGGTAGAGAAATGAACATTAAATTCTCTGGTGGACATTCCTGCAGTCAGCATGCCAATTGCAGGCTCCCTCAAAAGACATCTGTGGCATTGTGTTGTGATCATAGCTTTCATCCTACAAAAGCTATGGTCACTACAAAGATGGCTGCCTCGCTTCAAGTCCTAAGGAAACTATGCAGTATTTTGTTTTTTTATTTATTATTTCTTGCATTGTTAGCCCAGAAAATCTTAAGTGTTATTACATTAATCCGGGACGAACTATTGGATATAAGTGCGACGTCAACCCTGGACATTAGATCTAATCCCAGAGGCTGACCCAAAACAACGTCATCGCCGCAGGAGAGGCAGACGGAGCGGCCTCCTGGTCAGACTTAGAAGGCGAGCACACCACCCACCGCTTCTGAGCATATTTGTCGCCAATGTCCAGTCTCTAGACAACAAGGTGGATGAAATTAGGGCATGAGTTGCCTTCCAGAGAAACATCAGAGATTGTAACATTCTCTGTTTCACGGAAACATGGCTCACTCGGGATATGTTGTCAGAGTTGGTACAGCCACCGGGTTTCTTCATGCGTAGCGCCGACAGAAACAAACATCTCTCTGGTAAGAAGAAGGGCGGGGGTGTATGCCTCATGATTAACGACTCATGATTTAACAATAACAACATACAGGAACTCAAGTCCTTTCGTTCACCTGACCTAGAATTCCTTACAATCAAATTCCGACCGCATTATCTCCCAAGACAATTCTCTTCGATTATAGTCACAGCTGTGTATATCCCCCAAGCAGATACCTCAACCGCCCTGAAAGAACTTCACTGGACTCTATGTAAACTGGAAACCATGTATCCCGAGGCTACATTTATTGTAACTGGGGATTTTAACAAAAATAATTTGAGAACAAGGCTACCTAAATTCTACCAGCACATTGACTGTAGTACCTGCTCGAGCAAAACACTGGACCACTGCTACTCTAACTTCCGCAATGCATACAAGGCCCACCCCCATTCTCCCTTCGGCAAATCCGACCACGACTCAATCTTGCTCATACCATCCTATAAGCAGAAGAAACTCAAACAGGATGTAGCTGTGACTAGAACCATTCAACGCTGGTCTGACCAATCGGAATCCATGCTTCAAGATTGTTTTGATCACGTGGACTGGAAAATGTTCCGGGAAGCCTCAGACAACTCTGTGAGTAAGTTTATTAGGAAGAGCATTGAAGATGTTATACCCACTGTGACTATTAAAACCTACCCCAACCAGAAACCGTGGATAGATGAAAGCGCAAACCACCACATTCAACCATGGAAAGAGGTCGGGGAATATGGCTGAATATAAACAGTGTAGTTATTCCTTCCACAAGGAAATCAAACAGGCGAAATGTCAGTATAGGGACGAAATGGAGTCGCAATTCAACGGCCCAGACACAAGACGTATGTGGCAGGGTCTACAGGCATTTACGGACTACAAAAAGAAAACCAGCCACATCATGGACACCAACGTCTTGCTTCCAGACAAGCTAAACACCTTCTTTGCCCGCTTTGAGGATAATACAGTGCCACAGCCCGCTACCAAGGACTGCAGGCCTCCCATCTCCTTCTCCATGGCCGCAAAGATAACTGAACTATATAACTATCGCCCCGTAGCACTCACTTCTGTCATCATGAAGTGCTTTGAGAGACTAGTCAAGGATCATATCACCTCCACCTTACCTGCCACCCTAGACCCACTTCAGTTTGCCTACCGCTCCAACAGGTCCATAGACGAATCAATCTCCATCACACTGCGCACTGCCCTAGCCCATCTAGACAAGAGAAATACCTATGTAAGAATGCTGTTCATTGACTACAGCTCAGCATTCAACACCATAGTACCCTCCAAGCACATCATTAAGCTTAAGGCCCTGGGTCTCAACCCCGCCCTGTGCAATCGGGTCCTGTACTTTCTGACGGGCCGTCCCCAGGTGGTGAAGGTAGGATCCCCACTCCGCTGATCCTCAACACTGGGGCCCCACTAGGGTGCATGCTCTGCCCCCTCCTATACTCCCTGTTCACTCATGACTGCGGTGGCCATGCACACCTCCAACTCAATCATCAAGTTTACAGACGACACAACAGTAGTGGGCTTTATAACCAACAATGACGAGACAGCCTACAGGGAGGCAGTGAGGGCACTCGGAGTGTGGTGTCAGGAAAACAACCTCTCACTCAACGTCAACAAAACAAAATAGATGATCCTGAGCCACTGCCTGTTAACCCCGCTATCATCCAGAAGGCGAGGTCAGTACAGGTGATCAAAGCTGGGACCGAGAGACTGAAAAACAGCTTCTATCTCAAGGCCATCAGACTGTTAAACAGCCATCACTAGCAGAGAGGCTGCTGCCAACATACAGACCCAAATCACTGGCCACTTTAATAAACTGATTTAATAAAAGGTATCACTAGTCACTTTAAATAATGCCACTTTAATAGTTTTTACATATACTACATTACTCATCTTATATGCATATACTGTAGTTCATACCATCTATTGCATCTTGCCTATGCCGCACGGCCAAGGCTCATCCATATATTGGGGCGGCAGGTAGCCTAGTGGTTAGAGCATTTGGCCTGTAACCGAACGGTTGCTAGATCGAATCCCTGAGCTGACAAGGTAAAAATCTGTCGTTCTGTACCTGAACAAGGCAGTTAACCCACTGTTCCTAGGCCGTCATTGTAAATAATAATTTGTTCATAACTGACTTGCTAGCGGGACACCTGTCGACAACATCCGGTTAAATTGTAGGGCGCGCAATTCAAATAAATAATCGTAATATTAAACATTTATGAACAAGTATCTTATATCGGTTAAAAGCTTAAATTCTTGTTAATCTAACTGCATTGACCGATTTACAGCGAAAGCATACCATGCAATTGTTTGAGGACGGCGCCCCACATGAACATATTTTTCAACCAGCACAGGCTTCATAAAATCACAAATAGCGATTAAATAAATCATAAAGTGGCTCCAACGATTTCTGGGGTTTGCCAACTTCTACCGCCGCTTCATTAAGAACTTCAGCTCCATCACCTCTCCTCTCACCTCTCTCCTCAAGGGTGGTCCTTGTAAGTTGGTGTGGAGTCCTGCAGCCGTTGAGGCCTTCCGCCTACTGAAGGGGATTTCACCTTCGCCCCGTTGTTGAAACACCCAGATCCTACGTTGCCCTTGGTGGTGGAGGTGGACGCCTCAGAAGTGGGTGTGGGAGTCATCCTGTCCCAACACCACAATAACCCACATAAATTGTATTCATGTGCATACTACTCTCCTGCAGAGAGGAACTATGATGTCGGCGACCGACAGCTCCTGGCGGTGAAGTTGGCATTAGAGGAGTGGAGACACTGGTTGGAGGGTGCCAAGGAGCCATTCCTTATCCTCACCAACCATCGGAACCAGGAGTACATATGGACGTCGAGGCGGCTGAACCCACATCAAGCAATTAGGGACCTTCACTAGATTCAACTTCACCCAGTCATATCACCCAGGTTTTAAGAACATCAAAGCCGATGCCATGTCCCATCTTTACGATTCGGGAGAGGTTTCCGATCCAGAGTGGGCCCATTATTCCACTCTCTTGAATCATTGCTCCAGTGATTTGGGACGTAGACATGGACATCCACTAGGCTCTGGAGAAGGAACCTGCGCCTGCTAAGTCCCTACAGTGGTAAGGGATCGGCTGTTGACCTGGGCACACACAACCAACGCCACTGAACACACAGGTATCACCCGCACCATGAAATCTATCTCCACTACAGTGAGGGAAAAAAGTATTTGATCCTCTGCTGATTTTGTACATTTGCCCACTGACAAAGAAATGATCAGTCTATAAAATAAATGGTAGGTTTATTTGAACAGTGAGAGACAGAATAACAACAAAAGAATCCAGAAAAACGCATGTGAAAATGTTATAAATTGATTTGCATTTTAACGAGGGAAATAAGTATTTGACCCCTCTGCAAAACATGACTTAGTACTTGGTGGAAAAACCCTTGTTGGCAATCACAGAGGTCAGACGTTTCTTGTAGTTGGCCACCAGGTTTGCACACATCTCAGGAGGGATTTTGTCCCACTCCTCTTTGCAGATCTTCTCCAAGTCATTAAGGTTTCGAGGCTGATGTTTGGCAACTCGAACCTTCAGCTCCCTCCACAGATTTTCTATGGGATTAAGGTCTGGAGACTGGCTTAGGCCACTCCAGGACCTTAATGTGCTTCTTCTTGAGCCACTCTTTTGTTGCCTTGGCCGTTTTGGGTCATTGTCATGCTGGAATACCCATCCACGACCCATTTTCAATTCCCTGGCCGAGGGAAGGAGGTTCTCACCCAAGATTTGACGGTACATGGCCCCGTCCATCGTCCCTTTTATGCGGTAAAGTTGTCCTGTCCCCTTAGCAGAAAAGCATAATGTTTCCACCTCCATGTTTGACAGTGGGCATGGTGTCCTTGGGGTCATAGGCAGCATTCCTCCTCCTCCAAACACGGCGAGTTGAGTTGATGCCAAAGAGCTCCATTTTGGTCTCATCTGACCACAACACTTTCACCCAGTTGTCCTCTGAATCATTCAGATGTTCATTGGCAAACTTCAGACGGGCATGTATATGTGCTTTCTTGAGCAGGTGGACCTTGCGGGCGCTGCAGGATTTCAGCCCTTCACGGCGTAGTGTGTTACAAATTGTTTTCTTGGTGACTATGGTCCCAGCTGCCTTGAGATCATTGACAAGATCCTCCCGTGTAGTTCTGGGCTGATTCCTCACCGTTCTCATGATCATTGCAACTCCACGAGGTGAGATCTTGCATGGAGCCCCAGGCCGAGGGAGATTGACAGTTTTGTGTTTCTTCCATTTGCAAATAATCACACCGTCTGTTGTCACCTTCTCACCAAGCTGCTTGGCGATGGTCTTGTAGCCCATTCCAGCCTTATGTAGGTCTACAATCTTGTCCCTGACAGCCTTGGAGAGCTCTTTGGTCTTGGCCCTGGTGGAGAGTTTGGAATCTGATTGATTGATTGCTCCTGTGGACAGGTGTATTTTATACAGGTAACAAACTGAGATTAGGAGCACTCCCTTTAAGAGTGTGCTCCTAATCTCAGCTCATTACCTGTATAAAAGACACCTGGGAGCCAGAAATCTTTCTGATTGAGAGGGGGTCAAATACTTATTTCTCTCATTAAAATGCAAATCAATTTATAACATTTTTCACATGCGTTTTTCTGGATTTTTTTGTTGTTATTCTGTCTCTCACTGTTCAAATAAACCTACCATTAAAATTATAGACTGATCATTTCTTTGTGGAGTACACCCAGAACTCACTTTGCCACTCTTCCCGGGCTGTCTCCCTTTCAGTGCGTTCTGGGATATCAGCCGGGGCCTGGCCCGATGGACCCTGAGCCAGACCGAAGCCCCTGCGGTGGATGAATGGTCCACCGTCAGAAGGAGCAGGCAGACTGCCACAGCAGTGAGGCTCCCATGTTCCATCCTGGTGCTCGTGTCTGGCTCTCCACTAGGAACCTCCCGCTCCTCCTGCCCTGCCGGAAGCTGAGCCCCCGGTTTGTGAGGCCTTTCAAAGTCCTCCAGAGGGTCAATGAGGTAACATACCTATTACAACTCCCCATCAACTACCGGATCTCACACTCTTTTAATGTTTCCCTTCTCAGGCCGGTGGTTCCTGGTCCCTGGCTGGTTCCGTCCCCCACAACACCCCTCCGCCTCCCCTGGACATCGATGGGACCCCCACCTACGCCGTCAAGTCCCAACTTGACTCCCGACCTTGTAGGGATCGACTCCAGTACCTGGTGGACTAGGACGGGTACGGTCCATAGGAGTGCTGTTGGGTCTGGCGGCTGACATCCTGGACTCCAACATCACCCGGGATTTCCATCTCCGCTGTCCGGACCGGCCCATCATTTAGCCCTCAGTAGCCATCAGCCACTAGGTAGTATTGTTTTTGATTCATGTTCTGTACACTTCTCATGTTTTGTTTATCTGCATTTATCATTATTAAACTCACCTTCTGCACATAATTCCTTACTCCCGGCGTATGCGTTACATGATGAGGGGAAAAAAATTGTTTTATTCATTTTAGAATAAGGCTGTAACATAACAAAATGTGGAAAAAGTCAAGCAGTCTGAATCCTTTCCGAATGCACTGTACCAATAGATTCCCTTCTTTGCAAGGCATTGGAAAACCTCCCTGGTCTTTGTGGTTTAATCTGTGTTTGAAATTATGGTCAGTAGTTGTGTGGTCAGTGATGTTGTGGTTAGTAGTTGTGTGCTTGTGGTCTGTAGTTCTGGTCATTAGTTCAGTAGTTGTGTGGTTGTGGTCAATAGTTGTGTGGTTGTGGTCAGTAGTTGTGGTCAGGAGTTGTGTGCAGTAGTTGTGCTCAGTAGATGTGGCCAGTAGATGTGGCCAGTAGATGTGTTGTTGTGGTCAGTAGTTGTGGTCAGTAGTCGTACTTGTATGGTTGTGGTCAGTAGTTGTGGTCAGTAGTTGTGTACTTGTGGTCAGTAGTTCAGTAGTTGTGTGGTCACTAGTTATGTGGTTGTGGTCATTAGTTGTGGTCAGTAGTTGTGTGGTTGTCAGTAGTTGTGGTCAGTAGTTGTGTGGTTTGGTCAGTAATTGTTGTCAGTAGTTTATAAAAGGTTAGAGGAAATGTCTTTAACACGGTTAGTTAAACAGCCAGCTGTTTCATTTGATAGGCATAATATATTTTTGTTCAGAAGTAGAGGAAGATTTCATACGATATAACTTTTTGTCTCAGTTGTTGGCAAAGTGATCAAAGTAGCTCATTTGTGTCAAAAGTGGCATTGTTGCATTTACAGTGAAAGGAATGTTGGAAGTGATGCAGGGGACGCTCCTCAGAGGAGGAAGGGGATTTTTCATAAAATTGTAAAATAGTGAAACATAAAAGTTATGCTTTTTAGATAAAACTATATTAAATAAATTCACGTCACCAAATAATTGATAAAAACACACTGTTTTGCAATGAAGGTCTACAGTAGCCTCAACAGCACTATGTAAAGTAGCACCATGGTGTAGCCGGAGTACAGCTAGTTTCCATCCTCCTCTGGGTACATTGACTTCAATACAAAACATAGGAGGCTCATGGTTCTCAACTGCTTCCATAGACATACACAGTAATTATGACAACTTCCAAAGGACGTCCTCCAACCTATCAGAGCTCTTGCAGCATGAGCTGACATGTTGTCCACCCAATCAAAGGATCATAGAATTAATCTAGTACAGAAAGCATAAGCTACAGCTAGCTAGCACTGCATATTTGGTTGTATACTTTTTTTCACTTAGCTAGTGAATGCAGCTAGCTAGCTTAGCCTACTCAAACACCCACCTCAAACAGAGATTAATGCTATGTTAGCTAGCTGGCAATGGTCATCCAACACTGGAACTCTTCCAAGTCAAGGTAAGCTTTTGGTTTTACAAATTTATTGTCATAGGGGCCCGCCGGTGTAACTGCTAAATTGTTTGCTGACAGTACACTGACTGTACTGCATGATTATAGCGGGTTTATTAGCGCATTAGCTCTATGTTGACTATGATGTTAGCTAATATGGTGACAACGATGTAGGCTGTGTGTAGCGGTTAGTGGTTATGATATGAAGGTTTGGCTTGGAAAGTTTTTTTCACCTGGTCACAGACAGCTGATTTGTATGTGGCTGCTATGAAAGTGAACTGTGTTTGCGTGTGATCGGGGATGTATTCATTCCACTGATTCTGTTAAAAAGCGTTTCTTAAAACGGGAACAAACAACGAAATGGGGATAAACATACCTGAATTAGTCCAATAGAAACTGTCGTTTGCAACTGTTAATGATTACACCCTAGATCAGTTAGATGCAGGCAAGATTGTGCGAGGCGGACTGAACACAGCGGTGCAGATTGCCTCAAGATAAAGACGAGATTACTCAATATCTGTAAATTAGACTATATATTAGCACTTTATATACTCGTGGGAAATAACATTCAATCTGGATAACAATACAAAACAAATCATAAGACTTGAGAAATGTATCTACAAATATTACAAAAACAAGCAACACTCAAACATGACGGAGAGTAAACAAGGAGAATCAATCTCCAAAAGAAAACACGACTCCTCGACGGATACAGACGATTTATGCTTTCATCACCGGGACTGGTAAGGGTGGAAAGCGATCTGTCGATAAATGACAAACTGGGCATACTTGAATTAGTCAGTAAAGATATACAGTGAGGGAAAAAAGTATTTGATCCCCTGCTGATTTTGTACGTTTGCCCACTGACAAAGAAATGATCAGTCTATAATTTTAATGGTAGGTTTATTTGAACAGTGAGAGACAGAATAACAACAACAAAAATCCAGAAAAACATGTGAAAAATGTTATAAATGGAATTGCATTTTAATGAGGGAAATAAGTATTTGACCCCCTCTCAATCAGAAGGATTTCTGGCTCCCAGGTGTCTTTTATACAGGTAACGAGCTGAGATTAGGAGCACACTCTTAAAGGGAGTGCTCCTAATCTCAGTTTGTTACCTGTATAAAATACACCTGTCCACAGAAGCAATCAATCAATCAGATTCCAAACTCTCCACCATGGCCAAGACCAAAGAGCTCTCCAAGGATGTCAGGGACAAGATTGTAGACCTACACAAGGCTGGAATGTGCTACAAGACCATCGCCAAGCAGCTTGGTGAGAAGGTGACAACAGACGGTGTGATTATTCGCAAATGGAAGAAACACAAAAGAACTGTCAATCTCCCTCGGCCTGGGGCTCCATGCAAGATCTCACCTCGTGGAGTTGCAATGATCATGAGAACGGTGAGGAATCAGCCCAGAACTACACGGGAGGATCTTGTCAATGATCTCAAGGCAGCTGGGACCATAGTCACCAAGACCTTAATCCCATAGAAAATTTGTGGAGGGAGCTGAAGGTTTGAGTTGCCAAATGTCAGCCTCGAAACCTTAATGACTTGGAGAAGATCTGCAAGGAGTGGGACAAAATCCCTCCTGAGATGTGTGCTAACCTGGTGGCCAACTGCAAGAAACGTCTGACCTCTGTGATTGCCAACAAGGGTTTTGCCACCAAGTACTAAGTCATGTTTTGCAGAGGGGTCAAATAATTATTCCCTTACTAAAATGAAAATCAATTTATAACATTTTTCACATGCGTTTTTCTAGATTTTTCACTGTTCAAATAAACCTACCATTAAAATTATAGACTGATCATTTCTTTGTCAGTGGGCAAACGTACAAAATCAGCAGGGGATCAAATACTTTTTTCCCTCACTGTAAAGGAGTTGAAGACAAACCTTGAAATGAGTGCTCGAAAAAGCTGCGACAATGGAGAAACAAACAAGCTAAAAGGGACAGTCAATACGATAGAAACAGGCGTTAATGAACTTAAAAAGGAGAACATCTTTCTGAGAGAGGCATTACTTGACAAACAGACTAGATCTGTGAAAGAAAATGTAGTACTTACTGGTATTCAAGAAAGAGAAGGAGAAGTTCCTGAAAGAGTAGTGAAGGAATTCTTTCTTACAGCGCTTCAAATCTCACTCAATGCTGTCGATAAAATCCAACTCAGAACATGTACATCGTTTCGGACAAAGAGGACAGAGACATGAGTGCCCAATAGTTGCCAAATTAGTTAAGGATAAAGTAATGGTTAAAAGCCTGGATAAAAGACTCGCCGGCACAAAAATAGGCATGAATGATCAGTTCCCGAGGGAGATTGCTGAACGGCGCAAAGTTCTGTACCCAATCTTCAAGGACAATAGATTAAAAGGGAAGTGTGTAGCTCTCGTAGTCGATAAACTGTATATTGACAACCAAATGTTCCAAGACACAAAGACTACTCCATGGCTATTCTTTAAATTACAAAGTTCTCATAGAGGAGTTGAAAAAGGGAACACAAAATACTCACCATGGTAGGATTTTAATAATCATTTTTAAAAATAGATAGAAAAGCAATAAAATTAAACAATTGTTAAATCAACTACACTATACCATTCAAGACAGGGAATGTAGTAAAATAATTATTTAACTTTCCATTTATAGTATTTTATAAATGGAGAAGATGGCATTAGAAGAAATTCTAACTAGTAAAATAATACATCTTCAAATATAACGAATTGGAACACAAAAGTACTCAATCAACATGGTGGAGATAAAAACATAGCAAACAGAAGACATAGAAGGCATAGTATGTGTGGATGTATTGTGATGGAAGGTGTTTTTGTGTTTGGAAAAGTGTGGTAAGTGAGTGAGAAAGGAAACGGTTGCATATCCCAGAACCAATGTGTGTCTGTGAGCAGGGGTTTGCGAGAGCTTTCAATTTTGTGCAGATGAGGGATATACATTTTTAAATAAATTACACATCTAATTTATTTATTTATTGTCCTATCGTGATGGAACGGTCCCCAACCCTATACCCTAGACACCCACCTGAACGACCCATACACTAAAGAGAAGTCCTTATCTGTTTTATGGGCTTACTGTAAGTTTCCTATATGTAGCCAAAACAGAAAGAGGAATGTGGACAGAGACCTACTAGAGCAGCACAGCCCCCGCAAGATTCTGAGCCTGCCTGGCAGGTTCGTCCTACAAAGCCTGAGCCCCCTGATGGGAGAGCATAATATACAAGGAAATTCTCAAAGCTACTAATGAGAACCCTTGACTATCTTGTACCTAGCCGGTGGGGATTCCGGTGGGGTACCCCCAGCTGGGGAGGCAGGTAGCCTAGTGGTTAGAGTGTTGGGCCAGTAACTGAAAGGTTGCTGGATCTAATCCCCGAGCTGACAAGGTAAAAATCTGTCGTTCTGCCCCTGAACAACGCAGTTAACCCACTGTTCCCCGGTAGGCCGTCAATGTAAATAAGAATTTGTTCTTAACTGCTTACGGAGTGGTGGGGCGCTACCGGGTGAAATGTGAGGCGCCAAATTCAAAATCCAAAAGTTGAATTATTAAACATTCATCAATATACAAGTGTTGCATAGTCATCAAAAGCTCTGATTCTTGGCAATATCACAGCGTTGTCAGATTTCAAAAAGGCTTTACGGCGAAAGCACAACATTTGATTGTTTGAGGGTAGCACCTCTAATATTTATGCATTAGCATAAATCCATAACCCAACGCGAGTCTCACAAAACGCATAAAATCGCTAATATAAAATCACTTACCTTTGATGAACTTCTGCTGAGGGCTTCCCAAGTGTCCAACGAAGACAATCCATGCTTCTTTTGTTAGAAAAAGTCATTTATTATATCCATAAATCTCCGTTTGGTTGGCGCGTTATGAGTCGCCCATTGAACCGTGAAGAGAACACGTTCAAATTATACCTATACACTTTCTACAAACAAATCAAACATAATTTTTATGTATCCTTAGGTATCCTTTTGGGTATATTTGGACAATAACGTGAACGATAGGAAAGAAAAATAAAGTGGTGCACATTCACAATCTCGCTCGCGTCAAACCTTGTTTACAAAAGTGGTCGCCTGACAATTTCCTGTTCCTATCTGTTCTGGTCACTCCTAGAATTCTCAGACTTTGTATATAGACTGTTGACATCTAGTGGAAGCCATAGGTACTGCAGTCTCAGTCCTACATAAAGTTGTATGCAATAAGCACAATGGAGAAGATGCTCATTTACATTTACAAAAAAAACTGCAAATCCGGATGGATTTTCCTCTGGTTTTCGCCTGCTATATCAATTCTGTTATACTCACATACATTATTTTAACACTCTTAGAAACTTCAGAGTGTTTCCTATCCAATAGTACTAATTATGTGCATATCCTATTTTCTGGGCCTGAGTGGCAGGCATTTTACTTTGGGCACGCCAGACTCTCCAAAACCGTCACCTTTGCAGCCGCTCCCTAAGAAGTTAACTGATTAGCCTAGTTAAATAAAGGATAAATATTTTTTTAAGTAGTAGCAGTGCTGGCAACACTGGCTGCAGTAACCCATGGGTTGGGGGTCACACTCGGACAATCAGATGGAGCATATTATTGTGACCCTGGTGGCACAAAATAATTAAAGGTCTGACTGCACAGAGATGCTTGGAAAAATGGTCACAATGGGTGACCAGTGTGTGTGTGGGTGTGTTTCAGGGGAAGGGGGTGTATCTGATTTCCATCACCAAGGACTTGACATTGGTTAATCAAATCTCCCAATTTTTCAAATTTTGCTCAATCTTGCATGCTTTCTCAAACATCTGTAACTGTATATGCATTCGTAAATCAAGTCCTTGAGTGTCTGAGCTTATGGTTTATTGTGGGGGAAAGGGGTTGAGTGTGTAAGAGTATGTGTGTGTGTATGTATCCCACATCTGTTGCTAGGGGGTAAGGATCTTAGGGACAATATAGGATGAATCACAATAATTGTTTGCTAAAATAATAATTGCTTGACAAAAAATGTAATGCAATGGCAATCCTGGTTATAGGTAATAATCCTTTGATGAACTGTCAACATCATTACGCATATTAATTATTAATGATGGAAATTAAGATACGCAAGATTTTTGAATATATAGTTTTTTTAATAGCTACACCATCGGTCAAAAGTTTTATAACACCTACTCATTCAAGGGTTTTTCTTTATTTTTACTATTTTCTACATTGCAGAATCATCAAAACAAGACATCAAAACTATGAAATAACACATATGGAATCATGTAGTAACCAAAAACGTTTTAAACAAATCAAAATATATTTTATATTTGAGATTCTTCAAAGTAGCCACGTTTCGCATTCTCTCAACCAGTTTCACCTGGAATACTTTTCCAACAGTCTTGAAGGAGTTCCCTCATATGCTGAGCACTTGTTGGCTGCTTTTCCTTCACTCTGTGGTCCGACTCATCCCAAACCATCTAAATTTGGTTGAGGTCGGGTGCTTGTGGAGGCCAGGTCATCTGTTATAGCACTACATCACTCTCTTTCTTGTGTTGGGTAATTTTCCCATTGAAAAACAAATGATAGTCCCACTAAGCGCAAACCATATGGGATGGCATATCGCTGCAGAATGCTGTGGTAGCCATGCTGGTTAAGTGTGCCTTAAATTCTAAATAAATCAATGACAATGTCACCGGAAAAGCCCCACCACACCATCCTCCTCCATGCTTCACTTAGGGAACCACACATGCAGAGATCATCCGTTCACCTACTCTGCATCTCACAAAGACACAGTGGTTGGAACCAAAAATCTCAAATTTGGACTCATCAGACCAATGGACAAATTTCCCCCGATCTAATGTCCATTGCTCGTGTTTCTTGCCTGACAAAGTCTCTTCTTCCTATTGGTGTCCTTTAGTGGTTTTGTTGCAGCAATTCAACCATGAAGGCCTGATTCATGCGGTCTCCTCTGAAAAGTTGATTTTGTTTGTTACTTTTATTTGGGCTGCAATTTCTGAGGCTGGTAACTCACTTATCCTCTGCTGCAGAGGTAACTCTGGGCCTTCCTTTCCTGTGGCGGTCCTCATGAGAGCCAGTTTCATCATAGCTTGATGGTTTTTGCGACTGCACTTGAAGAAACTTTCTTGACATTTTTTGTATTGACTGACCTTCATGTCTTAAAGTGATGACGGACTGTCGTTTCTCTTTGCTTATTTGAGCTGTTCTTGCCATAATATGGACTTGGTATTTTACCAAATAGGGCTATCTTCTGTATACCACCCATACCTTGTCACAACACAACTGATTGGCTCAAACGCATCAAGAAGGAAAGAAATTCCACAAATTAACTTTTAACAAGGCACACCTGTTAATTGAAATGCATTCCAGGTGACTACCTCATGAAGCTGGTTGAGAAAATGCCAAGAGTGTGCAAAGTTGTCATCAAGGCAAAGGATGGCTACTTTGAAGAATCTCAAATATAAAATATATTTTGATTCGTTTAACACTTTTTTGGTTACTACATTATTCCATGTGTTATTTCATAGTTTTGATGTCTTCATTATTATTCTACAATGTAGAAAATAGTAAAAATAAAGAAAAACCCTGGAATGAGTAGGTGTGTCCAAACCTTTGACTGGTACTGTAAGTATTCAGACCCTTTGCTATGAGACTCGAAATTTTGCTCAGGTGCATCCTGTTTCCATTGATCATCCTTGAGATGTTTCTACAATTTCATTGGAGTCCACCTGTGGTAAATTCAATTGATTGGACATGATTTGGAAAGCCAAGCACCTGTCTATGTAAGGTCCCATAGTTGACAGTGCATTTCAGAGCAAAAAACCAAGCCATGAGGTCGAAAATAATTGTCTGTAGAGCTCCAAGACAGGATTGTGTCGAGGCACAGATCTGGGGAAGGGTCCCAAAAAAATTCTGCTGCATTGAAAGTCCACAAGAACACAGTGGCCTCCATAATTCTTAAATGGAAGAAGTTTGGAACCACCAAGACTCTTCCTAGAGCTGGCCGCCCGGCCAAACTGAGCAATCGGTAGAGAAGGGCCTTGGTCAGGGAGGTGACCAAAAACCCAATGGTCACTCTGACAGAGCTCCAGAGTTCCTCTGTGGAATTGGGAGAACCTTCCAGAAGGGCAACAATCTCTGCAGCACTCCACCAATCAGACCTTTATGGTTGAGGGGCCAGACGGAAGCTACTCCTCAGTAAAAGGCACATGACAGCTCGCTTGGAGTTTTCGAAAAAGGCACCTAAAGACTCTCAGACCATGAGAAACAAGATGCTCTGGTCTGACGAAACCAAGGTTGTAGCTCTTTGGCCGGAATGCCAAGCGTCACGTTTGGAGGAAACCTGGCACCATCCCTACGGTGAAGCATGGTGGTGGCAGCATCATGATGTGGGGAAGTTTTTCAGCGGCAGGGACAAAGTACAGAGAGATCCTTGATGAAATCCTGCTCCAGAGCACTCAGGACCTCAGACTGGGGCGAAGGTCAAAGTCAAAGTCAAAGGTTCACCTTCCAACAGGACAAGAACCCTAAGCACACAGCCAAGACAACGCAGGAGTGACTTCGGGACAAGTCTCTGAATGTCCTTGAGTGGCCCAGCCAGAGCCCGATCAATCATCTATGGAGAGATCTGAAAATAGCTGTGCAGCAACGGTCCCCATCCAACCTATACCTAGCATTGATGGAATTGTGGGTGAAATTATTATTTGAGAAAACAGATGAGCTAATAGAGGAAAAATGCTTTTTAAAAACATCAGATACATCTTGAATGACACCGTCATTTAGGATTACTTGCTGAATAGGTTGATTATTTCCCTGGGCGCTGATGATGTGGATGTAGATTAAGGCAGCCCCCCGCACCTCTCTGATTCCCCTTATTTGACCTATTTAAAAAGGTAATTTGTGTATTTCCATGACTGTGGTGGATATTTGAAATTCTTTGTAAGAATATCCATATAGGAGGCTTTTGCATTTCTAGTTTTAGTTTTACTTGCGTTTCTTACATTTTCGATAGGACTCCCAATCAGTTGGTACTAAGCCCAGGCTTTATCTCTTTCTCTGAACAGATGTATTAAATCAGAGCTATCCCAGGGAATGTGACAGCCCTTAATTTTCACTGTTTTCCAAAGAGCGTGTTAATCACATACGTTTGTGAATTCAGTAAGAAAGTAATCCCATGGATTTTGGGCTGTTGGGTTTAGTTGGGAAATCTTTGTCAGTTTATGGATATCAAGTCATCAATTAAATAATCAATATTTACATTTTTACATTGTCTTAAATTAATCAATTTGGGTGGTGCTTTAGGTATCTTAATTTCCCAAACACAGCGATGATGGAATGATCACTGAAACAGTCTGGAAGGACACCTGAATTTATAATCCTGTCAAAAACCCATTATGAGTTTGTGGATGGACTCTCATTCGTTCTTTAGTTAATTGAGTAAAATACATATTTTCAAGTTTTTCATTAGCAGAGGATTTATCTAGCCAAATCTTATTAAAATCCCCTAAAATAATCCATTCATTTGACCAATGCATTGAATTAACAGTGGTGATATTATTATTTATGTCTAGGGCATTGGGTGATCTGTAAATGTTACCAATCATCAATGACTTGTTCTCCACCCACCTCGAGTGCACCTATCATTTCTATATAATATGTAACCCTAGATTGTAACCCTAGAACCCTAACTCTGTATCAGAAATGTTGCTATTCAACCATGTCTCTAAGATTGCTCATATGCGAGTTTCTACCCATGCCCTGAGCATGTCTATTTTGGGTAGCAGGCTACGAATGTTTACTTTATAATTTTTAAGACTTTAGTATCTGTTATTCTATCTGGACTAGACAGGGGTAAATAATAACAATAAAATGAATAAAACAAAATTAATGCGTCACTCGGCTGCAGATGATGTTCAGGAGGTGTCTTATCGGATTAAGTTCAGATGCTGCATAGTTTTCAAGTTTGCATGCCACTCTATCTCAGCATAGCTCTATGGCTGAGCTCCAGGGATTTGCTCAGCTGACTGTTCTGGAGCTCTGTTGTAGTTATGTTGGATGGGATCTGTGGGTGCTCCCCTGGATGCTACTATAGCGTAACTGTGATCATGGCTGTGGGGTAGGTCTATGTGGCTGTTATAGCCACCTGGGTCAGAGTCATGGCTACATGCACCCAGCCTGTGCTGAGATCATTCGGCCCTGTGTGGATGATTATGTGGGTCGGTGCTCTGTCTCTGCTCTGCCAGGAATCCAAAGGCAGACTGCGTAGATCTTTCTCACTCTTCTCCTTGGGAACAGCAGTCTTCCGTCAAGGTATTTTCAATTGGAGTCACACAGGATGACAATGTTGTCCTCTGTCTGCTGCTCTGGCTGTGTGCTGCTGTGGTGGGTGGTGTCTGGAGTGATGCTCTCCATGGGGCACCCAATATCCCCACCACTAAAACACAAACACACTTTCTCAACAGAAAGTGTGTTTGTGTTTTAGTGGTGGGGATATTGGGTGTGTGGCTGTCAATGCAGGGTGTTGAATGCATGTCAGTGGTATGTGTGATGTTTGTATGATTGTCAGTGTCAGGAGTGGTGTGTGTGGGCATTTTGGAGATGTTGTGTGGCTGTGTGCCAGTGGTGTGTGTGTGTGTGTGTGTGTGTGTGTGTGTGTGTGTGTGTGTGTGTGTGTGTGTGTATATATATGTCTATCTTCAGGGTGGAGAGCAGGATGGTCCTCATCTCTTCCAGCTGTCTCTCCAGGGACTGGCTGTGCTGCTCCCTCCTGATGAGTTCCTTCCTTCATGCAGATTGTGGTTTGCCTCTTCAATCTGCCTTACAGCACAGCACATCTGTTGTATTTGTGATGGTCGCAGGTCTGTGGGTTAGGTCTGGTCTGGTTGATGGAGATTGAAGACGGTGTAGTCTCAGCCAGGCTGTCTTTCAGAGCGTTAACTCTGGGGGAACGGAGGAAATGAGGGGTACCCTGTTTTTGTTTCTGATGTTGACATCTTCACAGGTAGCCTTCACCTCTGGCTCCTCCTGTTTAAAGCGCTTTGTGACCACTTTTAGTGTTAGGAATATCCTTTCGAACTCCTCCAGGCTGCTCTCAGGACCCTGGACCATTGTTATAAATGTTAACGGTTAACTTCAGTCCTTCCTCTTCCTGTTCTCCTACACAGTAATATGCTTGCCGTTGCAGATGCCACCCTTCCTGGTATAGGGTAGGTATATACTGTAAGTAGGCCTACTGGGGATAATACAATCAGAGATATCCTTGTGTATAACCTTAACAGAGCTGAGACGGTCAATCAATGTGCACAGGTAGCCTATTGACCAGCTATATATTTAACCCTCTTTCTACTACAGTTAAAAGGATGATCTCAAATCACATTTTCAAATCAAATTTTATTTGTCACATGCTTCGTAAACTAACAGTGAAATGCTTACTGACGGGCCCTTCCCAACAATGCAGAGAGAGAGAAGAAAAAAAAATGAGTAACGATAACTTGGCTATATACATGGGGCAACAGTACAAAGTCTATGTGCATGTAATTGAGGTAGATATGTACATATAGGTAGGAGTAAAGTGACTAGGCAACAGGATAGATAATAAACAGTAGCAGCGTGCAAAAAGGGTCAATGCAGATAGTCCAGGAATCTATTTAGCAGTCTTATTACTTCGGGGTAGAAGCTGTTCAGGGTTCTGTTGGTTCCAGACTTGGTGCATTGGTATCACTTGTCATGCGGTATATGGTGGAAATTACAAGCCTGTTATAATACTTTTATTGCATCAAAGGGTTGTTTTGTGCAACAGAAGATTTTTTTTAATTTTTTTAAAATGAAATAAAAAATGTATTTCACCTTTGTTTAACCAGGTAGGCAAGTTGAGAACAAGTTCTCATTTACAACTGCGACCTGGCCAAGATAAAGCAAAGCAGTTCGACACATATAACAACACATAGATACACATGGAGTAAACAAACATACAGTCAATAGTACAGTAGAAAAACAAATCTATACAATGTGTGCAAATGAGGTAAGTTATGGAACGTAAGGCAATAAATAGGCCATGGTGGGGAAGTAATTACAATATAGCAATTAAACACTGGAATGGTAGATGTGCAGTAGATGAATGTGCAAAGTAGAAATACTGCTGGTGCTTAAAGCTAGTGAGGGAGATCAGTGTCTCCAGTTTCAGTGATTTTTGTAGTTCGTTCCAGTCATCGGCAGCAGAGAACTGGAAGGAAAGGCAGCCAAAGGAGGAATTGGCTTTGGGGGTGACCAGTGAGATATACCTGCTGGAGCGCGTGCTACGGGTGGGTGCTGCTATGGTTACCAGTGAGCTGAGATAAGGCGGGGCTTTACCTAGCAGGGACTTGTAGATGACCTGGAGCCAGTGGGTCTGGCGACGAGTATGTAGCGAGGGCCAGCCGACTAGAGCATACAGGTTGCAGTGGTGGGTGGTATAAGAGTCTTTGGTGACAAAACGGATGGCACTGTGATAGACTGCATCCAGTTTGCTGAGTAGAGTATTGTAAGCTGTTTTGACACTCTCTATTGTGTCTGTGTGAACTGAAAGTGGTCCTCTGGGAAATAACACTGACAGGAGATTACGATGTCTTCGGGGATACTGCATTCCAGAGCATGAGTTAATGTTTCTGTTCTATACGGTACCAGAGAGACATGGCTCCAGTATGGAGTTGGGGGGCCAGACACTGGTCTCTACAATGAAGCAGATACTGTCTGCTGTGAATTACAAGTATCTTTCATACAAATCTTAACCTTGTAACCCATTCCATACATCTGTTGTGTGTTATGTAGACTGAAGGAGGATGGACTTTGCTATAAAATGCTGTGGCTCAAACCAGCTTGTTGAGTTCTCAGTGATCACCTCCAGGGGTAGTTACCGACCAGCTCCATTATTGCAGTAATTCAATAATAAAGTTTGATTGTTTTGAAGAAATCTTAAGTCTCTCCTTTGTATTACAATAATTCCACCACAGGTAGCAGTTTGACTTGGTTGGCTGGAGTCTTTGACAATTTTTAGGGCCTTCCTCTGACACCGCCTGGTATAGAGGTCCTGGATGTCAGGAAGCTTGGCCCCAGTGATGTACTGGGCCGTACGCACTACCTTCTATAGCACCTTGTGGTCAGATGCCAAGCAGTTGCCTTACCAAGCGGTGATGCAGCCAGTCAAGATGCTCTCAATGGTGCAGCTGTGGAACTTTTTGAGGATCTGAGGGCCTGTCATACCAAATAGTGTCCACCTGCCAAAAAGCACCCGCATCACAATGGGATTCGAATAGCTATTAGCATCCATTGCTATATCAACAGTTTGATGAGTTAATGCGTCGGATTTTGGACCTCATTACAGCCAAAATTACATTATCTCTGCTATGTAAACAAAGCTTATTTCCACGACAATTTCACTGATTAAGATGAAAACATTACTTTGAACAACATTAAAGTCATGTCTTAAACGGTTCTTAGTTTTAGAAATATCAAAGAAAACAAGTAAACTGCATTTTCATTTACCTTTCAGATCGCAGTGAGCTCCCATGAAGCTATTAACACTTCATTAATGTGAAAATCAGTTCAAGTCATACACTGGCTCCTCTGGCTGGCATATTTTGATTTTGAGCTTCCCTTGTCTTACTAAAGTATGCTATTAGTCCTATTATGATTATTTTTCCCTACCTCCATCACATGGCATAGCTCAGTAATACAGCAGTACACTATTGGTTGAATATAATGCAGGACAGACAGTTGAATAATTTTGAACTCATGAATACCAAAAAGGGATTTACAACAAATAATTAAATGAACAGCCTGTGGAAAAAAACAAAATGGACAATATTGAAGATTGAAATATGAAAATGTTATTTTTTTGTGTGGAACAGGTGTGTACTGAACTTATTAAATAAAATCAACATACCCACATGGCAGTTATAGACTGAAATACATGAGTATAGGCCAACATCAACACATAAACAATAAAATACAAATTTAGTTGAGAAAACAGAAGTATGAATGACACATTTAAGTAAAGTGATTTTTTAAATTCTTGATCTCAATTCTTGTGTGTGGGATAGAGAATCTGTGGATTCTACAAGTGGTACTGCTGGTCCCTTTCCCTGTAATGCATCTGTGTATCTCACTGTGCCCAGGATGATATGTCATGCACAGGTCCCTAAGCAAATTCTATCAAACCACATTACATTAACAGTAGCTGTAGATAACGTAATGAAAAGTGGGATCTTGGAGGGTGGTTGATCATGGAGGACATCAGGTGGATCAAGGTCTGGGGAAGGGATACGGTATGCTTCCCAGAACCCCTAGATCCTGAAGAACAGGAGCAGATTAAAAGGGAAAGAGAGAGAGAGGCATAGAAGGATGCAGAAAGAAAACACACAGGTTACAGGTAGATCCAGGCCAGGTTGAATTGTCCCCATATTGCTTACACAAGTGTATATGGTGTAAGGGCTAGGGGTTGATTTTGGATTCAGGGATTCCTCGTGTCCTCTTTCTTCACCTCATTTTTAAAATGGATTGGAGGAAAATGTATGAGGTTCCTCACCTGTAAGGGCTAAAGGCGTGTTTGCTTCCAGGCATCAGTCAGAAAGCAATGATGGCAAGACACAGTGAACGGTTAACTTGTATATTACTTGGAGGAATAACAGTATATAACAGGCAGAGTATGTAGAGCTATGGGTTGATCACTAGGAAGGCTCCTGCGTGTACCATTGACACATAACTATGGGTGTGGAAGAGTGAATGTGTGGATTCTCAAGGAGAGAGCAGAATACGAAGTGCCATTAATATCAGGATAACATACAGTACCAGTCAAAAAAGTTGACACACCTACTCATTCAAGGGTTTTTCTTTATTTTTACTATTTTCTACATTGTAGAATAATAGTGAAGACATCAAAACTATGAAATAACACATATGGAATCATGTAGTAACCAAAAAAGTGTTAAACAAATCAAAATATATTTTATGTGAGATTCTTCTAAGTAGCCACCCTTTGCCTTTGACAGCTTTGCACACTCTTGGCATTCTCTCAACCAGCCTGGAATGCATTTCAATTAACAGGTGTGCCTTGTTAAAAGTTAATCTGTGTAATTTCTTTCCTTCTTGATGCATTTGAGCCAATCAGTTGTGTTGGTAGGGAAAGGAAAGCCCTACTAAAAAGGACACCAATAATAAGAGACTTGCTTTGGCCAAGAAACACGAGCAATGGACATTAGGCCGGTGGAAATCTTCCCTTTGGTATAATGAGTAAAATTTGAGATTTTTGGTTCCAACCTCCATGTCTTTGTGAGATGCAGAGTAGGTTAACAGATGATCTCTGCATATTTGGTTCCCACCGTGAAGCATGGAGGAGGAGGTGTGATGGTGTGGGGGTGCTTTTCTCGTGACACTGTCTGTGATTTATTTAGAATTCAAGGCACACTTAACCAGCATGGCTACCACAGCATTCTGCAGCAATACGCCATTCCATCTGGTTTGCGCTTAGTGGTAATATCATTTGCTTTTCAACAGGACAATGACCCAACACACCTCTAGGCTATGTAAGGGCTATTTGACCAAGAAGGAGAGTGATGGAGTGCTGCATCAGATGACTTGGCCTCCACCATCACCTGACCTCAACCCAAGTGAGATGATTTGTGATGAGTTGGATCGCAGAGTGAAGGAAAAGCAGCCAACAAGTGCTCAGCATGTGGGAACTCCTTCAAGACTGTTGGAAAAGAATTCCAGGTGAAGCTGGTTTAGAGAATGCCAAGAGTGTACAAAGCTGTCAAGGCAAAGGGTGGCTACTTTGAAGAATCTCAAATATAAAATATATTTTTGATTTCTTTAACACTTTTTTTGGTTACTATATGATTCCATATGTATTATTTCATAGTTTTGATGTCTTCACTATTATTCTACAATGTATAAAATAGTAAAAAATAAAGAAAAACCTTGAATGAGTAGGTGTGTCCAAACGTTTGACTGGTACTGTACATAGAAATACAATGACATATGACACCACTTATAATATAAAAAGGCATCACTATAACCATGCTGCTACATATAAAGGGCTTAAACTAAAGCACCACTAGGTGGCAGTAGTAACACATTAATGACTAGGGCATTAAAAATAACTGAATGGATGGACTATGACTAATTCCTATAAGGACCCTGGAAAGGGTGGGACCTAATTAAATTTCCAACGTAACATGCTCCGGCGGCGCCATCTTCGACTTGACCAACTAATAATTACTAACTATCTTTTCAGGCCAAATACACTGAAAAGTCACAGTTACGTGCTATAATACTCAAAATGGTATGCATATAATACACAGAGTGTAAAAGCTCCCTTCTAACCGAAATGCACGTTTCAAACCCACTGCAGTAATAACCAAACAAAACCGTGTGCACTTGTTTACTAAAGGAATGACGCATCACACCTAGAATGAGAACAGCTCGAGAGAGGCAACCTTTCGTACAAATCCACCGTGTGACTTATTTACCGACCTGTCTGTCCCTGTTTTGCTTTGCTTTTACCATGTTGGAGGGTATATCCATGGTCAGTGGACGGTTCTGAAAATAAATGACAGAGCGGTGGCCTGGAAATAATTCAATCCAATTGTTAGATACTAACACTCCCCCTTAAAATCAAAACCAAACATGGATGTCAATGTTTGCGCGCACATGCTCCATTCTACTTCCTGTCTGCGGCAGCTTGTAAATAAGTTGCAAGAAATCTCGGTCGAGAAGCTGGGCTAAATAATTTTCAAGATATAGAACAATGAATTGTACGTTTAGTTACCAACTTAATCTGATTTGTTCAGTGCTATCCGACTGACAGTTTTAATATCAAGTTTTAGATAGAAAAGAAAGAAAGGATACCTGTCGAAGAAGTGTTAGTTTTTTGAGAAGGGGGTACGACTGGCAGTCGAAGTTGGAGAGAAAGCAGCCAGTGGTCAGACATAGGAGGGGTTGGGGTCGAGTCAAGTGGGCAGATTGTTGGGCAATTGGACATCACTGGACGCAGGATTTCGTCTGGAGGAAGAGGAGAGAACCAGTAACAGGATGAGGAAAAGGTAGAGGCAGAATCAGGAGGTAGAAAGGTTCAAAAACAGAAGGGAGATGATCATTTGGACTATTGAGATGTTCCCCGTTTGTTTGTCACTCACCGTTTACTGATTGACATGGTTGAAGTTTCACTCGCTGCAGTGATAGTAGGGATTCCAGAGGAATGGCGCTTTAAAAAAACAAGGGCAACATACTGCTTGTAATTGAGACATTATGCTTTTTTTTTTTTTTTGAATTGTGTAAACATGTAAAATATCTGGTTCTCTTACCTCCAGATGTAATTTTTGAAAGCTCGGCTCACATTTCTGTTGTTGCTGGGAGGAAGTTGTTTGACAGTGGCCCACACCATGGCAGCCTGGTATGGAACAAGAAAAACATTATCATGAATGTAGTAATTCAGCAAGAAATCAATTAATTTACAGACATACATTGATATTCAATGGGTACTGTTATTGCTAAAATAACCTCACTGCAACAGGGTTTCCTATGATCTACTTATAGATCATAGTCTGAATCCAGCCTCTCTAATGGTAGACCCAGGTACAATCTGATCACTCATGATGACCAGAAGATTAATTAATGTAGTTCACCTTTTTCCCCACATTTTACAGATATGCTACTGATATGCTACTCTGTATAAGAAAGAGCTATTTAAATCAACTGAATTTCTACAAAGACAAATAATACAATACAAACCTTAGCTAGCTAGCTAAATAAAGAGATTTGGAAAAGTGGTCTTACCAACAGGAGTGTTTGCATCCATCGTTTGCAGTATCCATGCTTGCTTGCAGCATGCTCATGCTAGCTAAATCAAGTTTCGCATGCAAGTAAACGTCAATGACCATGCATTGATCATGTTTTGTACTTTATCCACTAATAATCTGTGAGATTTAAAGCAAAAAAATATTGTAAATTGTGTAAATAACCTATAACAATGATCGCATTTTACCCTGTATTTTGACTGCACGCACCTCAGAACAATCAGAACATAACAACCAGAATAGCAACGAACGCTATCAATATTTGTTCTTTCATTACGTAGACTGGACAGAATTTGGCATGTTCTAGCAACAGCCGTAGCAACGGACGCTAATAGGACAGATGGAACAATGAGACAGATATTTCACTGGATGTATAAAATGTAAAGCATCCGCTTGGCGTTTCCACTCACTACCAAATATGGCAGTGAGAGGAAGCCAAGTGGCCAGCAGTGGGAGAAAATGGAACGATATGGATTTTTAATAAAATTAATGTCTATATGGTGGTGACCTGGTCAACCTATGACGACCACACACACACACACACACAGGAAAAGTGGTCAACTGACCCTCTCCACCCCTTGCCTATATTAGGGTGACAGTGACAGCATGGTCAAGGATGTCCCAATCCCAGACTAGTCAATAGGTCAGCAGGACTAATCTCATCAGCCAATAGGTAGACACCTACTGTACACACTTACTGGTAGGCCTAATCATTGTCTGAAACTGCCACCCTTGAAGTCGTTGTGCTGACGTAAACATGAGAGTCATTGTACGAAACAAATTCATCAGCGATTGGATTTTCTTAAACCAATCTAATCAATCAGAGTATCAAAGTTGATAACGTCATCATATTGGCAGGGTCTGGTCCAACCCATCAGTTTCTGGGACCAATCAGAATGTTCAGAATGGGTTTGCATTCTAGAAGACATCAGGATGGGAAGCAAATCCACTCCTTGTGGAGAAGAAATGCTAGTGGGTGTGGCGTTTGGCCGGAGCAATGTGGATGGGTAGTCAGGCTAGATTAATGCTGTCTTCAGGTAGAGAAAAAAAGGAATCATAAATCCAGCGCTGGATTGAACTGTCATAATGTGTCTGTCTCTCCCTTTCCCATTTCCTCTCCACCTCTCACTTTCTCCCTCTGGCTCTGATGACGTACAGACTCAGTTTTGGTCAGCGGACAAGCCTGTCCTCACTCATCCACAAACACCTGCTTTTGGCAAACGTATCATCACACACAGAGAGACAGAGAGAATTCTCCATTAGCGCTAGAAATAGATCTAATAGAACTGAGTAACATCCCATGTCATTCAGAGTAGGGGATAGAACAGAAGCTATTTAAAATGGCTTTTCATTTTACTTTAACAAGTCCCAGGCATCTTAGAGGAGGACGCCTGGTTTAATAATCCACTGTGTGGTTTTGTTTGTGTGTGGTTTTGTGCAAATGAGTGGTCGTACATGTCTCTGTGAATGTGTGCATCATTTGGCGGAAGAGGCTGATTCATGCAACTCTGTGTGTGTGGATGAGTCTAATTGATGCAGCTTCAATATGTGTGTGTGTCAGAGAGCATAAGAGATGTATGCAAACAACAAGTGTGTGGTTAAAATGGGCAAAAAAACACTTCTTTCTACAGGGCCGTGGGGTGAGACGGGGATGCTGCTTAAGCCCCAACCTCTTAAACACACACACACACACACGAATTTGCGAGGGTTTTCTGATGATCTGGTGCTTCTGTCCCCAACCAAGGAGGGCCTACAGCAGAACCTAGATCTTCTGCATATATTCTGTCAGACCTGGGCCTTGACAGTAAATGATCAAAATCCACAAAAGAGCCGTTAAATTCTACAACCACCTAAAAGGAAGCGATTCCCAAACCTTCCATAACAAAATGAGGTGGAAACTGAGCTGCATTTCCTAACTTCCTGCCAAATATATGACCATATTAGAGACACATATTTCCCTCAGATTACACAGACCCACAAAGAATTCAAAAATAAATCAAATTTTTATAAAATCCCATATCTATTGGGTGAAATACCACAGTGTGCAATCACAGCAGCAAGATGTGTGACCTGTTGCCACAAGAAAAGGGCAACCAGTGAAGAACAAATAACATTGTAAATACAACCCATATGTTGATTTATTTTCCTGTTTTTACTTTATTTGCACATCGTTACAACACTATATAGACATAATATGACATTTGAAAAAACTTGTGTGAGTGTAATACTTACTTTTTATTGTTTATCAATTTCACTTGCTTTGGCAATGTAAACATATGTTTCCCATGCCAATAAAGCCCATGGAATTGAATTGGGAGAGAGATTGAGATAAAGGGATGCATGCTTATAGATGGGTTGGTTGTTTAGCAAGAAAACCGACATGTGCGCAACTATGGGGAAAAACAGACAGGGTTGGCTTAGATTGTTGACAACATGTAAACTACACTATATTTAGTCTCCAATGTTTATTGAAAACAAAAATAAATCTGCACAATGAGCACTGCTTGTCTCTCAAATACATAATTACAGTTGTTGGTTAGCTAGCTAGTGAATTTTGGCCATATTAGCATAAACTTGACATCAGTCAAAAAAAATCAAAACAGCCACCTATGATTCCCCACATGGCGGCAGCTTGTCATTGTTGCTAACTATCTGGCCATACAGAATCACAACACATGGAATTCTGACCCATTGAAGCACGCGCATTGTTTTTGTGATGTTGTCAGCTAACCCGTCTATAGGCAAGTAAGGCATGAGTTATTAACACAACAACACATCACAGAGTTGCCAAACCAGCCGGATCAAGGGTAGTTCTGGAATAACCATTAGACCTTCTAAAAGGTCTAATGTAGGAGAGCCATGTCACATGCAGGAACCAGGAAGCAGTACTCATCTTTTTAGCAACAATTAAAAAAATAATGTGTGATGATCAAGGAAACTAGCTGTGTATTTATTATGCACAGTGGCCTGCATCAACACAGACACAATGTCCCAATGTAAAGTTACTGGCCACAGTCCAAGCTTTTAGAGATGATCCAGCCACCCCACAGACAGAACAGACTCCGCTTTTAAAGTCAAGCGCTTTCTGGTCCTTGTGAAATATCAATGATGTATTACTCTGTCACAACAACCACCACCCACCTCATCAACTCTCCTCCAGCTAGAATGGGATGAGATGATGGGCTGGCAGTGCAATGACAATTTATGGAGGGTCATACTAGCATAAATCAGTCTTCATTTCACTGCAATGGTTGGTTCTACTCTGTAGTAGGACCAGGAGTTTTTCCTTGGCCTTAACAATAGAACACAGACAGTGGCGTAGGAAGCACACCGCAAAACGGGGGGGACCACCATGCTTTATGGGCACCCCCAGATAGCATTTAAACACATCAGCCAAAGCAAAATGTTTAGAATTATAGGAAATGTGCTTTAAAACAGCAACATTTTCTATCAACCTCATGGCAAAATGGGTATAGCATGAGATTGGCTAATAAAAAATTCATGTTTTTCATCTGCCCCATGGCAAAATCTGTTTAATTGCAGGAAATTAGCTTTAAAAACAGCAACATTTTCTCTCAACCCCATGGCAATTTTCTTTTACAATTCCTAAAACAGATATATTTTTGGGGGGTGCTTGCTCGGATCTTGCCGGCAGGCATTGCAAAACTGTGCTACACCAATAAACACAGCTCTGCATTGCAAGCCTTAACACAAACCAAAAACACACCCATACAACCAATTTCATCAGCCTCTCTCTGACCTAACTAATATTGATTAATGGAATAGTCAAAACAATTACCTCATGGTCCCGCTTTCATTAGACTAGTATCAATGACAAAATGAAATAGGCCCATTTCATCAACAATAAAGGCTTAGGATATTATATTTTTGCATGTTAGTAATAAAATATATTCAATGCATGCTACTCTTCCTCTTTGTTCATTATGCAATGTACGCTATGCTATTTAGGAAGCCAATGCATTCTCATCTGGATGGGGATAAAAACGCTGAGCCCTGTGACCTACACAGACATAAAACACACAAACATGGATTCATGAACATGAACACACATCAACATAAACAGATGAACATTGCACACACACACACACACGCAGTAGTAGATAAATCCCTCCCTGGAGCCTTTAATGGGATTATGAGAGTGTGGGTTGAACTTTCACGCAGATAGAGAGGGGCAGAGGATGAGGATAAGGGAGAAAAAGTTAGGAAGAAAGTGAGGGGGAGAGGGAAAAAAAGGATAGAGAGGGAGATTTACAAGCACTTATAGACCTGGAGGCTCTGTTGTTGGCAGAACAGCAGCCCAGAGAGATGAATATGCCCTGTGGCATACAGTCACAGTGAACACATTACTGGCTTGATCCTACCAATTCAGTCCTGTCCTTACCACAACACAGACTTCCAAAACAACGCCTTCTGTATATACCTGACATAGAAACAGGTGGACCCCTAATCTTTTAACATACACACTGACATAACCTCAAAAACACTCTGGGATGAGGGGGTAAACAGCCTCTCGGTCACTCTTACCTCAGTAGCTAGGCTATTTAGTGTCTGAGGCAGGGATGGAAATTAAAATTAAGGCTAGTTAGTACTTTTCAGACAGGGTTAGTAGAAAATGTGCCAAACTAGCCCGAGATGCAGGTGAAATGTTGTCTTTTCGATTATTGCACAGCAAGTAGAAATGTTGGTATACTAGCCTGGCTGGCAAGTGCCCAAAATCCTTAAAACATCTTAGGGCTAGGGGGCAGTGTCCTGAATTTCCGCCTGTCTGACGTGCCCAAAGTAAACTGCCTGTTACTCGGACCCAGAAGCTAGGATACGCATATAATTAGTAGGATTGGATAGAAAACACTCTGAAGTTTCTAAAACTGTTAAAATAATGTCTGTGAGTATAACAGAACTGATATGGCAGGCAAAAACCTGAGGAAAATCCATCTTGAAATATGTTTTTGGAGGTCACAGATCTTTCCAATGACTGACTATTGACTATACAAAAGAAAATAGCTCCCAGATTGCAGTTCCTATGGCTTCCATTAGATGTCAACAGGAGTTTTTTCTGCCCATATGACCTGGGCCCTGGAGTTTTCCCTGGGGGGCGCTTTCAGCAGGATGTTTTGGAACATTCAGATAGAAATATGTAATGTAGAACAAACACACCTCTCCAACATATTCATGGAATTTCTATCTGCAACACTCGTGGCGTCACTACAGACCCTGGTTCGATCCAAGGCTGTATCACAACCGAGCGTGATTGGGAGTCCCCATAGGGCGGCGCACAATTGACCCAGCGTCGTCCGGGTTTGGCCGGGGTAGGATGTCATTGTAAATAAGAATTTGTTCTTAACTGACTTCCCTAGTGAAATGCGGGGGCCTTTAATCGACATCCACGTCTTCGGCGCCCGGGGAACAGTGGGTTAACTGCCTTGTTCAGGGGCAGAACGACAGATTTTTACCTTGTCAGCTTGAGGATTTGAACTTGCAGCCCTCCGGTTACAAGTCCAACGCTCTAACCACTAGGCTACCTGCCTCTCTAAACATACTTTACAATGTTTGTGAGATAACATAGTATCACTATAATCCAAGTGTTCATATTCGAATTTTCCTTCATTTCAACTGTATTAAATTATTACTTTTTTCAATTCCACAAAAAAATCTCTTTCTTCTGATGTAATTATCGAGACGGTGTGTTACATCCCAGAAGAAGCTTTAGAGTTCTTATAGATTCAATAAAAAGACAATGTATTCCATTGAGCTCATTTCATCCATTGCGGAGTGTGTTTGACAGGTCATTACAAACATTTCCACGGTCGTAACATTAACAGGGAAAAACGACAGGAGTATGAAAAAGTCGCCTGAGTAAAATGGAAGCAATCAATCCAGCGAGATTTAAGTGCCAAGTGGATTTTGCACCCCTCAAACACAGGAAATAGATGGCTGAGAAAGAGGGTGGTGATGATGTTACTGCTGCCATCATTGGAAGCCTACAGGCTCCATATCCCAGAACAGGGGTCTTGCATAATAGTGCAGTGTCGTAATGACTGAGTCATGGGATAACACAACATCAGATGTTAAAATATGGATATAGTACTACATGTTATACAATGTAGCCTGACAACAGCAGAAGAAAATATACCTATTCAACTGCAAACATTGTAATGCTTGTTTTTCCATTGGCGGACACTCAGTGAAAAAGCACTGTTTGTGCACTCATACCCCAGCCTATGTGGCCAGTCTGAAATTGTAATATAGGCTATATTCAGGGTCAAGTTCATGATGCACCCTTATATGGGACAAGGCATTGATTGTTCATAAAGAAATCAGCCACATTTTCTGCTGGCATAGTTTGACACTCCCACATATGCAATAAACAGACCTAGCGCTCTCGTAACAGGAAACAGTGTCAGTAAATTAAACTGAAGGTGTAGCTGTATATGTTGGTAGCCTAGCACTTAGAGAGTTGGGCCAGTAACTGAAAGGTCGCTGGTTTGAATACCTGAGCCGCCAAGGTAAATCATCTGTTGATGTGCCCTTGAGCAAGGCACTTAACCCTTATTTGCTCCAGGGGCACCATACTACTACATCTGACCCTGTAAAACAAAACATTTCACGGCGCCTATTCGGTGTGACAATAAAACATTTTTCCCCCTAATTTTTTTTGTATTAACAGAGAAAGGGCAGTTTGTCATAGCACAGAAAGCATTGAGTTCACCAAGTCTTTTAGAATCCCATAGAACAGCAGATATGTGCAGCACGCAGCACTGAAATGCTTGCATCTGACATACAGGAGGACCATGGTTTATAGTGACACATGGTTCAATCAATATAATACAGCAATCTATGACAAGGATTGGGATTTAAAATACAAGCAACCACATTTAAATCCTAAACTATTTAACAAGATGTTTCCAAGGGCAACACCCCTACATAAATATTACATAATCAACAGGCAGCTTATGCCCCACTTCTCCAGTCCTGCAAATGAGATGCCCAAACGAAGCTTCAGTCCCGTTCAGGGCAACGACTGAGCGACAACAATCCGTGATAAGTGTACTACATTTACTAACAAATAACATCCCATACCATTATCATTGAACAACATAAATGCATTTTTATCAAATAGCATTTTTTCAAATAGCCTATCTGCTGGCATTGTCACTATGCTGCTGTTAAAAATGCAACACGTAGGCTAACGTTGCCCTAAAGATGTATCATGGACAGTTAACGTTCCACTAGCTCAACCACAATGCGATGCTAGCAGAGAGGCACTATAAACAAGTCTTTACGAACGCTAAATTAGTATATTAATGACAAATATTCGCACCTTGCTTTCTAAAAATAATTGTTGACATCGCTTTATAATGATTTAAGCAGGCAATAGGGCTCTGTTGGTGGAAAACTAGTCTACGTGACGAGCTTGTTTACTTCCTCTGCTAACATTAGTTAGCAAGCGCAAAGCAATAGGGCTGCTGCACACATCGTTGAAACTTCATCGCATCCAGCATAAAATGACAAGTGCCAAGACTCCACCGGCATTGTACCCCTACCTGCCCCGTCTCGCGTGGCTCGTGGACGGCATGAACCTCTCATTGTCCAGGTTTGAAGGAGAGTAGTTGCTCGTTGCCAGCGTGGTTTCGTTTAATGTGAGTCTCTCCGCGGCGTTCAGTGATACTGAATGTAAAGGGTGGAGAGGATTTCAGAGCGCGCAAACGCAGCAGCAGATGCCCTACAACTGTTGCATTTTAAGCACAGGCACGGAGTTAGGCTATGTGAGCCACTAGATTCTTTTACTCTTACAGAAATTAATTATCTTTTAAAATACAAATGTCTCTGTTTGTTTAACTAAGCCAATGAGATCAGAGGTCCCAATACGAGTTGAGTGGCGATGAGGTCAGCAAGATTGAGAACATTCATAAACTCATATCTCTCTTTCTCTTTCACACACACACTTCAATATAAGTTTTAGTCAGAGTTCGATGGAGGATTTTACAGACTTTATTTTAGAAAGGGCTTAAATGAGCATTGTATTCTTCACTAAAACATTTTTTTCAATTATGCATCATTATTTAACAGGGAATTAATTCAAAATGAAAGACAAAAGTGAAGACTTCAAATAACAACATGCTTGTGAAACTACATGCTTGTGAAAGCAGGGGGATATTGCTCCTCTCAACCTGTTATCTCTACAGCCACTGCCCGCTGTAAGAATCCATCTCTGACTGGCTTGTGGTGTCATCTGCGGAGGAGAAGACAGACATGATGAGCTGCAGAACAGGCCTGACTTGAGACGACCCCAGGGTAAACTGACATCACAGACTGTGGATGAGATGAAGAGAGAGATACAGTAGGTCTACCTTTATGATGCTGGAGGTATTGGCGTTTCTGGAATATCTCCCTCAGTGCACTCAGGACCAGGTCAGACTCTACAGCAGAGGGTGAGCCCACCTATCATACATGCACACACACACACACACACACACACACCATTGTATCAATCTCACATCGCCATACATTGGACATAGTCTACGACTTTGATTGACATGCCCCAGTCATGTTCTCTCACCGGTCTGAAGCTCATTGTCTTTCTGATCCTCTCAGCGTGAGCCCCTGCAGGAGGAGGGGGGGCAGGCATAGAGGGAGGTTGGGGGACCCAGGGTGGAAGAGGGCTCTTGGAGACATCTCGAGAGCTGACACTCCGTGTGAGGGGGGATGGGAGAGGAGGCAGAGGCCCCTTCCTCAGGGCCAGGGAGGTGGAGGTGGAGGTCCCTGTAGATCTGTTGGGTAAGGTCTTAGAGGCTGGACCTGTGAGAGACACCAAAACAATTCTGTCCTGTGTTCTTCAGTCCTGGCCCTGGAGACACACAGGGTGGGTGCACATGCTTTTGTTCTAGCTTAGCAATAACACACCTGATTCAACTAATCATCAAGGCAATGCAACAGATGATCCCTCTTAGCCGGCAGGGGCCTACCTCTGTTCTTCATGTCCCTGCTGACAGCCTCCACGCCCCCCAGACTGTAGACGAGACTGCAGATGACTTTAGACGTGTGGCTGTCCGTCATATCCTCCTCGTTTAGCCTCTCCATCCTGACCAGCTTCCCCAGAGCAGGCTCCAGCTCTCTAGTCTGCACACAGGTGAGGATGATGATGCATGTGACATTACAATAGCATTGAAGACTGTGATATAACAGATATAAATGTGCCATTAGAATTTTATGAATTATTCTATGATGATTATAATACGCTGTCAGATCAAAACCTTGTATTAAAAGCAATTACTCTCATCATTGTACTCTGTACATTTCATGGACCAATAAAATTTATTAAAAATAGGACCAATAATAGGACCAATAAAATGTATTCAAAATGCCTTCTGAATTTCATAATTGTTAATTGGAGAATAGAGGTTTTCATCCGACAGCTACATAATAATGCCTGTGTTATGGATGTGTTAAAACAACAGTGGTGTCAGTGTTGTGCTCACACTGAGGCCTTGCTCTGGGTCCACTCTCACCTGGGACTCCTGTCTGTGGAGAAGAGAGAATATTAAAATCAGCCATTTGTCTTTTACTCCATTCTAATGCAGCATCATTAAATATCTCTAATTGTGAATTGTCTGAGTTTGTCTGAGCTCCAGTGTGCAGATGTACTATATTTCTCACTCTGACATATTTGGAGATGGAGTGCTGATCTCAGATTTGCTCTGTTCCTGTTCATAGATACAGCCTGAGGAGAAGTCCACACTGTCAGTATGGTTCATCTGCCCACTAGCTCTGTCTAAGAGAGGGGGAGAGAGAGAAAGATGGGGGGTTCAGCAAAAGATAACATTTTATGGGAGAAATAGAGTGAAAGAGGGAGACAGAGAGATGGGGGAAGAGGAGACAAGGGAGAGTACAAAAGAGAAGAGGACTGGCTTGCCTGAAGCTGAGAGAACTTATTATAATGTAAATGTAATCTGACGTGTGTGTTTCTCTCCAAACCTGGGGCTTGTTGGATTTGTCTCTCCACGGCTGCACAGAACCTCTCTGCCTCTGCCTCATCTGCAAAGTTCAGTCCCGCCTGGCAGTCCTAAACAAACACACACAGCCAGTGTGGGAGGTCATCAAGGACCAGAACAATAACATTTTCAGAGCTATGCTATTAGCCAAAGCCTTTTTAGAGCCAGTGCTATAATTGACATGTTACAGAACCAACCGACCAATGAACTCACATAACCCTGTAGGCCTAACCCTAACCCTAGCTCCACACCCTTGCTCAACCCTAACCCTAGCCATTAACCTAACCCCAACCCTAGCATAACCCTAACCCTAGCCTCAACCCTAACTCTATCACTAGCTTAATATCCACACACCGGCTCAACCCTAGCCTCAGCCCTAACCCTAGCTTCATGTCCACACCAGGCTCAACCATAACCCTGAACATTAACATAACCCCAACCCTAGCCTAACCCTAGCATAACCCTAACCCTCAACCCTAACCCTATCACTAGCTTAATATCCACACACCGGCTCAACCCTAGCTTCATGTCTACCCCAGGCTCAACCCTAACCCTAAACATTACCCTAACCCTAGCTTAATGTCTACATCCTGTTTCTACTTTAACTCTCAACCACCACAACCTACCGACTCCTTCATTCCGGCGCCTACAGAGATGGCCGCCTCGCTTCACGTTCTCAGGAAACTATGCAGTATTTTGTTTTTTTATGTATTACTTATTACATTGTTACCCCAGGAAATATAAAGTTTTATTACATACAACCGGGAGGAACTATTGGATATAAGAGAAACGTCAACTTACCAACATTACAACCAGGAATATGACTTTCCCGAAGCGGATCCTCTGTTTGGTAAACCAACCAGGACAATAGACTGGATCCCAGCCGGCGACTCAAAACAACGGCGGCGTCGGAGAAGGGGGAAATGCGGCGGTCTTCTGGTCAGGCTACGTAGACGGGCACATTGTGCACCTCTCCTGAGTATTTTACTTGCCAATGTCCAGTCTCTGGACAACAAGGTGGACGAAATACGAGCAAGAGTTGCCTTCCAGAGAGACATCGGCGACTGCAACGTTCTTTGCTTCACGGAAACATGGCTCACTCAGGACACGTTATCTGAGTCGGTCCAGCCACATGGTTTCTCCATGCATCGCGCTGACAGAAACAAACATCTATCTGGTAAGAAGAAGGGTGGGGGTGTGTGTCTTATGATTAACGAGTCGTGGTGTGATCATAACAACATACAGGAACTCAAGTCCTTTTGTTCACCTGACATAGAATTCCTTACAATCAAATGCCGACCGCATTATCTACCAAGAGAAATCTCTTCGATTATAATCACAGCCGTGTATATCCCCCCCTCAACCTGACACATCGACGGCACTGAAAGAAATCCACTGGACTCTATGTAAACTGGAAACCACGTATCCTGAGGCTGCATTTATTGTGGCTGGGGATTTTAACAAGGCTAATCTGAAAACAAGGCTCCCTAAATTTTATCAGCATATCGAATGTGCCACCCGGGCTGGTGAAATCGTGGATCATTGTTATTCTAATTTCCGTGACGCATACAAGGCTATTCTCTGCCCTCCTTTCGGCAAGTCTGACCATGACTCCATTTTGTTGCTCCCAGCCTACAGACAGAAACTAAAACAGGAAACGCCCGTTCTCAGGTCTGTTCAACGCCGACCAATCTGATTCCACGCTGCAAGATTGCTTCGAGCACGTGGACTGGGATATGTTCCGGATAGCATCTGACAACAACATTGATGTATATGCTGATTCGGTGAGCGAGTTTATTAGCAAGTGCATCGGTGATGTTGTACCCATAGCAACTATTAAAACCTTCCCCAACCAGAAACCGTGGATTGATGGCAGCATTCACAAGAAACTGAAAGCGCGAACCACTGCTTTTAACCAGGGTAAGGCGACCGGAAACATGACTGAATACAAACAGTGTAGCTATTCCCTCCGCAAGGCAATCAAACAAGCTAAGCGTCAATATAGAGACAAAGTAGAGTCACAATTCAACGGCTCAGACATGAGAGGAATGTGGCAGGGTCTAAAGTCAATCACGGACTACAAAAAGAAAACCAGCCCCGTCACGGACCACGACGTCCTGCTCCCAGACAAACTAAACAACTTCTTTGCTCGCTTTGAGGACAATACAGTGCCACTGACACGGCCCGCTACCAAAACCTGCGGGCTCACCTTCACCGCAGCCAACGTGAGTAAAACATTTAAATGTGTTAACCCTCGTAAGGCTGCCGGCCCAGATGGCATCCCTGGCCGTGTACTCAGAGCATGCGCAGACCAGCTGGCTGGTGTATTTACGGACATATTCAATCAGTCCCTATCTCAGTCTGCTGTTCCCACATGCTTCAAGAGGGCCACCATTGTTCCTGTTCCCAAGAAAGCTAAGGTAACTGAGCTAAATGACTATCGTCCCGTAGCACTCACTTCCGTCATCATGAAGTGCTTTGAGAGACTAGTCAAGGATCATATCACCTCCATCCTGCCAGACACCCTGGACCCACTCCAATTTGCTTACCGTCCCAATAGGTCCACAGACGACGCAATCGCAATCACACTGCATACTGCCCTAACCCATCTGGACAAGAGGAATATCTATGTAAGAATGCCGTTCATCGACTACAGCTCAGCATTTAACACCATAGTACCCTCCAAGCTCGTCATTAAGCTCGAGACCCAAGGTCTCGACCCAGCCCTGTGCAACTGGGTCCTGGACTTCCTGTCGGGCAGGCCCCAGGTGGTGAGGGTAGGAAACAACATCTCCACCCTGCTGATCCTTAACACTGGGCCCCCACAAGGGTGTGTTCTCAGCCCTCTCCTGTACTCCCTGTTTACCCATGACTGCGTGGCCAAGCACGCATCCAACTCAATCATCAAGATTGCTGACGACACTACAGTGGTAGGCTTGATTACCAACAACGACAAGATGGCCTACAGGGAGGAGGTGAGGGCCCTCGGAGTGTGGTGTCAGGAAAATAACCTCTCACTCAACGTCAACAAAACAAAGATGATCGTGGACTTCAGGAAACAGGAGAGGGAGCACCCCCTATCCACATCGACGGGACAGTAGTGGAGAAGGTGGAAAGTTTTAAGTTCGTCGGCGTACACATCACGGACAAACTGAAATGGTCCACCCACACAGACAGCGTGTCACCAAAAACACTCAAACTTCTACAGATGCACAATCGAGAGCATCCTGTCGGGCTGTATCACCGCCTGGTACGGCAACTGCTCCGCCCACAACCGTAAGGCTCTCCAGAGGGTAGTGAGGACTGCACAACACATCACCGGAGGTAAACAACCTGCCCTCCAGGACACCTACACCGCCCGATGTCACAGGAAGGCCAAAAAGTTCATAAAGGACAACAACCACCCAAGCCACTGCCTGTTCACCCCGCTATCATCCAGAAGGCGAGGTCAGTACAGGTGCATCAAAGCTGGGACCGAGAGACTGAAAAACAGCTTCTATCTCAAGGCCATCAGACTGTTAAACAGCCATCACTAACATTGAGTGGCTGCTGCCAACATACTGACTTAAATCTCTAGCCACTTTAAATAATAGGAATTGGATGTAACAAATGTATCACTAGCCACTTTAATAACCTCTTAAGCATTCTCAATTACCAGTGGGTCGCTAGCGGGCTCATCCCGACACTACCAGCGAAAATCTAAAGCGCCAAATTTAAATTCCGAAAGTTGAATTATTAAACATCCAGCAATATACAAGTGTTCCATACTCATCAAAAGCTCTGTTTCTTGGCAATATCACAGCGTTGTCAGATTTCAAAAAGGCTTTACGGCGAAAGCAGCACATTCATTTGTTTGAGGCTAGCACCTCACATATTTTCCAATAGCCATGTATCGATTAGCCATCATGGCACACACATAACACATTTCACAGCGAAAACAAATCAATTACCTGTTGAAGAACTTCTGCTGAGGTCATCCTAAGTGTCCAACGAAGACAATCCATGGTTCTTTTGTTAGAAAAAGTAACGTCTTTTATCCATAAATCCTCCATTTGATTCGCGCGTTATAATCAGAAACGACAGCCTCCACTCCTCTTTTGAAACGCGGCGCCAACTCGTTCAAATTATACCTATAAACTTGTCCAAAAACAATCAAACATAGTTTTAAATGTATCCTTAGGAACATATTTACGTATATTTACTATTATAAATCAGCCGAATATAAACTGAACGCTAAAGACGATAAATAAGGCACAGCGCTTCTCGTCTTGTGGCAATCTGAAGAGTTTTCAGAACGTGGTCTCCCATTGCCATGCTGTGTATCAATGGTCGAAATTCCTCCAAGATGGAGTAAAACACCGTCTCGTGGTTGATGACATCATAAGGAAGCGACGTGCACTGCGTTCACATGCCTATATATGGTCATTTTCGATAGGGAGGGGTTCCAAAATGAGCAATGTGTCAAAATGACTTTTTCCAGGACAGAGATTCCTCAGGGTTTTGCCTGCTATATGCGTTCTGATTGACCCACAGACAAATGGTTAACAGTTTTGGAAAATTCAGAGTGTTTCCCATCCAATGGTACTAAATATATGCATATCCCATTTTCTGGGCCTAAATGGGAGGCATTTTACTTTGGGCACGCCAGGCTCTCCAAAACAGTCACCTCTGCTGCTGGAGCTTGTGAGGTTTTAAACAATTTTGTATATAATGTTTACATATCCGATATTACTCATATCAAATGTATACACTGTACTCTAAACCATCTACTGAATCTTGCCTATGCTGTTTGGCCATAGTCTCAAATCTCTAGCCACTTTAATAATTATAATTGGATGAAATAAATGTATCACTAGCCACTTTAAACGATGCCATTTATATAATGTTTACATATCCTACATTACTCATCTCATATGTATATACTGTACTCCATACCATCTACACATCTTGCCTACGCCGGTCGGCCATCGCTCATCCATATATTTATTTGTACATACTCGTTCTCATTCCTTTACTCTTGTGTGTATAAGGTAGTTGTTGTGAATTTGTTAGATTACTTGTTAGATACTACTGCATGGTCGGAACTAGAAGCACAAGCATTTCACTACACTCGCATTAACATCTGCTAACCATGTGTATGTGACAAATACATTTTATTTGATCCTAACCCATTTAATAGCAGAATGGTTAATATGCCCATGAGCAGTTTTGTTGCTTTGGTCATCAGGGTTGAAACAGAATTATAGAGTTCTGTTTGATAAGGGAATAACTTAACTCTTTAGATGTGATTTCTGGGCATGTCACTTACATTTGCAGGGATTGTGTGGAAGTAGGGGCGGGGTGCAGAGTATCGAAAAGGAACATACAGCTCCTGTTCCCACAGCAACTTAGATCTCTGGTAGGTTAAAGGAGAAAGAGAGTAGATTAGATAATTAAGTGTACATAAAGTTGATTGGAGGTACACAGTCCCCAATTCTCATCATGAGCCGACTGGCTGTTATCAAGAACCACATACCGGATTTTTAACAGAGTCGTTAGTAATTGAGTTTTCATAGTATTTTCTGCGGCTACCTAGCTCAAAATCTAGATGTCGGATTAAAACGAGACAATAGCATTCATAAAGTGACCATTAGACTTAAACATTTTTGTATTGACTAAATTTGTAGGTGCAAAAGTTATTAAATTGATAATTTATCTCACAAGTACATTTCCGTCCATTAAGAAACAACAATGTGCTACCTTTTTGTAGCATTTCTGACAATGCTAACATATTTTTTAGCCAAAGCTCAAAGTTAACACCGTTTCGGTTGCTTGGCAACAACACAGCTGCTTGCATCATACTAATTATATACGCAAACACATCTAGGCTGGTGTAGATAGATAGCTATATGGTGGTATTCAAGCTGAGGTTAATCAATAAATACAAGCAGATATTTGGATTAGCTACGTAGCTGTCTAGCTAACGTTACCTAGCTAGCTGTACAAAGTCCAGCAGCTAGCCAATACCAGTTAGCTGAAAGCTAGCTAAACGAACAGGCAAATAAAGGAAGCTTGCCAATTAATGTGGTTTTATTTGGATTAGCTAGGTAGCTATACCAGTCAGATTAGAACATTGGCTAGGTCGCTAACCAACAAGTGAGGAAAGCTACTTAGCTATATATTTTTTTCAAGTCAGGTTTTCATATAAGGGTGAAGTTATATCGTGTGCAAACTGCTTAGCTAGACACTTGTGTGTAATTGGAGAACAAACAAATATGCACAAATAAGCTAGCAAACGTCCTTGGCTGTTATGATAACGTGTATAGCCAGTTCATGGGCCACACTATCATACTTTCTTACACAAAACATAGCTAGGTAAGGTTACGTTCAGGTTAAAACCACCAAACTTTGAGAAACTGTCTCGCTAATCACGTTCATTTGCATTGCACAGACCAAGCTACAGTAAGGATCTTTTAAGGATCATACCCCTTTTTTCAATTTCCGCCTAAAATTACATACCCAAATCTAACTGCCTGTAGCTCAGGACCTGAAGCAAGGATATGCATATTCTTGATACAATTTGAAAGGAAATACTTTGAAGTTTGTGGAAATGTGAATTAATGTAGGAGAATATAACACATTAGGTCTAGTAAAAAATAATACAAAGAAAAATCATTCGTCTTTTTTTTTATAATCTTTGAAATGCAAGAGAAAGGCAATACTTTCAGATAGGAGTCTAGCAGTGTGTGTGCAAAGTTTCAGACTGATCCAGCAAAGAATTACATTACTGCACAATATTTTGTATCTAGTCTGCTAGGAGTTTGCCCAAATGTGCCGAATTGATACATTTTCAAGTACATAAATATAGAGAACATACAAAAATACTATGGTAATAACATTTTTTAGTTTACACACTCCCAGGAATGTCATACATGATGGATAATTATACACTAACTTTCACACATCAAGATGGCCGGGCGGGGTGCAGAAATACCGCACGGCCATCTAGATGTGTGTCTTAGTTTAGTCTTCTTCTACTCTGTTGAGTTTCAGAGGGTCTTACCATTTCGTAACATTCAGCTCACGCTGTCGGTCATGCTGGTCTGTATTTAAATTGCAACCATTTCAACGTGTAGCCACCGCTTTCTGGTCTGGTAATTTTAAACAATTTTAGACGCCAGTAGCAACCCGACATTGTACTGGACTCAATGGTTGATTATTCAGGGTACAGCTACAATCACTTTACACACCGGCAGCAACCTGGCATGTTTTGGTCTAGTAGTTTTAAACCATTTTACATGACAGTAGCAACCTGGCAATGTACTGGTCTAATGTACATTTTGTTAGCAGTCCTTTTATGCACTCTGTAAAAAAAAAGGCGTTCCATCCTGTTGGCATGTCTGTGCTCACGTAGGCGTGGTTACTGACTGGGTAAAACTTTCTATGACAACAACTATCTCATTTAGAAGGCTAAAATCATCTTGCTATCTTTTCACAAACAGTTCCATATTTAATCACCCCACTAACCATTTCCCAAATTATTTTTGTTAGAAATATCGTTACAATGTCCAATCTTTTGATGTTAAAGTATTGCAAAGTCTCTCTCTGCTGTAACACTCAGACATTCCAGTCTCAATACTGCAAAGGCAAGAGAGAGAGAAAGTTTACGACCAGTCGTTAAGTCACACAACCGGCCCAACGGGGGGGGGCTCTCATTGATCCCCACCCTTGAGGGAAAGTCATATACCTAGTCAGTTGTCAGTTGTACAACTGAACGCATTCAACCTAATGTGTCTGCTGCATTTAACCCAAACCCTCTGAATCAGTGAGGTGCAGGGGGATGCTTTAATCTGCATTAGCATCATTGGCACCCTTTTGTCGTTGCGGATTAACTACCTTGCTCAAGGGCAGAATTACAGATTTATGAATCGGTGATTCAAACCAGCAACCTTTTGGTTACTGGCCCAACGCTCTTAACTGCTAGGCTACCTGGGTCTGGTGGGTATGCAGTGAAATTTTCAGCTTCCAGGAATTGTGTACAAATCCTTGCGACATGGGGCTGTGAATTATCATGCTGAAACATGAGTTGATGGCGGCGGATGAATGGCACGATAATGGGCCTCAGGATCTCATCGGGTATCTCTGTGCATTCAAATTGCCATCGATAAAATGCAAATGTGTTCGTTGTCCATAGCTTATGCCTGCCCATACCATAACCCCACCACCATGGGGGTCTCTGTTCACAACGTTGACATCAGCAAACTGCTTGCCCACACGACACCATACACGCTGTCTGCCATCTTCCCGGTAAAATTGAAACCGGGATTCACCTGTGAAGAGCACACTTCTCCAGCGTGCCAGTGGCCATCGAAGGTAAGCATTTTCCCACTGAAGTAGGTTACGATGCCGAACTGCAGTCAGGTCAAGACCCTGGTGAGGACGACGAGCACGCAGATAAGCTTCCCTAAGACAGTTTGTGCAGAAATTCTTCGGTTGTGCAAAGCCACAGTTTCATCAGCTGCCCGGGTGGCTGGTCTCAGACGATCCCGCAGGTGAAGAAACCATCAGGTGAAGAAGTCCTGGGCTGGCGTGGTTACACGTGGTCTGCAGTTGTGAGGCCAAATTCTCTAAAACAACGTTGGAGGCGGCTTATGCTAGAGAAATTAACATTAAATTCCCTGGCAATAGCACTGGTGGACATTCCTGCAGTCAGCATGCCAATTGCACACACCCTCAAAACTTGAGACATCTGTGGCATTGTGTTGTGTGACAAAACTGCACATTTTAGAGTGGCCTTTTATTGTCCATAGCACAAGGTGCACCGGTGTAAAAACCATGGAAATGAAAAACAAATATATTTTAAGTGAGAAGTAGGCATTGTTCTGAAGCCAAAAAACAAAGGATATTCACATGAGCACAACAATGTCTATTCCACCCATGCTCTACCAAGGTTTTCCAGCACACAGCTTTAACCTACTACAGTAAAATAATAGTGAAGACATCACAACTATGAAATAACACATATGGAATCATGTAGTAACCAAAAAAACTGTTAAACAAATCAAAATATATTTTATATTTGAGATTCTTCAAAGTAGCCACCCTTTGCCTTGATGACAGCTTTGTAGACTCTTGGCATTCTCTAAACCAGCTTCACCTGGAATGCTTTTCCAACAGTCTTGAAGGAGTTCCCACATATGCTGAGCACTTGTTGGCTGCTTTTCCTTCGCTCTGTGGTCCAACTCATCCCACACCATTCAATTGGATTGAGGTCAGGTGATTGTGGAGGCCAGGTCATCTGATGCAGCACTCCACGACTCTCCTTCTTGGTCAAATAGCCCTTACACAGCCTGGAGGTGTGTTGGGTCATTGTCCTGTTGAAAAACAAATGGTAGTCCCACTAAGCGCAAACCACACATGCGGAGATAATCCGTTCACCTACTCTGCATCTCACAAAGACACGGCGGTTGGAACCAAAAATCTTCAATTTGGACTCATCAGACCAAAGGACAATTTCACCGGTCTATTGTCCAATGTTCGTGTTTCTTGGCCGAAGCAAGTCTCTTCTTATTATTGTTGTCCTTTAGTAATTGTTTCTTTGCAGCATTTTGACCATGAAGGCCTGATTCACACAGTCTCCTCTCAACAGCTGATATTGAGATGTGTCTGTTATTTGAACTGTGTGAAGCATTTATTTGGGCTGAAATTTCTGAGGCTGGTAACTCTAATGAACTTATCCTCTGCAGAAGAGGTAACTCTAGGTCTTCTATTCTTGTAGCGGTCCTCATGAGAGCCAGCTTCATCATAGCGCTTAATGGTTTTTGCGACCGCACTTGAAACTTTAAAAGTTATTGACATTTTCTGTATTGACTGACCTTCATGTCTTAAAGTAATGATGAACTGTCGTTTCTCTTTGGTTATTTGAGCTGTTCTAGACATAATATAGATTTGGTCTTTTACCAAATAGGGCTATCTTCTGTATACCCCCCTACCTTGTCACAACACAACTGACTGGCTCAAACGCATTAAGAAGGATAGAAATTCAAAAAATAAACTTTTAAGAAGGCACATCTGTTAATTGAAAGCATTCCTTTAAAAATAAATTAAAAACCTTGAATGAGTAAGTGTTCTAAAACCGGTAGTGTATATACAGTGGGGCAAAAAAGTATTTAGTCAGCCACCAATTGTGCAAGTTCTCCAACTTAAAAAGATGAGAGAGGCCTGTAATTTTCATCATAGGTACACTTCAACTATGACAGACGAAATGAGAAAAAGAAATCCAGAAAATCACATTGTAGGATTTTTTATTTATTTGCAAATTATGGTGGAAAATAAGTATTTGGTCAATAACAAAGTTTCTCAATACTTTGTTATATACCCTTTGTTGGCAATGACAGAGGTCAAACGTTTTCTGTAAGTCTTCACAAGGTTTTCACACACTGTTGCTGGTATTTTGGCCCATTCCTCCATGCAGATCTCCTCTAGAGCAGTGATGTTTTGGGGCTGTCGCTGGGCAACACAGACTTTCAACTCCCTCCAAAGATTTTCTATGGGGTTGAGATCTGGAGACTGGCTAGGCCACTCCAGGACCTTGAAATGCTTCTTACGAAGCCACTCCTTCGTTGCCCGGGTGGTGTGTTTGGGATCATTGTCATGCTGAAAGACCCAGCCACGTTTCATCTTCAATGCCCTTGCTGATGGAAGGAGGTTTTCACTCAAAATCTCACGATACATGGCCCCATTCATTCTTTCCTTTACACGGATCAGTCATCCTGGTCCCTTTGCAGAAAAACAGCCCCAAAGCATGATGTTTCCACCCCCATGCTTCACAGTAGGTATGGTGTTCTTTGGATGCAATTTAGCATTCTTTGTCCTCCAAACACAACGAGTTGAGTTTTTACCAAAAAGTTCTATTTTGGTTTCATCTGACCATATGACATTCTCCCAATCCTCATCTGGATCATCCAAATGCTCTCTAGCAAACTTCAGATGGGCCTGAACATGTACTGGCTTAAGCAGGGGGACACGTCTGGCACTGCAGGATTTGAGTCCCTGGCGGCGTAGTGTGTTACTGATGGTAGGCTTTGTTACTTTGGTCCCAGCTCTCTGCAGGTCATTCACTAGGTCCCCCGTGTGGTTCTGGGATTTTTGCTCACCGTTCTTGTGATCATTTTGACCCCACGGGTGAGATCTTCGTGGAGCCCCAGATCGAGGAAGATTATCAGTGGTCTTGTATATGTCTTCCATTTCCTAATAATTGCTCCCACAGTTGATTTCTTCAAACCAAGCTGCTTACCTATTGCAGATTCAGTCTTCCCAACCTGGTGCAGGTCTACAATTTTGTTTCTGGTGTCCTTTCACAGCTCTTTGGTCTTGGCCATAGTGGAGTTTGGAGTGTGACTGTTTGAGGTTGTGGACAGGTGTCTTTTATACTGATAACAAGTTCAAACAGGTGCCATTAATACAGGTAACGAGTGGAGGACAGAGGAGCCTCTTAAAGAAGAAGTTACAGGTCTGTGAGAGCCAGAAATCTTGCTTGTTTGTATGTGACCAAATACTTATTTTCCACCATAAATTGCAAATAAATTCATAAAAAATCCTACAATGGGATTTTCTGGATTTTTTTTCCTCATTTTGTCTGTCATAGTTGAAGTGTACCTATGATGAAAATTACAGGCCTCTCTCATCTTTTTAAGTGAGAGAACTTGCACAATTGGTGGCTGACTAAATACTTTTTTGCCCCACTATACATTGGTAAGAAAACGTATGTGAACCCTTTGGAATGACCTGGATTTCTGCATAAACTTTACACAACATTTGATCTGATCTTCGTCTAAGTCACAAAAATAGACAAACTCAGTGTGCTTAAACTAATAACACTCAAATGATTGTATTTTTTTATTGTCTGTATTGAATACATCATTTAAACATTCAGTGTAGGTTGGAAAAAGTATGGGAACCCCTAGGCTAATGACTTCTCCAAAAGCTAATTAGAGTCAGGAGTCAGCTAACCTGGAGTCGAATCAATGAGACGAGATTGGAGTCTTTGGTTAGAGCTGCCCTGCCCCATAAAAAACACTTGCAAAACGTGAGTTTACTATTCACAAGAAGGATTGCCTGATGTGAACCATGCCTCGAACAAAAGAGATCTCAGAAGACCTAAGATTAAGAATTGTTGCCTTGGATAATGCTGGAAAGGGTTACAAAAGTATCTCTAAAAGAAAGTCCACGGTAAGACAAATTGTCTATAAATGGAGAAATTTCAGCGCTGTTGCTACTGTTGCCGTCCTGCAAAGATGACTGCAAGAGCACAGCGCAGAATGCTCAATGAGGTTAAGAAGAATCCTTGTGTCAGCTAAAGACTTAAAGAAATCTCTGGAAGATGCTAACATCTCTGTTGACGAGTCTACAATACATAAAACACTTAACAAGAATGGTGTTCATGGGAGGACACCATGGAAGAAGCCACTGCTGTCCAAAAAAAACATTGCTCTACGTCTGAAGTTCGCAAAAGAGAAACTGGATGTTCCACAGCGCTACTGGCAAAATATTCTGTGGACAGAATAAACTAAAAAGGCACAGTACACCAACATCAAAACCTCATCACAACTCTAAACTATGGTGGAGGGAGCATCATGGGTTGGGGCTGCTTTGCTGCCTCAGGGCCTGGACAGCTTGCTATCATCGACGGAAAAATGAATTCCCAAGTTTATTTTTATTTTATTTCACCGTTATTTAACCAGGTAGGCAAGTTGAGAACAAGTTCTCATTTACAACTGCGACCTGGCCAAGATAAAGCAAAGCAGTTCGACACATACAACAACACAGAGTTACACATTGAGTAAACAAACATACAGTCAATAATACAGTAGAAAAACAAATCTATATACAATGTGTGCAAATGAGGTAAGATAAGGAAGGTAAAGGCAATAAATAGGCCATGGTGGCGAAGTAATTACAATATGGCAATTAAACACTGGAATGGTGGATGTGCAGTACATGAATGTGCAAAGTAGAAATACTGGGGTGCAAAGGAGCAAGATAAATAAATAAATACGGTAGGGGATGAGGTTGTTGGTTGGACTATTTACAGATGGGCTATGTACAGCTGCAGTGATCTGTGAGCTGCTCTGACAGCTGGTGCTTAAAGCTAGTATTGGAGATGTGTCTCCAGTTTCAGTGCTTTTTGTATTTCGTTCCAGTCATTGTCAGCAGAGAACTGGAAGGAAAGGCAGCCAAAGGAGGAATTGGCTTTGGGGGTGACCAGTGAGATATACCTGTTGGAGCGCGTGCTACGGGTGGGTGCTGCTATGGTGACCAGCGAGCTGAGATAAGGCGGGGCTTTACCTAGCAGGGACTTGTAGATGACCTGGAGCCAGTGGGTTTGGCGACGAGTATGTAGCGAGGGCCAGCCAATGAGAGCGTACAGGTTGCAGTGGTGGGTAGTATATGGGGCTTTGGTGACAAAGCGGATGGCACTGTGATAGACTGCATCCAATTTGTTGAGTAGAGTATTGGAGGCTATTTTGGAAATGACATCACCCAAGTCGAGGATCGGTAGGATGGCAGCATGAGTGAAGGATGCTTTGTTGCAAAATAGGAAGCCAATTCTAGAATTAATTTTGGATTGGAGATGTTTGATGTGAGTCTGGAAGGAGAGTTTACAGTCTAACCAGACACCTAGGTATTTGTAGTTGTCCACATAATCTAAGTCAGAACCGTCCAGAGTAGTGATGCTGGACGGGCGGACAGGTGCGGGCAGCGATCGGTTGAAGAGCATGCATTTAGTTTTACTTGCATTTAAGAGCAGTCGTAGGCCAAGGAAGGAGAGTTGTATGGCACTGAAGCTCGTCTGGAGGGTAGTTAACTTCTTAGGGCTAGGGGGCAGTATTTTGAAGTTCGGATGAAAAACGTGCCCATAGTAAACTGCCTGTTACTCAGGGCCAGAAGCTAGGATATGCATGTAATTAGTAGCTTTGGATAGAAAACACTCTGACGTTTCTAAAACTGTTAAAATAATGTCTGTGAGTATAACAGAACTGATATGGCAAAATCCATCCGGGATGTCTGAATCAGTCATGTGACACTGTTTTCAATTGGCATACTATTCAAAGCAGGGTATTTTAGCTCCCAGATTGCAGTTCCTATGGCTTCCACTAGATGTCAACAGTCTTTGGAAGAAGGTTTGAACGCTCAATCATGAAAATCAAGGGAGTAAGACCCCTTCTTCCTGAGTTCACGTCAAGTGTCCTGTTTTGTATTTTGCGCGTAACAGGGAATACGCGCTCAGTTCTTTTTCTCTTCTATTCAGCAGGTTATATTCTGTCTAAAATATTATAGTGTATATTCATTTTAGGGTATCTGAGTATTGATTACAAATGCTGTTTGACTTTTTCCGACGAACTTTACGGGTACTTTTGGGATATCGTTTGTCTGCATGGATGAAAGCCTTTGGGCAGGTGGATTACTGGATTACTGAACAAATGTGCCAACCAAACGGAGCTATATGGACATAAAGAGGAACTTTATTGAACAAAAGGACCTTTAATTGTGTAACCTGGACACTTTAATATGCCATCAGAGGAAGATCATCAAAGGTAAGCAATTTATTTTATGCTATTTTCTGAGTTTTGTGACACCTCTGCTGGTTATGTTATTATGCTAATTGAGTTTTTGAGTGGGGGTGCTATCCTCAGACAATCAAATGTTCTGCTTTCGCCGTAAAGCCTTTTTGAAATCTGAAAATGCTGTTAGACTAACAAGAGACTAAGCTTTTGAAGGGTGTGCAGCATTTGTATTTTCATGAATGTTTGAAATTTGTATTTTTGTAAATTGAATTTGGCGCTCTGCATTTCACCGGATGTTGTCAAAATCGATCCTTTTCACGGGATTAGATCCGTAACAGGTTAACACAGTGTCCAAGGAAGGGCCAGAAGTATACAGAATGATGTCGTCTGCGCGGACTGGATCAGAGACTCACCAGCAGCAAGAGCGACATCATTGATGTATACAGAGAAGAGAGTCGGCCCAAGAATTGAACCCTGTGGCACCCCCATAGAGACTGCCAGAGGCCCGGACAACAGGCCCTCCGATTTAACACACTGAACTGTATCGGAGAAGTAGTTGGTGAACTAGGCGAGGCAATCATTTGAGAAACCGAGGCTGTTGAGTCTGCCGATAAGGATGTGGTGATGGACAGAGTCGAAAGTCTTGGCCAGGTCAATGAATACGGCTGCACAGTAATGTCTCTTATCGATGGCGGTTATGATATCGTTTAGTACCTTGAGCGTGGCTGAGGTGCACCCAGGACCAGCTCTGAAACCAGATTGCATAGTGGAGAAGGTACGGTGGGATTCGAAATGGTCGGTAATCTGTTTGTTAACTTGGCTTTCGAAGACCTTAGAAAGGCAGGGTAGGATGGATATAGGTCTGTAGCAGTTTGGGTCAAGAGTGTCTCCCCCTTTGAAGAGGGGGATGACCGCAGCTGCTTTCCACTCTTTGGGAAACTCAGACGACACGAAAGAAAGGTTGAACAGGCTAGTAATAGGGGTTACTACAATTTCGGCAGATAATTTTAGAAAGGAATGGTCCAGATTGTCTAGCCCGGCAGATTTGTAGGGGTCTAGATTTTGCAGCTCTTTCAGAACATCAGCTAACTGGATTTGGGAGAAGGAGAAATGGGGGAAGCTTGGGCAAGTTGCTGTGGGGGATGCAGGGCTGTTGATACGGGTAGCCAGGTGGAAAGCATGGCCAGCCGTAGAAAAATGCTTATTGAAATTCTCAATTATAGTGGATTTATCGGTGGTGACAGAGTTTCCTATCCTCAGTGCAGTGGGCAGCTGGGAGGAGGTGCTCTTATTCTCCATGGACTTTACAGTGTTTCAGAAAAGTTTGTGTAACAGGAAGCACATTTCTGCTTGAAAAAGCTGACCTTGGCTTTCCTAACTGCCTGTGCATATTGGTTCCGTGAAAAGTTGCACATCACGGGGGCTGTTCGATGCTATTGCAGAACTCCACAGGATGTTTTTGTGCTGGTCAAGGGCAGTCAGGTCTGGAGAGAACCAAGGGCTATATCTGTTCCTGGTTCTAAATTTCTTGAATGGGGCATGCTTATTTAAGATGGTGAGGAAGGCACCTTTAAAGAATAGCCAGGCCTCCTCTACTGACGGGATGAGGTCAATATCCTTCCAGGATACCCGGGCCAGGTCGATTAGAAAGGCCTGCTCGCTGAAGTGTTTTAGGGAGCGTTTCACAGTGATGAGGGGAGGTCGTTTGACTGCAGACCCATTACGGATGCAGGCAATGAGGCAGTGATCGCTGAGATCTTGGTTGAAAACAGCAGAGGTGTATTTGGAGGGCTAGTTGATTAGGATGAAATCTATGAGGGTGCCTGTGTTTACGGCTTTGGGGTTGTACCTGGTAGGTTCATTGATAATTTGTGTGAGGTTGAGGGCATCAAGTTTAGATTGTAGGATGGCCGGGGTGTTAAGCATGTCCCAGTTTAGGTCACCTAGCAGCACGAGCTCTGAAGATAGATGGGGGGCAATCAGTTCACATATGGTGTCCAGAGCACAGCTGGGGGCAGAGGGTGGTCTATAGCAAGCGGCAACGGTGAGAGACTTGTTTCTAGAAAGGTGGATTTTTAAAAGTAGAAGTTCTAATTGTTTGGGTACAGACCTGGATAGTAAGACAGAACTCTGCAGGCTATTTCTGCAGCAGATTGCAACACCGCCCTCTTTGGCCATTCTATCTTGTCTGAAAATGTTGTAGTTAGGGATGGAGATTTCAGGGTTTTTGGTGGTCTTCCTAAGCCAGGATTCAGACACGGTTAGGACATCCGGGTTGGCAGAGTGTGCTAAAGCAGTGAATTAAACAAACTTAGAGAGGAGGCTTCTAATGTTAACATGCGTGAAACCAAGGCTTTTACAGTTGCAGAAGTCAACAAATGAGAGCGCCTGGGGAATAGGAGTGGAGCTAGGCACTGCAGGGCCTGGATTAACCTCTATATCACCAGAGGAACAGAGAAGGAGTAGGATAAGGGTACGGCTAAAGGCTATAAGGACTGGTCGTCTAGAACGTCCTGAACAGAGAGTAAAAGGAGCAGGTTTCTGGGGGCGATAAAATAGATTCAAGGCATAATGTTCAGACAAGGGTATGGTAGGATGTGAATACAATGGAGCTAAACCTAGGCATTGAGTGATGATGAGAGAGATATTGTCTCTAGAAACATCATTTAAACCAGGTGATGTCAACGCATGTGTGGGTGGTGGAACTGAAGGGTTGGATGAGGTATATTGAGCAGGGCTAGAGACTCTACAGTGAAATAAGACTAACTAACCAGAACAGCAATGGACAAGGCATATTGACATTGAGGAGAGGCATGCTTAGCTGAGTGATCATAAGGGTCCAGTGAGTAGTGAGGCTGGTTGGGGACATGGCAATTCAGACAGCTAGCCAGGCCGGGGGTAACAAGCTGGGTGAGGCGGGTTTGCAGTTGAGTTTTAGAGAAAAAAAAAAAGACATCTGACTGCTACGCCATCTTGGGAAAAACAACACATTTATCAAGAGATTTTGCAGGAGAATGTAAGGCTATCTGTCCGCCAATTGAAGCTCAACAGAAGTCAAGTGATGCAACAAGACAACAACCCAAAAGACAAGTAAATCAACAACAGAATGGCTTGAACTGAAGAAAATATGCCTTCTGGAGTGGCCCAGTCAGTCCTGACCTCAACCCGATTGAGATGCTGTGGCATGACCTCAAGAGAGCAGTTCACACCAGACATCCCAAGAATATTGTGGAACTGAAACAGTTTTGTAAAGAGGAATGGTCCAAAACTAATCCTGACCGTTGTGCTGGTCTGATCCGCAACTACAGAAAACGTTTGGTTGAGGTTATTGCTGTCAAAGAAGGGTCAACCTGTTATTAAATCCAAGGGTTCACATACTTTTCCCAACCTGCACTGTGAATGTTTATACAGTGTGTTCAATAAAGACATGAACAATTATAATTGTTTGTGTGTTATTAGTTCAAGCAGACTGTGTTTGTCTATTGTTGGGACTTAGATGAAGATCAGATCAAATTTTATGGCCAATTTGCAGAATTTGCAAGAAAGTATGCAATTATGATTATGTATTGCTAAAATAAAGGTTTAAGGAAATACAGGCATGCACCACATTACTACAAGCCAAAACAGCCCAAGCCTGATGGCTTGTAAGTATAAAAAAAAAGCTTGAAAAGGTAGCGTAATGGGATAATGTCATACTGGTGTGTGAAGAATCCAATACTTTACCCTGTATGTCGTACAAATCCCATTATTGTGGAAGCACGTCCTCTAAGAGTATGAATTAGACTGTTTAAGAAGGTTTGAATTCTAAGCAACCTACATACACATAGTTTGAAGTACAATACCAACATAGCTACTGTAGTAGGTCAAAGCTGTGTGCTGAAAAACCTTGGTAGAGCATGGGCGGAGTAGGAATTGTGGTGCTCATGTGAATTTCTTTTATTTTTCGTCTTCAGACCATTACCTACTTCTCATCTAAAACTTTGTTTTTATTTTTAATAAAAAATGCAGTTAAGAGTCATCAATAATATACAAAGCAAAAACACATCCACACACCCTTTAACACAAAGCCTATTGTTTTTTAAGGAACCTGTGCGCTCACGGTGACAGGTAAAGACATGAGAAAACTGTCATAGCCAAAAAACACATGCATGCATACACACGCACGCACACGCACACGCACACACACACACACACACGCACACGCGTGCGGAGAGAGATAAAGACATTCCAATGAGGCCTGCTCTATGGAGACTGAATAAACAAGTTAACCTGGCACCTTGCCAAAGGTCAGAAGCACTTCCTGCTTTTAGTTTTAAACCAGAGACACTGAATGAAAAATATGATATTCATGCACACTATATGGTCTCATACTATTCTGATTGCTGATTTTAAAAAATCTGTAAATAGTGTAAGTATATATATATATATATATATATATAAATAAATATTTATAGAGCGAGAGAGAGGTAACTCCTCTGAAGGTCTGAATGTCTGGTGAAGCAGGTGTTATGACTCGTTTGGTGGTGGTTCCTCTGACCTTGACACAGTACACACGCAGGAAGTAGGAGTGTTGTGAGGAGTCTTTGACCAGACACACTACCCCACAGCCCTCAAGCCTCCACACCGGACGCCCAGGAAAAGACACATACACCTGGGCTACTGCTGAGGCCACTGCCTGAAACGGACACACACACACATATACACACTCACAATTTGTAACAGGTTACAGATTAGGTTCACTATTTAACACACTAGCTCCCACAGTCTCACAACAAAATTAGACTGTTAAGTTCAGGCATTAACTTCGAAATCTTAAGGTTAGGCATTAACTCCAAATGGTTGAGGTAAGGGTTAAGGTTTGGGAAAGGCTTAAATGAAAAATCGCAAACAAATTGTCGATCACTGGATTCGAACTTACAACCTTTGGAATCAGATGCTTAACCGAAAACTACTTGAAGGTACCACTGCTCACTGTTGCCCCTAGTGGCCGGTTTCTACGTCATCTACCGACATCCTCAGACATGGATTGAAGTCCAATACTGACTTGTATCAAGGGTGACCTGGATGTACAATCTATGTGATTGTACATTTTACACTTGTTACTTACTACTAGGTCATGGTATTCAAAATAGATGGCATTTGTATCAACCACAACCAAATTATCCCCTCTGCCCTCACACACAGCCCTTTCACCTGCAGGGCTTCACATGTGATTCACTAGGACTGATAACACTGGAAAGTACCTCAGGACTTTCAAAGATCATCACCATCACTGACTGGATACTATATGTTATTGTTTGATAGTTATTTCATCCTAAAATTCTGTCTGCAAAGTTTTTAAAACCAAGGATACAATCCCCTACGTATTTATTTGGACAATGAAGCTAAAACTTTTAATGTGGCTCTATATTACTGCATTTTCAAAGTGAGATTAAATGTTTTCTGAAGTGACAGTTCAGAATGTCACCTTTTTTATTTGAGGGTATTTTAATAAATATATGTTTTAACATTGAGAAATGAATGCACTTTATGTACAGTGCCTTCAGAAAGTATTCCACCACTTTGTTGTGTTACAAAGTGGGATTAAAATGTATTTAATTGACATTTTTGTCAAAGTTCTACACAAAATACTCTAATGTCAAAGTGGATGATGAGTGAGAAAGTTACAGATGCACAAAGATCATGCCCCAAATACATGCTAACCTCTCACCAGTACCAATAACGGGGGGTTAGCATTTTTCTGGTGGTATCATTTTTATGCCTCTGTAACCTATTCACTCATCATTATTCATGATGCATGATTATACGTAATCATGCTAGCATCCACAATAATGTACAAGTGTTCAAAAACATATTCTATTCTTATTTACAATAAAAGTGACTCCAAAATCACACAATACATTATTAACCATTCATTTCTATTGGGCACAATATAACACGAAACACAATCAAAACAAACTGCAAATGCATCCAACATTTAGTCATTGCGTGCTAGGAATATGGGACCAAACAATAAACGTTTGACTGACTTTAATATACTATATGTGAATTTGTCCAATTATGACACCTTCAAATGGGGGGACTAGATACAAGTGCTTTCATTTCTAAACGATAAAACATATGTATACCCTCAAATAAAAGGTGACATTCGGTACTGTTGCTTCATATAAAACCTTTCATCTCAAAATTCTGGAGTCTAGTGCCAAATTAAACGTTTTAACTTCACTGTCCAAATAAACACTTAGTGGAGTGTACAGTACATGTGGCAACAGTGGGGTTGGGTGGAGAACAAAGGGAAATGAGTGAGTCCTCACTGGCCGTCAAGAGCTCAGATACATGAGAGAATGAGGATAAATACGGAGAGATAACAAGCAACAGAAAGTGTGAACAAAGAGAGAAAGAAGGAAGAATGTTACAGATGCCTCTAGAGGTTAAACTGACCTTACACTTTGCTCCCAGGAGAGTGAAGAGCAAGGCGTTCTCACGGACCGTCAAGAGGTTGCTGAAAACTGGACATCCACATTCCCCATTGCACGCCATCCCTCACTCCTCTCTTTATTCTCTCTCTCTCTCTCTTTTTATCAACAATTCACTGACAATTTCTGTCTATGTACCACACAGTGCAGTCTCAGTCTGAGATCCAAGCTGTCCAAATACATTTACAGTGCACAAAATGTGATTACGCTTACCGTCCAGTACATTCACTTAGTACATCCTCATGCAAATGTCTGTATGGGTATGCATGGTGTTTGAGGGAGTGATGCGTATGTCAGATAAAAATATACAGGCATAGTACTGTTTTTCTCTGACACACACATCAGTTACTTAAACAGCCATGCATACAGATACACACATTTGCATGAGGAAGTACTGAGTGAAGGTGCTGTACTCCATGTGAGACCACATCTTCATAAATGATGCATGCTGACCCAAACTTCCTTAAACACATTTATTTAATTAAAATAGTACCAGTAAATTGTATTTTTTTATTTAACCAGGCAAGTCAGTTAGGAACAAATTATTATTTACAATGACGGCTTACACCGGCCAAACCCGGACGATGCTGGGCCAATTGTGCGCCGCCCTATGGGACTCCCAATCACAGCAGGTTGTGATACAGCCTGGATGGAACCAGGGTGTCTGTAGTGACACTTCTAGCACTGAGATGCAGTGCCTTAGACTGGGAGCCCACAAAACAACAGCAATGATATTATTGATCAGCCTGTGGTCAAGGATCATATCACCTCCATCCTGCCAGACACCCTGGACCCACTCCAATTTGCTTACCGTCCCAATAGGTCCACAGACGACGCAATCGCAATCACACTGCATACTGCCCTAACCCATCTAGACAAGAGGAATACCTATGTAAGAATGCTGTTCATCGACTACAGCTCAGCATTTAACACCATAGTACCCTCCAAGCTCGTCATTAAGCTCGAGACCCTAGGTCTCGACCCAGCCCTGTGCAACTGGGTCCTGGACTTCCTGATGGGCCGGCCCCAGGTGGTGAGGGTAGGAAACAACATCTCCACCCCGCTGATCCTCAACACTGGGCCCCACAGGGGTGCGTTCTCAGCCCTCTCCTGTACTCCCTGTTTACCCATGACTGCGTGGCCAAGCACGCATCCAACTCAATCATCAAGTTTGCTGACGACACTACAGTGGTAGGCTTGATTACCAACAACAACGAGACGGCCTACAGGGAGGAGGTGAGGGCCCTCGGAGTGTGGTGTCAGGAAAATAACCTCTCACTCAACGTCAACAAAACAAAGGAGATGATCGTGGACTTCAGGAAACAGGAGAGAGAGCACCCCCCTATCCACATCGACGGGACAGTAGTGGAGAAGGTGGAAAGGTTTAAGTTCCTCGGTGTACACATCACGGACAAACTGAAATGGTCCACCCACACAGACAGCGTGGTGAAGAAGGCGCAACAGCGCCTTCTTAGCCGAGCCACGCCGGAGTTATGATCTTTGTATTGTTTATTGTTTTGCCAGTTAAGTTCCGTTAATAAAAGTATGTACACTGGAAACCTCGTTGCATCTTGGTCTATCCCGCTAGAAGATCGTGACATAGGAAGGATGCTTGTATCTTTGTAGTGACTGGGTGTATTGATACAGCACCCAAAGTGTAATTAATAATTTCACCATGCTCAAGGGGATATTCAATGTCTGCTCTTAACAAACAAAAAAATCCAATCTACCAATGGGTGCCCCCTTCTTTGCACAGCATTGGAAAACAACATCCATTTTTTGTGGTTGAATCTGTGTTTGAAATTCAATGCTCGACTGAGGGACCTTACAGATAATTGTATATGTGGCGTACAGAGATGAGTTAGTAATTAAAAAATTATGTTAACACTATCGCACAAAGAGGGAGTCCATGCAACTTATTATATGACTTGTTAAGCACATTTTTACTTGTGAACTTATTTAGGCTTGCCATAACAAAGGGGTTGAATACATATTGACTCAAGACATTTAATATTTATTTTCTAAAAACATGATCCCACTTTGACATTATGGGGTATTGTGTGTGGGCCAGTGAGAATTTATTTTGAAATGTAATACATTTTAAGTTCACGCTGTAACACAAAAAGGGGTGTGAATACTTTCTGAAACACTTTTCAACCCATATGATCTAGTACACAGTAACAGTATAATATTCTTTTTTTTAAATGATGATATGATAGTGAATCGGCTCTACTGGATGGCAATGCCAGGCATGAACCTGTGTCCCCCCAGTTTTGTTTCCCCATAAACATAACAAATGGTACATTAATTACCATTCCCGGTTTCACCAATGTAGCGCCGCTGGTCCTGCCAGTAGAGCAGACCAAGACACAGACTATATGCCGGTGTGCCCTCATGATGATCTTTTATTTCTTTTTATTTCACCTTTATTTAACTAGGTAAGCTAGTTGAGAACAAGTTCTCATTTACAACTGCGACCTGGCCAAGATAAAGCACAGCAGTGCGACACAAACAACACAGAGTTACACATGGAATAAACAAGCGTACAGTCAATAACACAATAGGAAAAAAAAGTCTATATACAGTGTGTGCAAATAGGCAATAGGGAGGTAGGCAATAAAGCTGGGACCGAGAGACTAAAAAACAGCTTCTACCTCAAGGCCATCAGACTGTTAAACAGCCATCACTAACATTGAGTGGCTGCTGCCAACATACTGACTTAAATCTCTAGCCACTTTAAACATATGAATTGGATGTATCAAATGTATCACTAGCCACTTTAAACAATTTTGTATATAATGTTTACGTATCCGACATACTCATATCAAATGTATACACTGTACTCTAAACCATCTACTGTATCTTGCCTATGCCGTTCGGCCATCGACCCAAATCTCTAGCCACTTTAATAATTATAATTGGATGAAATAATGTATCACTAGCCACTTTAAACAATGCCATTTATATAATGTTTACATATCCTACATTACTCATCTCATATATATGTGTATATACTGTACTCCATACCATCTACTGCATCTTGCCTATGCCGGTCAGCCATCGCTCATCCATATATTTATATGTACATACTCGTATTCATTCCTTTACTCTTGTGTGTATAAGGTAGTTGTTGTGAATTTGTTAGATTACTTGTTAGATACTACTGCATGGTCGGAACTAGAAGCACAAGCATTTCGCTACACTCGCATTAACATCTGCTAACCATGTGTATGTGTGACAAATAAAATTTGATTTGATTTGAATAAATAGGCTATAGTAGCGAGGTAAATTACAATTTAGCAGATGATGATGTGCAAGTAGAGATACTGTTGTGTAAAAGAGCAGAAAAGTAAATAAAAACAGTATGGGGATGAGGTAGTTAGATTGGGTGGGCTATTTACAGATGGACTATGTACAGCTGCAGCGATCGGTTAGCTGCTCAGATAACTGGTGTTTAAAGTTAGTGAGGGAGATATAAGTCTCCAGCTTTAGCGATTTTTGCAATTCATTCCAGTCACTGGCAGCAGAGAACTGGAAGGAAAGGCGGCCAAAGGAGGTGTTGGCTTTGGGGATGACCAGTGAGATATACCTGCTGGAGCGAGTGCTACAGGTGGGTGTTGTTATCGTGACCAGTGAGCTGAGATAAGGCGGAGCTTTACCTAGCATAGACTTATAGATAACCTGGAGCCAGTGGGTCTGGCGACGGATATGTAGCGAGGGCCAGCCGACTAGAGCATACAGGTCGCAGTGGTGGGTGGTATAAGGGGCTTTGGTGACAAAACGGATGGCACTCCATCCAGTTTGCTGAGTAGAGTATTGGAAGCTATTTTTTAGTCAGTTTTACTAGGGTAAGTTTGGCGGCATGAGTCAAGGAGGCTTTGTTGCGAAATAGAAAGCCGATTCTAGATTTGATTTTGGATTGGAGATGTTTAATATGAGTCTGGAAGGAGAGTTTACTGTCTAACCAGACACCTAGATATTTGTAGTTGTCCACATATTCTAGGTCAGAGCCGTCCATGGAAGTGATGCTAGTCGGGCGGGCAGGTGCGGGCAACGAACGGTTGAAAAGCATGTATTTGGTTTTACTAGAGTTTAGGAGCAGTTGGAGGCCACGGAAGCAGTGCTGTATGGCATTGAAGCTTGTTTGGAGGTTAGTTAGCACAGTGTCCAAAGAAGGGCCAGAAGTATATAGAATGGTGTCGTCCGCGTAGAGGTGGATCAGGGAATCACCCGCAGCACGAGCGACATCATTGATGTATACAGAGAAAAGAGTCGGCCCAAGAATTGAACCCTGTGGTACCCCCACAGAGACTGCCCGAGGTACGGACAGCAGGCCCTCCGATTTAACACTGAACTCTGTCAGCAAAGTAGTTGGTGAACCAGGCGAGACAGTCATTTGAGAAACCAAGGCTATTGAGTCTGCCGATAAGAATACGGTGATTGACAGAGTCGAAAGCCTTGGCCAGGTTGATGAAGACGGCTGCTCAGTACTGTCTTTTATCGATGGCGGTTATGATATCTTTTAGTACCTTGAGCGTGGCTGAGGTGCAGCCGTGACCAGCCCGGAAACCGGATTGTCAAGGATTCCCATCTGAGGAGGGTAGAGGGAGAGAGGGAGGATGTAATAATATAATATTTAGTAGTTAAAATAAAAAAATGCATTTTGATCGGGGACCTCTAGCCATGCAATGTTATGAGGTACCGCCTTCTTTACCTTGTTTAGGAAGCTCATTGAATCCCAGGGCGGTCAAATCTACCGTTCTTTTTTCTCACAGAGAGGGAAAAGGGTTGTCACATTTGCAGACAGCTACAGCTAGCTTTGTTAAGTTTTGGTAGAGGCACTGCCAAGAGCAAAAAAACTGAGGACCAGCATGTTGAAACCGATGCCGAACTCACCGAGCAGCCTGCTAGCCTGACCAACGAGGTTGAGGAGCCTAGCAGCAAATGCAATACATGCCCATCCCCCACACCACCTGCTGACCAACAAGACTGAGAAAAGTAATGGCCTAGCACCAGCAGCACAAGGGTAACATCACAACAAGCACCTGCACCTCCGTTACCCCAGCAACTAGCACCTGACGACCTACAGTAGGTGATGAGGAGCCAGCGCAGGTTTGTCTTACTCGGGCTGCATTTTCAGTGGGAGAAAGTGGTCTTTTTGTAGCGCCTGGTTTAAGGTCTGCATGTGGTTGTGGTGCACGCCATGTCGTCTGAGGAGGCAATAGAGGACTTTTTCAATTTGTGTAGCTCCCTGTACAATTTCTTTAGGAAACCCATGGTGGCTACACAGCACAATGGGGGAAAACATAAAATACTTATTGATCAGAGATGGACTGGCAACCTCACCATGGTGTCAGTCATTTTGAAATCAAGTGACAACATAACAGAGATGTTCAGTTAAATTGAATCTACTCACGCATATGGCATTGATGTGACACTTGAGGCCACAGACTTATTGAAAGCAGTGACAGAGCCGAGCTTTAAGTTCATTGCTAACATGACTCACAAAATCCTGGGGCTCCTCGACCCTCCTAACAAGTTACTGCAGTCTGAAGCAACTGATCTGCACATCGGTGTAAAACTTGTTTGCAGTACATATGGTTGAATTGAAAAACTGTGATGTGATGCTGAATTCAAAAAGCTTTGGGAGGCATGCCAGGAGCGCACGAGCACACCAGCTCCAAGCAGACGATGGAGACTCATGAGTAAAACTCTGCAAGAGTGTCGGGGGTTCACATTGGGGTTATGATAGGGGCTGTACCAAATGTTTGATGTATTATAACACTTGATTATGCTTAAGTTGTATTAATAGAAGGGGAGGGGTTATAAGACTCCTCCCTCCTTACATTCATGGGGTCCTAGACCACAGATTAACAATATATATACATTATGAGGTTTAATATGGTTTCTAGTCTCTGCCTCTTATAAAGAAGAGAGATGTGTGAGTTCAGGATGTCTGTGAGAAGATCCTGAAAGAAAAAAGAGATGCAGAGACACAAAACTCCCCAGGGAGTGAAAGAGATGAGACTAGTCAGACATTCCACTATAAATCAACTTGGGGAGTGGACATTTACTGCTAAGCCTTTAGATAACACTGGCACTATGTTTATATAGCTGTGGATGCATGGGCTTGGTCTCATGAGTAGAAGGTAATGACATATGGAAAAGATCATCACTAAGGCTGGACTTCGGGTTTAATAAAATAACTTGGACCCTTTACAGTTTTTTGCACTTTGGATCCTGTGCTGGGGGAAATGTCATCACAATTTAGGGAAGGAAATAATCAACTGGTGGAAGCTCTGTGTGCCATGAATCCCAAGAGCCCAGACTTTTTGGATGTGAACAAGGTCAAGTCATTGTTGGATCTAACCAAAACTGAACCAGTGGAAGCTGAGTTTACTGTGTCTCGCACATTCTTGCAAAGTGAAATTGCAACCATAGCCAGCAACAACAAATGGACCCCACTCAGTGTTCTTCAAAGATACAGTGGGGCTTTGTCAGCGATGCTGTTGGCACTGAAACATGGATTAACATTAGGGGCATCTACAGCAATGTGCGAAAATTCCTTCTCCACCCTGAAGAACGTACTCAGTGAACACAGACTGACCATGTCACATCAGCTTGGTGTTATTTTATGGGTATTGGGACAATAACCAATGTAGACAATTGGTTGTGCTCTGAGGTGAGGCCTAGTGCGGTGCTCCTATTGTCCTGGATGTCCACTTCCGTGGTACTGAAATTGGCAGCACATCCTTTCATAGCGCTGACTGGCAGTAGCCTTCTGTCCATGGTCCTGAATCATGGTTATGGTGTGTGCTGTTTTAATGAGTGCATCATGGGCTACCAGTCTCCATGGGGGATTCTCTTCAACATCGCGTGCTTTCTTGTGTGCAAAATGACAGTTGTTGTGTATCTGGCTGCATTTCAGATAAGCCTACATTTTGTGTGTCACAGTAGCATAGGACCATTTAGTTTGCTTTTCTGAAACTCTCCCACAGAAAAAATTGCGCGCCTGGGGAAGTGGCGGCTTGGCTTACTGTAGGTTACGCTCATTGCGTAGTGTCACAAATTAGACAGAAATCTAGCCTATACAATGCAGATTTAAAAAAAAAAAGTTTTTATGCATGCCAGGAAAGCCACAACACAACACTAAACAATACATATAAATACATATACAATACATTAACTGCACTATAACGGTTATTTTATGTTTAAGGAAGTCTGCGTCTCATTCTTTATCGCAGTTATATTGAGATCTGTGTGCTCAATACGATTGAAGCCCAGGAGCAGGTATTTTCTAAGCACCGCTCATTTGAGAATTCTGTTCAGTGACGTCATTTCAGAGGGTGTTATTTAAGTGATAATGCCCTCGAAGGCATATCTTTTCTCCACACGGATATTATATATGGAATAATCAGGATATATTGTATAAAAATACTTAATACTGTTTTTAGAATATTGGTTCTGAAATAATATCCTATTGGTGAGCCAACTGGTAAATGCAGAGGGTATTTTACTTAGTTATAGGGAATTCTTATCACTTTACAAGGTCCCTGTAACACCTAAAGATTTTGCAATTGTTTTAGATGCCATTCCCTCAGGTGTTGCTTTATTATTCAGAAACGTGTCAAGACCTGACCCTCAGAGCCTACCTTCCATTGACCCTGTTGACTCAGTAGAAAAGAATTGTTTCTCTTTTGGTACATTCAACAACTGAGCGATATGAACCTTGTTTCAGCAGAAGTTGTATCTATACCTTATGTCATGCCTTATTGGAACGGATTTATTGATAATATCTGTTGGGGAAAAGTTTGGATGTTGCCACACACATACCTACTTTTAACAAAATTAAGTACGTTTCCTTTAAAATTATTCATAAATATTATCCGGCCAACCACTACATGAAGAAGTTCAAGGAAAACATCAACTCAAATTGTACCTTTTGTAATGACCACCCAGAAATGGTGTTGCATCTTTTTTGGCATTGTATTCATGTAAGAAAACTGTGGCAAAACATCAGTAGATTTATAATTTAACACATTTATTAAGATTTTACACTATTGTGGAGAGATGTACTGCTTGGATTCTTTACCTACGATAGAAATAAGCTGAAACAATTTTATGTAATTCATTTTATTATTCTTTTGGCCAAATTTCATATTCACAAATGTAAATTTACAAACAAAACACCACATTTTCTTTACCATACAAAAATAAATTGAACTGTATTTTAAGAAAATTAAATACTCTACTAACAAAAAAGCTGTTAGAATAATAAGTGTATGTATGTCCCTTATGGTCCTTGTGTAATGTGATATTGTACCCCCTAGCCCAATTGTCCTTTGTATATTATTTATATATACTTTGCTGTTAATAAAAAAATATATAAAAAGAATGCCCTCGAAGCCGGTGTTTGGAGGATATTGGCACGAGTGTTGTTAGGACAGAGGCGAAGTCGAGGGCTGGCATACCGTGCCAATATGTCCTCCAAACACTGGCTTTGAGGGCATTATCACTTTTATACAAACGGATTACCAACATATTCAAATAATGATTGACATATTTTCATAAAAAAAAGTTATTTTTATGAATTTCTTCATACCATTTCATCCTTCCACAATATATAGTCCCGAAACAAATCTAGGGTTGCTACCCAAGCCGGCGAGTCGTTCTATTGGTTCGGTTGCCAGAGACGTGACCCAGTCGTTCAGTCTCTTTGTTCTGTATCTATGGTCGCGACCCAGTCGTTTGTTCTAAATGTTCTCTTGCCATAAATGTTCTCTTGCCAACGTTCTTATCCCTTGCTTGCTAGCTAGCCAACTACGGCTAATTTACAGTCACGTCAAACAGTGCAGACAGAATAACAACAGTAGATGCATTTGTTTAAGCTGTTTTATAGTGACATTTATTTGGATACATCCATAACAATGAGTTAATGAGGTATGATTTTCGCCTGGCATAGAAAATGTGCTCTCTTGTCAGGACACTGTTGTTCAGAGGAGCTAGCCAACAACACATCTCAAACAATAACTTCAAACTGAAGCTGGAAATTCTGCAAACTAGCTTCACTTCTTTTCATTTTAACTTTTTTTTTATTGACATTTCTTTGTATATATCCATAAAAACTATGCCAGCTGATTCATGATTTCGACTGGCTGAGAAACGCTGCCTGCCATTACCTTTGGACAGTTGGAGATCAAATTTGAATATTGAAACAATGTTGCAACAGATAGCAAGATTAATACAAATCTCCGCTGTTTAAAACGAAATGTTAGTCTAAAAGAAATGTGAGACAATGTCTAGATGCTTTTTATAGTGGAGATCAAGTTTATAACTTCCCTGCCTGGGATGATGAGACAGAGGAATACTAGACCAGGCCCATCGCAACACAGCTCCACTAGACCAGGCCCATCGCAACACAGCTCTACTAGACCAGGCCCATCGCAACACAGCTCTACTAGACCAGGCCCATCGCAACACAGCTCTACTAGACCAGGCCCATCGCAACACAGCTCTACTAGACCAGGCCCATCGCAACACAGCTCTACTAGACCAGGCCCATCGCAACACAGCTCTACTAGACCAGGCCCATCGCAACACAGCTCTACTAGACCCGGCCCATCGCAACACAGCTCTACTAGACCCGGCCCATCACAACACAGCTCTACTTGACCCGGCCCATCACAACACAGCTCTACTAGACCAGGCCCATCACAACACAGCACTGACCACTACTCTAGGGTCGGGCAGAAGTACACCACACCATGTATCATTCAGATCACCAGCCTACATATGCTGAGGTAACCTCTGGCAAAAGACACCTAGTACAATCAGAGATAGGAGAGGTGCGCCAACTACTGCATCTAATATGCAGACCACTGGGCTAGACAGACCCTTTAATTCACACACACACACACACACACACACACACACACACACACACACACACACACACACCACTGTACTTATTTTTTGGGCAATCTTATTCCATTCTTATTAATTTGTTTACAACTAACCTTTATTTTATTGGCACTGGTATTATAATAATAATTATATGTAATGGTGTGTATGTGTATATGTATGTATATATATGTATGTGTATATATGTGTATGTGTGTATATATATATATATATATATATATATATATATATATATTATTATTATTTTTAATGTACTTTACTCAAACCAGTGAATATCACTTATTATAAATGAGATCAAGTCACGCCCTGACCCAACATACCATAGAGAAACCTCGGGTGGGCCTTTGTCGGTGGCGGCTCCGGTGCTGGCCTTACCAGCCCGAGAAGACGCACTGGAGGCCCGGTGTGTGGAGCAGGAGCAGTACGTACCAGGCTGGGACGACACCCTAGAGGCCTGGTGCATGGAGCAAGAACAATACGTACCAGGCTGGGACGACACCCTAGAGGCCTGGTACGTGGAGCAGGAACAGGACGTGCTGGGCTCTCGATGCGCACAGGGGACCTGATGCGTAGAGCAGGAACAGGATGTGCTGGGCTCTCGATGCGCACAGGGGGGCTGATGCGTGGAGCAGGAACAGGCCGTACTGGGCTGTGAAGACGCACCGGAGACACAGTGCGCAGAGCCGGCGCAGGATATCCTGGTCCAAGGAGGCGCACTGGAGACCAAGAGCGCTGAGCCGGCACCCTCCTTCCAGGCTGGTCGCTCACCCTAGCCTGACAGATGCGGGGAGCTGGAATGTCGAGCACCGGGCTGTGAGTGCGTACTGTAGACACAGTGCGCAGAGCCGGCGCAGGATATCCTGGTCCGAGGAGGCACACCGGAGACCAAGAGAGCTGAGCCAGCACCCTCCTTCCAGGCTGCAAGCTCACCCTAGCCCGACAGATGCGGGGAGCTGGAATGTCGCCCACCGGGGTGTGAACGCGCACTGGAGACCGTGCGCTTCATCGCATAACACGGTGCCTTACCAGTACGCCGCTCCCTCCGGTAAGCAGGGGGAGTTGGCTCAGGTCTCCAACCTGGCTCAACCAAACTCCCCGTGGCTGCCTCTCGGACTTCCTAGCTCGGTATTTCTCCTCGTAGAAGCGCCGCTCTGCCTTAGCTGCTTCCAGCTCCTACTTTGGACGGCGATACTCCCCAGCCTGGCTCCAGGGTCCCTTTCCATCCAGGATCTCCTCCCATGTCCAGAAATCCTGATGAACCCGCTGCTTGGTCCTATTATGGTGGGTTATTCTGTCACGATCTTTGGAAGGAGCAGACCAAGATGCAGCGAGGGTTCCAGTATACATACTTTTAATACTTAGTTCAACTGGCAAAAACAATAAACAAATAAAGATCGTAACGCAGGTGTGGCTCAACACAGGCACACACACAACCAAATACAAATATCCATTCAATAACCCACCAACAGGTGGGAAAAGGGAACCAACTTAAATAGGATTCCCAACCAGAGGCAACGACAACCAGCTGCCTCTAATTGGGAACCAACTCAAAACTAACATAGAGTTCCCTAGACAACTCAAGTCACGCCCTGACCCAACATACCATAGAGAAACCTAGAGGGCTCTCTATGGCCAGGGCGTGACATTGGATATAAAACAACAAATCCAGAATTGATTAAAAACATCAAGGGACAGGACATCATAATCCTACTGGAAAAATGTTGTCGTGGAGACATAGATACTCAGTGTCCCTCAGGCTATAGAGAAAGTTTACTACCATCAATCAAACAGAAAAATGTTAAACGGGGCCGAGACTCAGGTGGAATCATAATTTGGCATAAGTAGGACTTAGCACTGAATGAAATGAAAAAAGGTACTAATAACATTTGGTTAAAACTTAACAAAGGTACAATCTATTGTGACAATGATGTATACATATGTGCAGCTTACGCTCCTCCTTCAGATTCATCATATTATGATGATCAGTTTTTTGACAATCTCCATACAGAAATCATTACATTTCAGGCAGAGGGTAGTGCTTCTTTGAAGTGCTTCTTTGTGGAGATTTCAATGCAAGAACAGGTTCTGAGCCTGACTACACTGATGCGGGAGGTAACCACCACATATTTGGACACCCCTCCTTGTACAGCAGCCCTATTATAAATAATAGAAACAGTCCTGACCAAATACTGAACAAAAATGGGAAGGAGTTAGTGCATCTCTGTCGAGCTTTAGGCATGTACATGCTTAATGGTAGAATCAGAGGGGGACTCTTTAGGTCAGTTTACTTACTGCTCAGCTCTTGGGACAAGTGTAGTCGATTATGCCATCACTGACATTGAGCCCTCCTCCATTAGCGCATTCACTGTCAGACCACAGACACCATTGTCAGATCACAGTCAGATCAACGTGTTTTTCAAGAAATTAACCGTCAATATTCATTAAAAAAAACAGCCCAATAAACTCTACAACATAAATCAATCGTACAGATGGGCTCCAAACAGTGCAGAGAGATTCATTGAACGTTTGAACTCAAAGGAAATTATGAACTCTATACAGTTCTTCAATAACGCACAATACCAAAACAATAAAGAAGGTGTCAATTCGGCTACTCAAAACATCAATTGTATATTTAAAAAAGCAGCATCGAAAGCAAATTTGAGAAAACCAAAGAAATGCAACATCAGAAACAAAAAACAAAATGTTTCTGAAAAAATGGTTTGATATCGAATGTAAAACAATTAGAAAACACCTAAGACAAATGTCAAATGAAAAACATAAGCAGCAAAACAACCCAGAGCTACGCTGTGAATACTTTGAAACTCTGAAACAGTATAAACATACACTGAAACACAAGAAATTTAATTATACATTCCACAAAAAGACTTACAACAGAACCAATTAGAAATTCAAGAAAAATTTAACATCCTTGAATCAGTCATTAAAAACAACCAAAATCCATTAGATTACCCAATAACCCAACAAGAACTAAATGAAAAGCTCAAATCTATAAAATCAAAGAAGGCTTGTGGTCTAGATAACATCAGAAATGAAATGCTGAAAAACAGCACACCTGAGTTGCAAAATGCTGTGCTTAATTTGTTCAACATGGTTTTAACTTCTGGCTGCTTCCCTGATGTCTGGAACCAGGGCTCATCTCCCCTATCCACAAAAGTGGAGACAAATGAGACCCCAGTAATTACAGGGGAATTTGCGTAAACAGCAACTTGGGAAAGGTTTTCTGCAGCATTTTGAATTCAAGAATTCAAACCTTTCTTCAAGAAAAAAATGTAATAAGTAAATGTCAAATTGGCTTTCTCCCTAACCATCGCACTACTGACCATATATACACCTTACACACACAAATTAATAAACACGTCCACCAAAAAAAAGAGGGCAAAATCTTTGCTTGCTTTATTGACTTTAAAAAAGCATTTGATTCTATTTGGCACGAAGGGCTATTCTACAAAATTCTCCAAAGTGGGCTTGGTGGTAAGGTGTATGACTTAATAAAATGTATGTACACAGAAAACAAGTGTGTAATAAAAATCAAAAACCAAAGAACAGAATTCTTTTCACAACGTCAAGGTGTGAGACAAGGCTGCAGTTTGAGTCCAAATCTTTTCAACATTCATATCAATGAATTAGCAGACATGTTGGACCATTCTCCAGCCCCAGGACTCACACTATTCGACACAGAGGTAGAAGAAGAAGAAGAAGAAGTTTTATTTATATAGCGCCTTTCCATAGCTCAAGGTCGCTTTACATTGCACATTACAATACATTCAGAACACACACACATACATCGCAGTCACATAGGATACACACTACCCAAAATGCAAGTCAAACAGATATGTTTTCAACTGGATCTTGAATGCACTCACGGATGAGGTATTGCGTAGTGTAAGAGGTAGTGAATTCCATAATTTAGGAGCATTAACACCAAATGACCTCCCACCTACAGTGGACAACCGGAAACGAGGGACGGTCAACAAACCAAGTTCAGCTGATCTAAGGGACCGAGCAGGGCGGTAAGGATAGAATAAGTCAGAGAGATATTGGGGAGCAAGACCATTTAATGCTTTAAAAGTTAGAAGCAATACCTTAAAGTGGATACGTGATGCCACAGGTAGCCAGTGAAGGTCATGAAGCAGAGGAGTGATGTGAGCAGAGCGCCTAGTGGAGGTGAGAACTCTTGCTGCTGAGTTTTGAACATACTGTAATCTTGCAATAAGTTTTTTGGGAAGACCAAGAAGTAAGGCATTGCAATAGTCCAAGCGTGAAGTGATTAATGCATGAATTAGAGTTTCAGCATCAGCTAAAGTGAGAGAAGATCGGAGACGAGCAATATTACGAAGATGGAAAAAAGAGTTTTTAACAAGAGAAGAAATGTGAGAGCCAACTTCCTGCTATATGCTGATGACTTGGTACTTCTATCACCAACCAAAGAAGGTTTTCAACAGAACCTTAACATTCTAGAGCAATATTGCCAAAATTGGGCCCTGGCAGTAAATTAAAAAAAGAAAATCATGATTTTCCAAAAAAAGCCCAGATGTCAGAAACAGAAATATAAATTCACCCTGAACAACACCATAATTGAACACACCAAAAATGACACATACCTTGGTCTGATCATATCTGCATCAGGAAACTTTAATACGGCAGTGAATGCACTCAAAGAAAAAGCCCGCAGAGCATTGTATGCAATAAAAATAAAATGATTCAAAATCAACATCCCAATTCGAATTTGGACCAAAATATTTCACAGTGTAATTCTACCAATAGCTCTTTATGGAAGTGAGGTTTGGGGGCCACTCAATAAACTGGACTTTAAAATGTGGGACAAACATCCAATTGAAGCCCTACATGCAGAATTCTGTCGGAAAATTCTACAAGAGAAATACACCAACTAATGCATGTAGGGCAGAATTGGGCGGCTTTCCAGTAGTAATGAAAATACAGAAAAGATCATTAAAATTTTGGCGACATCTAAATTCAAGTCCAAATTCAAGTCTGCAATTTAAAGCACTTCAAACCCAAGAGCTGAGCCCAGAAACGAGCCCTCTCAGTCAGCTGGTGTTGGACCTAACCAACCAAGCTGACACCAGCACTGCTTCAAAAGAAAGAATTGCAATAAACAAAATCATGAACCAATCAAAAGACACATATTTACAACATTGGAAAAACGAAACAAAATCCCAAAGCCGACTAAATTGCTATCTGACCCTAAACAGAGAATATGAATTGGCTGATTATCTCTACTCTGTCAGAGATACGAAGCAGAGACAGATCCTTACCAAGTACAGGCTGAGTGACCACCGATTGGCAATAGAAACCGGCAGACATAAAAAGACATGGCTACCCAAAGAAGAGCGTGTATGTGGTCACTGCACGACAGGGGAGGTAGAAACAGAGATGCACTTTCTCCTTTACTGTGATAAATATTCCTCACCAAGAGATACATTATTCACAGAAATGACTAAATTTCTTCCAAATTTTAACTTATTAAACCCTGAGGAAAAACTAAAAATACTCATGAGCGAAAGAGCAATGGCTCCTCTTGCAGCCAAATATGTATTTGCCTGCCATAGCCTGAGGGACAATGAATAGTAACATCTGCATAGTAAGCAGTAACTTACTTATTATTGCTTTTATTGTTATTACTATTATTGTTACTACTATTATTATTGTTGTTTATCATTCCGTATAGTAGTGGTATGGGTGGTAATGGAAATGCTAGCAGTTTAATGATGATGGTGATAGCAGTAGTAGTGACGATGATGGTAGTTGTAGTACAGATGTAGATGACGTTATTTAACTCCCCGGGGAGTTAGTTATAGTTTAATTTTCCATATTTAGATGTTTATATTTATAAAATTTATACTATTGACTGTTCCCATTTTATTGTTATTATTTTTGTATTTCATTTTGTATTATTATTTACTACCATTTTATATTATTATTTGTTATTGTTTATAATTTTATTACAATGTATATTGTATACATTGTTGCTTTGGCAATATTGACACAATGTTTTTCATGCCAAAGCAGCTTGAATTTGAATTTGGAAAACGCAGTCAGATGGAACAGAGTAAATAGGCATTTTAAGGTCATAGATTTTACCGGTGGTAATTTGTGGATTAAACCCCATGCTGGAATGCGTTTTCAACCAATCAGGATTCAGGATTAGACCAACTGGTCGTATAAAATGCAGCCGACCACTTGAGGGAGACACAATAAAAGAAATTCAACAGAAGGGCTTTATCAACTCCTAAGAATGTTGGGGTGTTTGTATTCTGACTTAAAAAACTATGAGGAATTAATAAAACAAGTAATATAAACATAAGATCAGTAGGCTAGAGGTTTTAATAAAACATCCCCTCTTTGCTCTCCTTTCCCCTCAGCCTTTCACTGGCTGTTGCAAACCGTTGCGCATCCTCCTCCTAATCCCCCATCACCTCCCCCTGCTCCCTCCTCTCCCTCAAACCCCCAGCAGCAGGTCTCTTGCGTCACTTGTTGAGCAGTGGGTTATTGGACGTGTCCAGATCTTTGATCTTCACCTGGTCATAGTCCACACGCATGGTGGACAGAGCAGTGGTCATCTCCTCCTGGATCCAGACAGTATAGACACAGTGCCTTCAGAAAGTAATAATATCCCTTGACTTATTCCACATTTTGTTGTGTTACAGCCTGAATCTAAAATAGATTAAATAAATAAAAATGCTCACCCATCTACACACAGCACCCCATAATGACAGTGAAAACATGGTTTTAGAAAATTTTGCAAATTTTGTGAAAAATGAAATACAGAAATATCTCATTTACATACAGTACCAGTAAAAAGTTAAGACACACCTACTCATTCAAGGGTTTTTCATTATTTTTACTATTTTCTACATTATAGAATAATAGTGAAGACATCAAAACTATGAAATAACACATATGGAATCATGTAGTAACCAAAAAAGTGTTAAACAAATCAAAATATATTTTATGTTCTTTGAAGTTTCCACCCATTTGCCTTGATGACAGCTTTGCACACTCTTGGCATTCTCTCAACCAGCTTCATGAGGTAGTCACCTGGAATGCATTTCAATTAACAGGTGTGCCTTGTTAAAAGTTAATTTGTGGAATTTCTTTCCTTCTTAATGCGTTTGAGCCAATCAGTTGCTGTGACAAGGTGGGGTTGGTAAACAGAAGATAGCCCTATTTGGTAAAAGACCAAGTCCATATTATGTCAAGAACAGCTCATATAAGCTAAGAGAAATGACAGTCCATCATTACTTTAAGACCTGAAGGTCAGTCAATCTGAAAAATGTCAAGAGCGTTGAAAATGTCTTTAAGTGCAATTGCAAAAACCATCAAGCTATGATGAAACTGGCTCTCATGAGGACCACCACAGGAAAGGACGACCCAGTTTCACCTCTGCTGCAGAGGATAAGTTCATTAGAGTTACCAGCCTCAGAAATTGCAGGCCAAATAAATGCTTCAGAATTCAAGTAACAGACAAATCTCAACATTAACTTTTCAGAGGAGACTGCGTGAATCAGGCATTCATGGTCAAATTGCTGCGAAGAACCACTACTAAAGGACACCAATAAGAAGATGTGACTTGCTTGGGCCAAGAAACACGCGGTGGAAATATGTACTTTGGTCTGATGAGTCCAAATTTGAGATTTTTGGTTCCAATCGCCGTGAACGTATAATCTCCGCATGTGTGGTTCCCACCGTGAAGCATGGAGTAGAAGGTGTGATGGTGCTTTGCTGGTGACACTGTCTGTGATTTATTTAGAATTCAAGGCACACTTAACCAGCATGGCTACCACAGCATTCTGCAGCGATACCCCATACCATCTGGTTTGCGTTTAGTGGGACTATCATTTGTTTTTCAACAAGACAATGACCCAACAGACCTCCAGGCGGTGTAAGGGCTATTTGACAAAGAATGAGAGTGATGGAGTGCTGCACAATCACCTGACCTCAACCCAATTGAGATGGGTTAGGGATGAGTTGGACCAGAGTGAAGGGAAAGCAGCTCAGCATATGTGGGAACTCCTTCAAGACTGTTGGAAAAGCGTTCCAGGTGAAGCTGGTTGAGAGAATGCCAAGAGTGCGCAAAGCTGTCATCAAGGCAATGGGTGGCTACTTTTAATAATTTCATATATAAAATTTAACACTTTTTTGGTTACTACATGATTCTATAGGTGTGGAGTAGGTGTGTCCAAACTTTTGACTGGTCACACCCCTGAGTCAATACTTTGTAGAAGCACCTTTGCCAGGGATTACAGCTTTAAAGGGACATTTCTAAATGAAAAAGGTAGAGGAAAATAAGTAGGCAATTAGTAGGCAATATCCCTTTAAGTCGTCTTGGGTATGTCTATCAGTTTAACACATCTGGATTTGGGGATTTTCTCACATTCTTCCTTGCAGATTTTCTCAAGCTCTGTTAAGTTAGATAGGGAGCGGCAAACAGCAATATTCAAGTCTTTCCACAGATTTTCAATGGGATTCAAGTCTTGGCTTTGGCTGGGCCATTCAAGGACTTTCACATTCTTGTTCTGAAGCCAATGTTGCTTTGGCTGTACGTTTTGGGTCATTGTCCTGTTGGAACGTAAAATCTTCACCCCAGTCTAAGATCATTTGCATTATGAAGCAGGTTCTCATCAAGGATTTGCCTGTACTTGGCTCCATTCATTGTTCCCTCTATCATTACCTTTCTCTCAGTCCCTGCCGCTGAAAAGCATCCCCATGGCATGATGCTGCCACCACCATGCTCCAGGCGTGCTGTCATGTGCCTTTTTCTCAGGAGTTGCTTCCGTCTGGCTACTCTCCCATGAATCACAGATTGGTGAAGTTCTGTAGAGACTGATGTCCTTCTGGCAGGTTCTCCCATCTCAGCCAAGTGCCTCTGTAGTTTTGTCAGAGTGGTCATTGGGTTCTTGATCACCTCCTTTACCAAGGTTCTTCTTGCCTGGTTACTCAGTTTGGTCGAACAGCTAGCTCTATCCAGAGTCTGGGTAGTTCCATACTTTTTCAGTTTGCCAATGATGGAGACCAGAAACATTCAACACTCTAGAAATAGTTTTATACCCTTCTCCAGATATATGCCTCATCAAAATCTCTGAGATCTACGGACAGTTCCACGGACTTCATAATTTCGTTTCTACTCTGACATGCAGTGTCAACTGCGGGACCTTATATAGACAGGTGGGTTTCTTTCTAAATCATGTCCAAACAATTGAATTAGCCCCTGGTGGACTCCAATCAAGTTGTAGTGACATCTCAAGGGTGATCAAAGGAAATTGGATGCACCAGAGCTCAATTTGGAGTGTCATAGAAAAGATGTGTGAATACTTATGTCAAATAGATATTTCTGTATTCATTTTCAATATATTTGCCACATTTTTCTAAAAACATGTTTTCACTTTGTCATTATGGAGTATTGTATGTAGATGGGTGAGATTTTTTAAAATATTTAATCCAGTTTAAATTCAGGCAGAAACACAACAACATTAATTAAATTTGGAATAAGTCAAGGGGTATGATAATTTTCTCCAGGCACAAGAGATAGTTGCAGTATGGGTCTTACAAATCTACTGTTTAACACCATCTAGTGGCTTCTTTGTGTTAGTGTTAGATTAAACTGGGCCATTGGTATGCAGTGTTTTTTCATACCACAGTGTCAGTGTTTGGCAGCTCTCTAGACTCACCTTGACATCGTCCCACAGTTCTCTGTCCTCTGTCAGAACACGGGATGTGTGCAGAGGAGTCGGAGGAACAACCATCGACTGCTTTAATGTCAACAAACATACACACACACACAGTGTGAATGAGTCTTATATTATCAACCCCACTCAGACAGTGTTCTCAGACATGCAGTAAGCAGCACCCTCACATTGATCCAAGGGTGGTTAATTAACTGCCCGATGGTCATCCTCTCGTTTGGGTCTGTCTTCAGCAGATGGTTGATCAGCTGTTTGGCTACAGAGGGTATGGTCATAGGTCAACAAGCATATCAAATAAAACATGAACATCAGGTAAACTAGACAAGATGTTTGTCAAAGGACCTACAAATCACAACTGTAGACAAATCCATCCAAAATATTTTGTAAATGGCAGAACATAGTTTGTATTGCAGTGAAGCCTCTACCTCCAGTATAGACCATCCAAACCCACAGTATTCAATTGTCTCTAGTCTGACCTTCCTCTGACACTTCAGCCCACTCAGGGTTAGGGAAGTTGTACTGGCCCATCCTGATCCTCTGCTTCATCCCTGGAGAGATGGCCTGGCCCGTGTTAGAGTAGAACGGAGGGAACCCACACAGCCTGGGGATACAGCACACACTTTACTCATTCAACAGTCATTCAACAGTCATTCAACAGCAATTTAACAGTCCTTTAACAGTCATTTAACACTCATTCAACAGCAATTAAACAGTAATTTAACAGCCATTTAATAGTCATTTAACACTCATTCAACACCAATTAAACCACAATTTAACACTCATTTAACAGTCCTTTAACAGTCCTTTAACAATATTTGAACAGTCATTCATACTAAATAGGGAGGGAGAGAAGGAGAGGGAGAAAGCAAGTAGTGGACCATGAGGAACCGAGTGTTGAAAGAGAGGGAGAGGAGAACCAGGAACTGCAGAGAAGGGAGAGTAGGAATGAGGCCCAGGAGAGAACAGTAGGGAGAGTGAGAGTGAATAAGAAGCCTGTGACTTGATTCTCACACACTTACTGTCACACTTACAGCACAAAGACACTCTAGGTACTCACAGGATGTACATGATCACGCCCAGAGACCACATGTCACATGACTTGTCATACTTCTCTGGACCGAGCACCTCTGGGGCTGATGGACAGACAGACATACATACATACAGACAGACAGACAGACAGACACAAATAGAGACCAAGAGACAACTAGTCAGGCAGACAGACAGGCAGAGACAGGGACAATATGTGGGGAAAAGTCAACCATAAAACGTTATAGCCTACACACCATTCACTTCTTGATAGTATACTACACTACTACTGGTGTAACAGACCCAACCACTCACCAACATAGTAAGGGGTGTAACAGGGTGTCTGGAGGGAGTTGTGGAGGGTGGTCTCCTTGGCAAAGCCAAAGTCAGTCAGTTTCAGCACACCATTGTTCTCCTTGGTGGTGTAGAGCAGGTTTTCAGGCTGTTGTGTGTTTATGTGTGTGTGGAGGGAGGTGTAAAAAAGACGAAAGCAATAAGTACATCATCACTAAAACCACCAGCGGTAAAGACATCTGTCAGCGTGTCAGATGAAAGAGATACAGGGGTGTACATGTCTGTGAGTGATGTGTGTCTAGGAATATAGTCCCACCTTGACGTCTCTGTGAGCTATGTCCATGTGGTGGAGGTACTCGATGGCCGTGCCTATGTCCCTCATGATCTCTGAAGCCTCTGATTACAGTTTTTTACGATTGTTTACACACTAAAATAAAAAATTCCACACAATTTGCAAAATTCTACTCCAATGAGCAAAACACCTCCACAGATTTGCACAACATTACACACAATGTCTGCTTCACCCTTTTTGCAAAACATTACACACAGTGATTTGTAAAACTCTACACACATTTTCACACCTTAGACACAGATAAGGATTTTGAGGTTACTTCCTTGTCATTACAAAGCCCCGGATTGCCAATGACCACACTAATGAACGAATTGGATAATCACATCCACCAGGTGTGGAAGCACACATGTGCTAATTTGAAAACGCAGCACTCAGGTGTGCTATAAAAGGCAGCAGGTGAGTTCACCTGTCTTCAACAAAAATGGAAGGAGCTAGAAGAAGAAGAAGAAGATTGAGAATGAGAGGGGGAGCTCAAAGAGGAGATGAAGGAGGTAGAGGAAGAGGAGAAGGAGATAGAGGAAGAGGCCTAGGTAGAGGAAGAGGAGAAGGAGGTAGAGGAAGAGGCCTAGGAAGAGGAGAAGGAGGTAGAGGAAGAGGAGAAGGAGGTAGAGGAAGAGGCCTAGGTAGAGGAAGAGGAGAAGGAGGTAGAGGAAGAGGAGAAGGAGGTAGAGGAAGAAGCCTAGGTAGAGGAAGAGGAGAAGGAGGTAGAGGAAGAGGAGAAGGAGGTAGAGGAGGAGGCCCAGGTAGAGGAAGAGGAGAAGAAGGAGATAGAGGAAGAGGCCTAGGTAGAGGAAGAGGTAGAGAAGGACTTGAAGAGTTGATAGAACCTGAACAAAGAAGACGAGGAACAAATTTGACTCAAGAAATCCGTGCAACACTTATTGACCATGTTATCAACCATGGACTGACACTGATGGAAGCTGGACAAAGAGTTCAACCAAATCTCAGCAGAAATACTGTTGCGTCAGTAATTCTGACATTTCATCGAGAAAACAGGTAAGCTAACCACACAGTACATTGAAACTGAAGCTTGCTGTACTTATCAGCAGTATTGTTTACTGTGACATTTGACAGTAGGCTGCATGTGTATTTTTTTATATATTTGTTTTACATAGGATTGAAGGTCGAGGACACCAAGGTGGAAGGGGCCCTATGTTCACTCTTGCACAAGAGGCCGCCATTGTGAACATGGTTTTGACCAATAATTGTATCAGGCTGCGAGAAATCCAAGCCAATATCATTAATGATGACCATATTTTCAATAACATCCAACAAGTCTCTCTGTCAACATTAGGTCGAATCCTCAAGAAAAATCAAATATACATGAAGCAACTGTATCGGGTACCATTTGACAGAAATTCAGAGAGAGCGAAACATCTGCGCAATGAGTATGTGGAGGTATGTATTGTTCATCTTACTATGGTGTGGTATTGTGCACTGCTCATAATGTTCTGGCACAAAAAAATACTGTGCAATAGATATTGAATAGCATCCTATTGTCTTTTACTGTGTTTCAGAGAGTCTTGCAAATGGATGCTGCAGAAATTCAACATTAATTTATATATGTGGATGAGGCTGGATTTAACCTTGCGAAAACAAGAAGAAGAGGGAGAAATGTAATTGGACACAGGGCAATCACCAATGTGCCAGGGCAGCGAGGGGGTAACATCACTATTACACAAAATGGGGTCCTCCACCACCATGCAAATCTGGGACCCTATAATGCAAATCTAATACTTGCATTTCTTGACAGATTGCACGAGATTGTCACAGCATTAAACCAAGTGGACCAGATGCGGTACATTGTCGTTTGGGACAATGTCTCATTCCATCGGGCTGCTCTGGTCCAGAATTGGTTCCATGAGCACCCTGAATTTGAAGTCTTATACCTTCCCCCATACTCCCCCTTCCTGAATCCAATAGAATAGTTTTTTTCAGCATGGCGGTGGAAGGTATACGACCTGCGGCCCTATGACCGTTTGCCCCTCATTCAGGCCATGGAGCAGGCCTGTGATCATATCAAAGCAGCTTCTGTGCAGGGGTGGATTCGTCACACGAGGCGATTCTTCCAACGGTGCCTTGCCAATGAAGACATAGCCTGTGATGTGGATGAAATCTTATGGCCTGATCCAGCCAGATGGAGAGATGATGAATAGTTAGTGTTCTTGTTGCTTTTACAGTAGTTTTTCTTCAGAGTCAAAGTGTATGTACTTCATGCAGTAATTTTTATTTGTCTACAGATTTTATTTGTTTCATTGATTTCATTGTTGGTTGATTACTGTAACTGATTATGGTAAGAAATACTGTAAGTATTGAAATAAATACTTGAAATATTCAGTCTGCAGCATCAGTGTTGTGCAGTGCTTGGTAAGTTTATAGTAGGCCTATTTGTGTACATTCTCCCTATATCTCAAACTAATCATGAAGAATGTTGTGGGTTTGTCACTATTTTTCTTTTCATCTAAATGATCCCTTACATAACAATGTCTGGCCAAAAATCTAGCACATGCTATTTCCTAAAATTAGTTTTTTTACAATTGTGTTTTTTATTTATCACAGCAGTGTGAAACTGGCTGCAATAGTGTCTGATTGAGGACTGTGTTGGTTAAATGAAAACTAATAGCATTTTCACAAATATGTGTATGTTTTGACTGAATTGTGTATGTTTTGACTGAAGTGTGTCATTTTGCAAACAATCTAGGAATTATGCAAATTGAGTGTGGTGTTTGGATAATTGTGATTATATTTTGAAAAAAAGAACCCGGTTTTCAAAATTGTGTGTAAACAATTGAAAAAAAAACTGTAAAAGCCATGACATAAATCTGATTAACATAGAGCATACGGGTCACCTTAAATCACAGAGCACTGTAGATGACACAACACAGTTCCCCGTCATAACTCACCTCTCTCTGTGAATGCCTGGTCCCCTTTGGCCTGAATGCAACTGAACAGCTCCCCTCCCTCCATACTGAGACAGGAAGAAAAACAAGAGACACCGATCAGAGCTTCTTAACAAGACAACAAAGCAATTCCACTAAACAAGGCAAGCATTGTCCCTTAGTAATTACTAGGCAATTACTGAGCCCAATATACAGAGCCCAAACACAATGACCAAGGAGAGCGGGAACATAATTTGATGTTTGTGTAGACTTTCATTAGGGCCAGGAGTTTTTTTCTGACCATGGGACCTGACCAGGAAAAACTCCTGGCCCTACTTATTAGTAATGTTTTTAAAGTCTAGACTGACATGCTAGATAAGCTAATCATACACGGATACATTCTGGTTTATGTAGTCTGTGTGTTCCTTACCACTCCATGATGATAACCAGGCATTTCTTCCCCTGGTGCATGTTGTCATACAGGCTGAGGATACGAACAATATATGAACCCCCGACACTCTCCAATGAAGCTCCACCTCCCGCCTCGCCTTAGGACTATCATACAGAATCTTCCCTCACATAGGAGGTGGGGATAGAAACACAGAAAAAGAAGGGAGATAATACTGTGCAGGTTTCAGCAACATACAGTATTTACTATGACAAGGTATGATGATGGGTGCAGCTTGTATCTGTATTGGAATGTGAGTGTGTATCTATGCAACATGTATGTGCTGTGAGTGTTTTGATCAAGAGCATAACAACAGCTTCAATCAGGTTAAAAGCCCTGTGACCAATTTTAGTCACACAGCTCTCTCTCTCATCTCTCTTTCTCTCACTCATTCACTCTTGCTCTCTCTCACTCTAACACACACACTTATCCAATCGAAGATGGCGTAGCAGTCAGATGTCTTTTGTCCTCATCCTGTCGTGTCCAGTGTATATATCTTTTTATATATTTTCTTCGCATATAATTTTATATATTTTTTCTAAAACTTAACTTCAAAACACTCCTGCAACCCGCCTCACCCAATGTGGTACGGATCTGTTTTTTTTCAAGTATTATCCACCTCGAATCCGGAATTCCCTTACAGAAGCTAGCTCACTAGCTAACGTTAGTATTTTAGCTTACCATTGCTAGCGGACAGCAGCAGCTAACCTTTAGCTCAGAAAAGCTCTCGCCGTTCGTATAACGTGACTCAAACCAGAGCATTCCGGACCTATTTTCTCTCCATTTCCCCGGTTTCCTACCGCAAGCTCTGGATATTTTCACTTGGATCTTGCTGCTAGCTAGCTGCTATCTGAGTGACTATTGGCTAACGTTGGTCCCGGAGCAATGCACCAATTAGCCTGAAGCTAGCCTGTGCTTGGCCCATCTTCCGGATGGCTGAAGAATCCCATCAGCCACTCCTGGGCTACTACACCTATCCGGACCCGTTTTTACTGCGGGTGCGGAGCCTCACCGGGCCTTCACGACAGGACCACCAACGTTATCTGCCCGAGGGGGTTATTCAACCGGCCCGCCGTCGCGACGTCACCTGAACGCCCATCAGCTAACTGCGGCCTGCTAATCGTTTGCTGTCTAGAGCATATCGGCTGCTAGCTAAACAGGTCCATCGGACAATTTCTTGGGCCACTATTACCTATTTTTCCAATTGGCCTGGTCCCCTTCACCACACGGAACCCCACTAACCCATCACGACTGGTCTACTGACGGAAACGTACGAGGAGGCTATAAACAGACTTCCTCCGTCTTTGTTAGCCGGCCTGCTAGCCTTTTCTAGCTTGATACCACCGGCTAGCTGTCTGAATCGCCGTGTCCCCAACCAGCCTCACTACTAACTGAACCCTTATGATCCCTCGGCTAAGCATGCCTCTCCTCAATGTAAATATGCCTTGTCCATTGCTGTTCTGGTTAGTGTTTATTGTCTTATTTCACTGCAGAGCCTCTAGCCCTGCTCAATATACCTTATCCAACCCTTCAGTTCCACCACCCACACATGCGATTACATCACCTGGTTTAAATGTTTCTAGAGACAATATCTCTTTCATCACCACTCAATGCCTAGGTTTACCTCCACTGTATTTACGTCCTACCATACCTTTGTCTGTACATTATGCCTTTAATCTATTTTATCGCCCCCTGAAACCTGTTCTTTTTACTCTCTGTTCAGGACGTCCTAGACGACCAGTCATTATAGCCTTTAGCCGTACCCTTATCCTACTCCTCCTCTGTTCCTCTTGTGAGGTTAATCCAGGCCCTGCAGTGCCTAGCTCCACTCCTATTCCCCAGGCGCTCTCATTTGTTGACTTCTGCAACTGTAAAAGCCTTGGTTTCATGTATGTTAACATTAGAAGCCTCCTCCCTAAGTTTGTTTTATTCACTGCCCTAGCACACTCTGCCAACCCGGATGTCCTAGCCATGTCTGAATCCTGGCTCAGGAAGACCACCAATAACGCAGAAATTTCCATCCCTAACTACAACATTTTCAGACAAGATCGAACTGCCAAAGGTGGCGGTGTTGCAATCTACTGCAGAGTTCTGTCTTACTATCCAGGTCTGTACCCAAACAATTAGAACTTCTACTTTTAGAAATCCACCTTTCTAGAAACAAGTCTCTCACTGTTGCCGCTTGCTATAGACCACCCTCTGCCCCCAGCTGTGCCCTGGACACCATATGTGAACTGATTGCCCCCCATATATCTTCAGAGTTCGTGCTGCTAGGTGACCTAAACTGGGACATGCTTAACACCCCGGCCATCCTACAATCTAAGCTTGATGCCCTCAACCTCACACAAATCATCATTGAACCTACTAGGTACAACCCCAAAGCCGTAAACATGGGCACCCTCATAGATGTCATCCTAACTAACTTGCCCTCCAAATACACCCCTGCTGTTTTCAACCAAGATCTCAGCGATCACTGCCTCATTGCCTGCATCCGTAATGGGTTTGCGGTCAAACGATCTCCCCTCATTACTGTTAAACGTTCCCTAAAACACTTCAGCGAGCAGGCCTTTCTAATCGACCTGGCCCGGGTCTCCTGGAAGGATATTGACCTCATCCCGTCAGTAGAGGATTCCTGGTTATTCTTTAAAAGTGCCTTCCTCACCATCTTAAATAAGCATGCCCCATTCAAGAAATGTAAAACCAGGAACAGATATAGCCCTTGGTGCTCTCCAGACCTGACTTCCCTTGACCAGCACAAAAACATCCTGTGGCGTTCTGCAATAGCATCGAACAGCCCTCGTGATATGCAACTTTTCAGGGAAATCAGGAACCAATATACACTGGCAGTTAGAAAAGCCAAGGCTAGCTTTTTCAAGCAGAAATTTGCTTCCTGTAACACAAACTCAAAAAAGTTCTGGGACACTGTAAAGTCTATGGATAATAAGAGCACCTCCTCCCAGCTGCCCACTGCACTGAGGATAGGAAACGCTGTCACCACCGATAAACCCACAATAATTGAGAATTTCAATAAGCATTTTTCTACGGCTGGCCATGCTTTCCGCCTGGCTACCCCTACCCCGGTCAACAGCCCTGCACCCCCCTCAGTAACTCGCCAAAGCCTCCCCCATTTCTCCTTCTCACAAATCCAGTTAGCTGATGTTCTGAAAGAGCTGCAAAATCTGGACCCCTACAAATCTGCCGGGCTAGACAATCTGGACCCTTTCTTTCTAAAATTATCTGCTGAAATTGTTGCAACCCCTATTACTAGCCTGTTCAACCTCTCCTTCGTGTTGTATGAGATTCCCAAAGACCGGAAAGCAGATGCGGTCATCCCCCTCTTCAAAGGGGAGACACTCTTGACCCAAACTGCTACAGACCTATATCTATCCTACCCTGCCTTTCTAAGGTCTTTGAAAGCCAAGTTAACAAACAGATTATCGACCATTTCGAATCCCACCGTACCTTCTCCGCTATGCAATCTGGTTTCAGAGCTGGTCATGGGTGCACCTCAGCCACGCTCAAGGTCCTAAACGATATCATAACCGCCATCGATAAGAGACATTACTGTGCAGCCGTATCCATTGATCTGGCCAAGGCTTTCGACTCTGTCAATCACCACATCCTTATCGGCAGACTCAACAGCCTTGTTTTCTCAAATGATTGCCTCGCATGGTTCACCAACTACTTCTCCGATAGAGTTCAGTGTGTAAAATCGGAGGGCCTGTTGTCCGGGCCTCTGGCAGTCTCTATGGGGGTGCCACAGGGTTCAATTCTTGGGCCGACTCTCTTCGCTGTATACATCAATGATGTCGCTCTTGCTGCAGGTGAGTCTCTGATCCACCTCTACGCAGACGACACCATTCTGTATATTTCTGGCCCCTATTTGAACACTGTGTTAACTACCCTCCAGACGAGCTTCAATGCCATACAACTCTCTTTCCGGGGCCTCCAACTGCTGTTAAACGCAAGTAAAACTAAATGCATGCTCTTCAACCGATCGCTGCCCGCACCTGTCCGCCCGTTCAGCATCACTACTCTGGACGGTTCTGTCTTAGATTATGTGGACAACTACAAATATCTAGGTGTCTGGTTAGACTGTAAACTCTCCTTCCAGACTCACATCAAACATCTCCAATCTAAAATTAAATCTAGAATTGGTTTCCTTTTTTGCAACAAAGCATCCTTCACTCATGCTGCCAAACATACCCTCGTAAAACTGACCATCCTACCGATCCTCGACTTCGGTGATGTCATTTACAAAATAGCCTCCAATACTCTACTCAACAAATTGGATGCAGTCTATCACAGTGCCATCCGTTTTGTCACCAAAGCCCCATACACCACCCACCACTGCGACCTGTACGCTCTCGTTGGCTGGCCCTCGCTTTACACTCGTCGCCATACCCACTGGCTCCAGGTCATCTAAGTCCCTGCTAGGTAAGCATGCGCTCCAGCAGGTATTCCCCACTGGTCACCCCCAAAGCCAATTCCTCCTTTGGCCGACTTTCCTTCCAGTTCTCTGCTGCCAATGACTGGAACGAACTACAAAAACCTCTGAATCTGGAGACACTTATCTCCCTCACCAGCTTTAAGCTCCAGCTGTCAGAGCAGTTCACAAACCCCTGCACCTGTATATAGCCCATCTGTAAATAGCCCAATCAACTACCTCATCCCCTACTGTATTTATTTATTTATCTTGTTCCTTTGCACCCCAGTTTTTATACATTGCACATTCATCTATTGCACATCTACCATTCCAGTGTTTAAATGCTATATTGTAATTACTTTGCCACCATGGCCTATTTATTGCCTTACCTTCCTTATCCTACCTCATTTGCACTCTTTGTATATAGATTTGTTTTATTGACTTTATGTTTGTTTTACTCCATGTGTAACTCTGTGTTGTTGTATGTGTCGAACTGCTTTGCTTAATCTTGGCCATGTCGCAGTTGTAAATGAGAACTTGTTCTCAACTTGCCTACCTGGTTAAATAAAGGTGAAATAAATAAACACACACATACAGTCTCTCCATACTCTCATATCAGTCATTCCATCATCCGAAATACAAACCTTGACCATTCATTCATATTAAAGTTTTTGTTCAGTCAATTTGGCACCATTTTCAGATGTAAGTGGTATATTTTCTAAACTCTAAGTACAAAACTCTTAACTAATAAGAGTTTTTGCATTCATTGGGGTTTCACACATCTTTCATCCCTGAGTCATTCATGCAAAATCTAAGTTTTCTATAAAATACATTTAGTTTAGTCACCAATACATCAGATATTGATAGACTCACCATTTAGTCATTTTAATTACAATTTAATCCAATAGCAAAACATTTAATATATACATTTCAAAACTGTTATTTTTGAAGTGCTGAATAGAAAGAATAGTAGATGGTAAATATAATTTTTCATACAGCATTTGATAATACTGTAACGTGACAAGCACAATTATTTTTATAATGTGTATCCAATTACAGGTTGTGGGCATTTTGAGACGTATGTCATTCTTACAGTTTCATTATCCTTATAGAGTACAAACGTAGGACAAATCATAAGAAATAGGGGTATTTTAAAGCAGTTGGTTATTGTAAAAAAGGAGCACGGTGTTGTATGCCATTCCTGCCCCATGCAACATTGAACAAGATCAGCTTACAGTGTATAATAGAAATTCAGATAATGAATGGAACATAATGTTATATTATATATTGTTTTTATTGAACCTTTATTTAACTAGGCAAGTCAGTTAAGAACAAATTCATATTTATAATGACAGCCTACCCTGGCAAACCTTAACCCGGACGACGCTGGGCCAATTGTGCGCTGCCCTATGGGACTCCCAATCACGGCCAGTTGTGATACAGCCTGGAATCAAACCAGGGTCTGTAGTGATGCCTCTAGTACTGAGATGCAGTGCCTTAGACCGCTGCACCACTCGGGAGCTTAGTACAACCCAGGCATTTCGGCAGTACACTACAGTATACAGTTTTTCTCGATTGCTTAAACACATTTGCCCACTCTGACATCACATTTTCAAAACAGTTAACACACAGGATAAAACTGAAGCTCAATGGCCAAAAGGATTCATTTTGTTAGCAAAATGCTCTAACACTCACAAAACATTAAAAACATGCAACATAAGCAAATATTTCCATCAAACACCACAACTTGTGGTCAAATTAATTTATTCTTTCAATCAATCATTACACAATGGACAACAAAATACAGACATCAATATGAAATATGATACTTTACAAACTCAAATGGATACCGGAAAAAAAAAGCTACCAAAGGAAACTTATGGGTGGAAATACCTTTCAAAAAATATATATATATTTTATCTTTCACATTTAGTCCATTCGTTTCTGACGATTATGCCACAGGTTCTCATCAACATCGCATTGAATGTTTTCCCTTGCAATGCACCGAGGGAAATATCTCCTTGCATGGCGTATCCATCCCTGGCAGTCCTCTGCACCTATTGCCAGGCAACCAGCATTCATTGCCTCCAGGAGGGGCATCTGCTCATATGGCTGGTGATCATACACCTTCCACCTCCAAGCAGAGAAGAACTCCTCGATTGGGTTCAGAAAAGGAGAGTATGCAGGGAGGAATTGCATCATAATACAAGGCTGTGCTGCAAACCATTCATTCACAAGGCGAGAGTGGTGGAAAGCCACATTGTCCCAAATTATGACATACAGAGTCATGCCAGGCCTCAACAGCCCTCTCTCTTCGGGTGGAATCAGTATTTCTTTCAATGCATCAAGAAATGTGATGAGGCGTTCTGTATTGTATGGGCCAATAGTTGGTATGTGGCAAAGGACCCCATCATTGGAGATGGCAGCACACATGGTGATATTGGCACCCCTCTGACCTGGCACTGTGACAGTGGCCCTCTGCCCAATGATGTTCCTCCCGTGTCTCCTCACTTTACAGAGGTTGAAGCCGGCTTCATCCACAAAAATGAATTTGTGATGTGCCCCTTCAGCTTCAAGCTCCATTATTCTCTAAGAAAAAGAGCAAATTCATAAAGCAAATTATTCCAGTCGCATGTAACTATGGTAAACAAGGTATTACAATAAAAAATCTGTATCTGCACATACTGGAATCGTGCCTCCTTTACGATGTCAGAGTTTCTTTGAAATGGAACTCTGTACAGCTGCTTCATTCTGACATGGTTTCGTTTAAGGACTCGATCTATAGTTGCCAAACTCACACTGTTTATATTTCTAAATGCTCCCTGATCTGCAATTACTGCTGCCTGGATGTCACGCAGTCTGATTGCATTGTTTGCCACTACCATATCTACAATGGCAGACTCCTGTTCAATACTAAATATCTTTCCTCTGCCACCAGTGTGTGGTAATGTGTGGATTCTATAAAGTAAAAGCAAAAAGCATGTCAAAATAGACATTACTGTATGACAGTCACATAAATGGGATTGATAAAACATCTGCATTACTGTAGACACAGTTTGTTCTACTAACAGGGCAATACAGTAAAGCTGAAATACACAGTGGTATACATTACAGTAACACTGTGAATTACCTGTTCTCATTCCGAAAAAGCCTGACAATAGATGCCACAGTGCTCCGACTCAGAATGGGCTGGACCCTTTGTCCAGCCTCTCTGAAGGACAAGCCATGATTGATGACATGGTCAATAATTGTTGCCCGAATTTCATTTGAAACTTGAGCTCGATTTCGTCCTCTTGCTGCTGCAGCTCCTCCACCACGCATACAAACTCCTCTTCCTCGGGCCCCTCTGCCATGGCCTCTTGGTCTCCTTCCGTGCCTATGGCCTCTTTGATCCATGCTTGCAAATAGCAACACAGAGGTGGCATCTTTTATAGATGGATGAGGACTGATTGCTGATTGAAGAGTTGTGCAAATGAGTTTCACACAGGTGCATAGAGATTTATAATTATGCAGGTACTTTCTATCAGCTGTGAATAGATGTTTTCCTTTTGTTCAACACAGTGAATCCAATAGAGTTCGGGGTCTTTCAACGAGATCAGATGTAACTGTTTTGACAAAGGGTGTGAAAAATGTGTGAAACAAATGAAAAAGTGTTAAAACATTTGCAAGAGAAGACTTCTGCTGTGCTAAAAATGTGATGATGAAGATCAAGCGGATCTCAGTTTCATTTAGTGTGTCTTAGCAAATGAGAAAAACTGTAATTCCAAATGGTGCCACATACCGAGCCGGATTAAGAAATCGTAGGTCCCATAGATATTTGTTGTACTCAGTCAATTGAAAATGTGCTTAGAATTTTGAAACATGAGCCATTTGATGATCTGTTTAGATTTTATGTTTAGATTCTGTTTAGATTTTTGTGCTTAGAGTTTTGAATATGTACCACAAAATTGCACCAAAGTGATTGAAAAAAAATGTAATTTGCTTTGCAGGAGGATTCCTTGCAGAACTTTTAAAATGAATACTGCATTTTATGAGTGTTTTCAAAATGTACCGGTAATAACAACCTTGCAAAGGGATTGGATGTAACGTTGGGAGGGATCCCATATCCCCAGACACCACAATCAGAGAATCTAGCCTCTCCTCTGTCTATGACAGGAACCAGTGCATTGTGGGACAGGAAGGAGAGGGCAGGTTGAGATTAAACTGTTTATAGAGGAGGAACCTAATACTCAGCCTAAACATTGTCCATAACACAAACACTGACAGAACAGAACATAAGCATGTTGACGTAGAACTTTTTCCAAATTGCTTCCTATTTCAGTGGTTGACCTTCAAAGAACGTTTAATCAGAGCACAGGACCCCGTGTCCAGAAAGGATAGATAGTGTAGAGTGCATGCCAAGGCAGAACTTAAGGACAGGGATGGGCAGTTTTGGTCCAGGTGGGTCGCATTATATGCAGGCTTTTGTTCCAGCCCAGTACATACACACCAGGTTTAACTAATAGTGATGTAAACTGAAGGCTTTCATGAGTTGAATCAGGTATGCCAGAGCTTGGCTGAAACAAAAGTCTGCGCACTGTGGTCCTAGTTGCCCATCCCTGACTTAGGACCTCACCAGAGTAAATCCTCCTATATGGAACATAGAATCAGTCCAGACAGAGCATGGCATTGTCCATACAACATGACATTGACCACTGGCACTAACAAAAAACTCTCTGCGTAAGACCCAGTCCCAGACAGCACATCCCTGTCTCTCCCCAGATTAATCCACTATCTGTATGGGCAGGAGTAATCTAGTTAACTTAAAGGGCAGCCCTGTTGCCGCCTGTGGCTCCTCTCCAAACTGGCTCACAGAGAGACAGTTAAATCTGCCCTGATTGGTGTTCTCAGTGCTTAAGTGGACCTCTTTAAAAGAGAAATAGGCAACTTCGTCTTGTTTGTTGGTACAGTAAAAATATCAGAGGGAGGAAGTAGGGGAGACTCAGGTGACAGTAACTTCCCTGCACGAATGTCAACTTCTGCACATCAGACACTGTATAATGCAAGCATGTGCACCGATGCCCACGTATGTACTGTAAATTATTGGGGATGTGACTGGCAATCGTATATTTTTAGCATTGTATCCAAGGTGGGCGTATGTCCTTCATACAACTCCAACCCAAATCAGACAAATTACATGATTCCATTGGTACTAGCAAACCAATAAGAACAATGCAAGAAACTGTGGAGGAGACTGTCTGAGATGGAAGAATAGTGAATAATTGATTACTATTCTCCCCCTTATCATCACCACTGCAAATACATTCTCAAATGTCCTGTCATTTACATCAGTGGGTAAGGAAAGAAAGCAAGCAAGACCTAAAATACTTGGTTCCACTTGGGTCTGATGACTGATGGTCTCTCTCTCTCGCTCTCTCATTCACTCACTCACTCACTCACTCACTCACTCACTCACTCACTCACTCACTCACTCACTCACACACACACACACACACACACACCTTGAGCGCACATTTATCCCCTGTCTTCTTGCAGTAGCACTTTCCCGTTGATACCCCGTCCTAGTACTTGAGTTTTGTAGTCCTCTGTGACTGCGTTGCATTTGAACTCCAGTTGGGAATGAGCGGGCAGTTGGAATAGTGTGGGACCGCTTAGGGTGTCATTGCCTGGGATGTGTGGTCCGCTGCCACCAGTCTTCCCCTGGAGCTGAGGGTCGGATTGGTTCACCGACTGCTTCTCCTTCCCATTACCATTATGTTGCATGATGTGTCTCTTGCCGTTCAAGTCCCCCTCCGTGCTCTCCAGGGGAACAGAGAGAGAGAGTGCAAGAAGAGGCAGTGGTGTCCTGGGGAATATGTCACTTTTCCCCTCCCTGTCCAATGTTCAGCCGCAGGCTCACTGCCCCCCTCCCTCTCTCTGAGACTCAATTAGAAATTTTTCAGAGACCTTCGTCGATTTTACTTTAGATTATGGCGCGAAAATAGATAGGCTAACAAATCCCCAATTGTCTTATTTATTTCGAGGAATAGCTACTCTATAATAATACTGGCACATTGACAGAATAATAAGTTTTCAGATTGTATATCTAGAATAGTTTTACATTTTGAATGTCACTATGAAGGACATTCTAATTTGTGGTATAGTTTACAATTGATTATGTAAAATGTGATGTTGTATCCAAATAAATGGGACACAGGTCATTGTACCCCAGCAAATACATTTGTACCGGATGTCCAGTTTAGTTGATCAAAATGCCCAGAACACTTCCTGCAAAACCATAGGCCAAATAAAACCAGGATAACAGTCCTTATTCTCTCCGTTATCCTCCTCTCTTGTACCTTCGTCTGGGTCTACGCCAAAGTCCCTTACGTCAGCGCAGCACGGTTCACATTCATTCACACTGCGCTTATCTTAAAGGAGCCACCACGCGTTAAGACGCACTGGCAGTTTACAGCAGAGAGGAAGTTTTCACTCTCGCCAAAATCTGTCCAAAATAAACCCAATGCGTTACAATGGGCTTATTTTGGATGTAAACTTGTCGCCTTTCTTCCTAACTTTGGGACAACTACTCCCATTGTTAGGGCGGAGACATGAGTATCTCGTCATTATAAACAGATCTCTGTTCATAGGAACTCGTCAGGCATTATGAACCAATCACTAACATCAAATTTTATCCTTACACTTGAAACAAAAAGTTGAAAAGGACAAAAATGTTAGTCAGTCAGTGGTAGTCTTTATTACCTTCACATACAAAATAATGTCAATTGACAATAGCCCAGTAACCATATTCCAACAGCAAAAAAGTATTTGAACTACCCTATGCAAGTACAATATTATATCTGGAGCATAGAGTAGTGAGCTCTATAGGGTGTAGGCCTTGTGTCCATCTATATCTCCAGAGGTGGAGTAGCTCAATGTCGTTAACAGGCCAGTTGCTGGGGCTGGGGGCAGGGGAGAGGACAATGTGCTCAAAGAGGACCCCCTCAGGAGACAGGCCCACTCTGGGCAGGTACAGTCTTACGTGGTTGTCCTGACCAGGCCAGAATGCATTAGGGTCGGCTCTTCGGCTAGACGGCACCCTCATGTTGCTCCAAACAAACAGCACACACACATTACACATGTAAAACAATACACATTGTTGTTGCTGTGGCTACTATTAGTGTGGCGGCTTGCCATATTAACACTGATGTCACTTCCTCCTCACCTGTAGCAGATCCAGGCCCTCATACGGCCCCGGCGCCCCGGCATAGTGTTGGACCCTGCCTGCCTCAGCACGGGATTCTTCGGACCCTCCAGGACATGGTCCCCTGGATGCAGCAGAACTGAGGAGGAGTGCGACACACACGCATGCATGGAAACACACAAGTGCTATTACTGGTGCTTTAAAGTGCTATTACTGGTGCTTTAAAGTGCTATTACTGGTGCTTTCAAGTCCTGTTACTGGTGCTTTCAAGTCCTGTTACTGGTGCTTTCAAGTCCTGTTACTGGTGCTTTCAAGTCCTGTTACTGGTGCTTTCAAGTCCTGTTACTGGTGCTTTCAAGTCCTGTTACTGGTGCTTTCAAGTGCTATTACTGGTGCTTTAAAGTGCTATTACCGGTGCTTTCAAGTGCTATTACTGGTGCTTTAAAGTGCTATTACTGGTGCTTTAAAGTGCTATTACTAGTGCTTTAAAGTGCTATTACTGGTGCTTTAAAGTGCTATTACTGGTGCTTTAAAGTGTTATTACCAGTGCTTTCAAGTGCTATTACTGGTGCTTTAAAGTGCTATTACCAGTGCTTTACAGTGCTACTACCAGTGCTTTAAAGTGATATTACTGGTGCTTTAAAGTGCTATTACTGGTGCTTTAAAGTGCTATTACTCAGTAATGAAGGGTACTTGTGTGACATGAGGTTATGTGATTAGAATAGAAAAGGTGTCAACATCATCTGGAATTGTTAGTGTGTGTATAGCCAAAGGGGTATATGTGTGTGCTTTACCTAATGCCTTCCTCAAGGTGTTTTCTTGTGTGTTTGTGTACTGTGTTTGTGTTCTGTGTTTGTGTACTGTGTTTGTGTACTGTGGGTGTGAGTATATTTTATGTACAGTTGATGTCGAAGGTTTACATACACCTTAGCCAAATACATTTACACTCCGTTTTTCACAATTCCTGACATTTAATCCTTGTAAAAATTCCCTGTTTTAGGTCAGTTAGGATCACCACTTTATTTTAAGAATGTGAAATGTCAGAATAATAGTAGAGAGAATGACTCATTTCAGCTTCTTATTTCACATTCCCAGTGGGTCAGAAGTTTACATGCACTCAATTAGTATTTGATAGCAGTGCTTTTAAATTGTTTAACTTGGGTCAAACGTTTCGGGTAGCCATCCACAAGCTTCCCACAATAAGTTGGGTGAATTTTGGCCTGTTCCTCCTGACAGAGCTGGTGTAACTGAGTCAGGTTTGTAGGCCTCCTTGCTCGCACATGCTTTTTCAGTTCTGCCCACAAATCTTCTATAGGATTGAGGTCAGGGCTTTGTGATGGCCACTCCAATACCTTGACTTTGTTGTCCTTAAGCCATTTTGCCACAACTTTAGAAGTATGCTTGGGGTCATTGTCCATTTGGAAGACCCATTTGCGACCAAGTTTTAACTTCCTGACTGATGTCTTGAGATGTTGCTTCAATATATCCACATAATTTTCCTCCTCATGATGCCATCTATTTTGTGAAGTGCACCAGTCCCTCCTGCAGCAAAGCACCCCCACAACATGATGCTGCCACCCCCGTGCTTCACGGTTGGGATGGTGTTCTTCGGCTTGCAAGCCTCCCCCTTTTTCCTGCAAACATAACGTTGGTCATTATGGCCAAACAGTTCTATTTTTGTTTCATCAGACCAGAGGACATTTCTCCAAAAAGTACAATCTTTGTCCCCATGTGCAATTGCAAACCCGTGGTCTGGCTTTTTCATGGCGGTTTTGGAGCAGTGGCTTCTTACTTACTGAGTGGAATTTCAGGTTATGTTGATATAGGACTTGTTTTACTGTGGATATAGATACTTTTGTACCTGTTTCCTCCAGCATCTTCACAAGGTCCTTTGCGGTTGTTCTGGGATTAATTTGCACTTTTCGCACCAAAGTATGTTCATCTCTAGGAGACAGAACACGTCTCCTTCCTGAGTGGTACTACGGCTGCGTGATCCCATGGTGTTTATACTTGCGTACTATTGTTTGTACAGATGAACGTGGTACCTTCAGGCGTTTGGAAATTGCTCCCAAGGATGAACCAGACTTGTGGAGGTCTACAATTATTTTTATTATTTTTCTGTGGTCTTGGCTAATTTCTTTTGATTTTCCCATGATGTCACTCAAAGAGGCACTGAGTTTGAAGGTAAGCCTTGAAATACATCCACAGGTACACCTCCAATTGACTCAAGTTATGTCAATTAGCTCATCAGAAGCTTCTAAAGCCATAACATCATTTTCTGGAAATTTGCCAAGCTGTTTATCAGCACAGTCAACTTAGGGTATGTAAACTTCTGACCCACTAGAATTGTGATACAGTGAATTATAAGTGAAATAATCTGTCTGTAGACAATTGTTGTAAAAATTACTTGTGTCATGCATTGCCAAAACTATAGTTTGTTAACTTCTTTGGGAGCAGCGCACGAGGTGACGGTTTTGGAGAGCCTGGCGTGCCCAAAGTAAAATGCCTCCCATTCAGGCCCAGAAAATAGGATATGCACATATTTAGTACCATTGGATAGGAAACACTCTGAAGTTTCTAAAAGTGTTAACATTTTGTCTGTGAGTATAACAGAACGGATATGGTAGGCAAAAACCCGAGGGATTTCTGTCCTGGAAAAAGTGGTTTTGACACATTGCCTCATTTAGAACCCCTCCGTTATGAAAATGCCCATATTAGGGCATATGAATGCAGTACCTATTGCTTCCTCTGGATGTCAACAGTCTCGAGAAAGTGTTTTGATTCTTTTTAGCTGCTTTTAGATTGTAGAAGAAGACGAATTAGGAAGTGGCCACACAGATGTCAATAGAAGAAAATGCGCTGCGTTCTGGCTGGCGCGCTTGTGTTTTTTTCCTTTCTTATCGCCCAGTTTATATTCCGGTTGAAATATTATACAACATATACATAAAAGTGTTCCTAAGGATACATTTACAATTATGTTTGATTGTTCTTGGACAAGTTTATAGCTATAAGTTGAACGAGTTCTCTTCACGTTTCAATGGAGGAGTCGACTCTGTATTTTCTCATTATAACGCGCCAACCAAACAGAGATTTATGGATATAATACATGACTTTTTCTAACAAAAGAACCATGGATTGTCTTCGTTGGACACTTCGGAAGCCCTCAGCAGAAGTTCTTCAAAAGGTAATTGATTTGTTTTCGCTGTGAAATGTGTTTTCTGTGAACCGTGAAGGCTTATGAATTTATGGTAATGAGAAAAATATGTGGGGTGCTATCCTCAAACAATCAAATGTGGTGCTTTCGCCAAAAAGCCTTTTTGAAATCTGATAACGCTGTGATATTGCCAAGAAGCAGAGCTTCTCATGGCTTCTCGTGGACTATGCAACACTTGTATATTGATGCATGTTTAATAATTCAACTTTTGGATTTTGAATTTGGCGCCTTGCATTTCACAGGGTAGTGTCGGGAGTGGGGCGCTAGCGCACCACCACTCCCTAAGAAGTGAACAATAAATTTGTGGAGTGGTTGAAAAACGAGTTTTAATGACTCCAACCTAAGTGTATGTAAACTTCCGACTTCAACTGTATGTGTGTGTGTGTGTTTTCCTATGGATCTCACCTCTCTCCAGTGTGGCACTGGTTGACTGTGACCCGCTTTGTGTGACACTGGTACAGTGAGTCCAGGTACTCCCCCAGACACTGTCTCCTGAACCTGTCCACCACTCTGGCCATGTCTCCTCCCAGAGAGGACGGGTGGGAGTGCGCGTCCTTGGTGGGGTTCCCTATACACACCGTCCGCATAATGGCCAGCACCTCCTTATCCTGCATGCCCTATTGATGACAAGGTTAGAGGTCAGAGGTTAGGTCATGTTAGGGCCAATGGGAAGAGAGAGTGACCGTAAGAGCCTTGATGCTCTGTAGTGACAACTGTCTCAGGACAGGAGGTATCCTGCCTGTAGGATTTGATTGTAATGGTCCTGCCCTCACCTTGATTCTGTTGTGGAGCTGCTGCTGGATGACAGCCTGACAGCCTGCTCTTCCAGGGACAGGGAGTCTCCAGACACAGCTCAGGGGGGGGACAGGAGCTGGGCACCTTGCCTCCCCAAGCCCTGCTTGAAACCACGGCTCCATATTAGCCTCCGTGCTTAGAGGAGGGGAGGGAGGGGAGAGAAGAGTGGACGATAGGACAGTAGAGGAGAGGAGGAGGGAGGATAGGACAGTAGAGGAGGAGAGGGAGGGGAGAGGAGAGTGGAGGAGAGGATAGTAGAGGAGAGGAGGGGAGGGGCGAGGATAGGACAGTAGAGGAGAGGAGGGGGGAGGATAGGACAGTAGGGGAGAGGAGGGGGGAGGATAGGACAGTAGAGGAGAGGAGGGGGGAGGATAGGGCAGTAGAGGAGGGGGGAGTAGACAAATGGAGGTCTTTCTAGCACTGCATTTGTAGCCATTCAATACAACCTAACACAACGCTACACAATGCTGTTTGGGTGATGAACTCCTTTACTAACCTGGGGGGGCTCAGGGCCCGCTGCTCCCTTCCCCTCACTCTCTCTATGTCCGTACCCCCCTTCTCCAGCTCCAGGGGTAGTCTTAGCTCCCCTCTCTCTGGCAGGCTCCTGTGACCCCAGCTGGCCCTCTCCTCCCTCTCCCTCACCTGGCTCCAGGCCTTGATGCCCTCGACCAGGTCCTTCACTGTCACTTTGCCCCCCTCCATTCTGATTGGACTGGACTTTAGGTCATCCAGACGCTCTGGCACTACAGGGATGCCACACATAGGCCTACACTCAGGAAGATAATGACTGCCATGATATTTTTGATAAGATCACTACCTTCTCAAACACAGCTTGGGCGTCATTCTGACTGATGCATCCCTTGCAATGTTTGCCAAGCGTTTTGGCCACTTCAGAGGGTCGGAGATCATGAGTGCAGAGGTACCTGTTTACCTTGAACTGTGTGGACCAGACTGCTCACGCACAAGGCACATTAGCCCTTTGAGAAGGACCGGTCGGCCTGGCAAGTGTTCTGGCCTGTAGAAGAGACAAAGAAAGGTGACTAAGACAATTAATATAATGGGCTCTAAGAGCCATGCCAGCATTACTCATTGATGATTTACCTTATAAGCCTCAGAGGGTGTCAAAGTAAAACGCAGGACAAGTGAGGGAGTTCTCTGAATCTTTTTCTCTCTCTCCACAACCAACATCCCCAGCTCGGTCACTGTCGGCTTGCTCGCTCGCTCGGTCACCATCGGCTTGCCCACTTCGACAAATCTCATAGACTATCGAACTCTTGACAAAGGACCTCCTTTGGTTAAAACTTCTCAGGGATCACTGGGGCGCTAGCGGGCTGCTCCCGACACTACCAGGTAAAATGTAAGGCGCCAAATTCAAAATCCAAAAGTTGAATTATTAAACATCCACCAATATACAAGTGTTCCATACTCATCAAAAGCTCTGTTTCTTGGCAATATCACAGCGTTGTCAGATTTCAAAAAGGCTTTACGGCGAAAGCAGCACATTTGATTGTTTGAGAGTAGCACCTCATCATATTTTTCCCATAGCCATGTATCGATTAGCCATCATGGCACACACATAACACATTTCACAGCAAAAACAAATCAATTACCTGTTGAAGAACTTCTGCTGAGGTCATCCTAAGTGTCCAACGAAGACAATCTATGGTTCTTTTGTTAGAAAAAGTAATGTATTTTATCCATAAATCCTCCATTTGGTTTGCGCGTTATAATCAGAAACGACAGCCTCCACTACTCCATTAAAACGTGGCGCGAACTCGTTCATCTTATACCTATAAACTTGTCCAAGAACAATCAAACATAGTTTTAAATGTATCCTTAGGAACACTTTTACGTATATTTACTATTATAAATCAACCGGAATATAAATTGATCGATAACGACGGTAAAAAAGACACTGCGCGCTTTGTCGGGAACGCCAAGACTGGGTACTGTTTACATGAAAGAGTGACTTCCTTGTTTGCTCTTCTTCTCTGGTCTTATTCATCCAAAATGAAAAAAATACACTGTCTCGAGACTGTTGACATCTAAAGGAAGCGATGGGTACTGCATTCATATGCCCTTATATGGTCATTTTCATGAGGGAGGGGTGCCCAAATGAGCAATGTGTCAAAATCACTTTTTCCAGGACAGAAATCCCTCGGGGTTTCGCCTGCTATATGTGTTCTGTTTTACTCACAGACAAATGGTTAACAGTTTTGGACAATTCAGAGTGTTTCCTATCCAATGGTACCAAATATCTGCATATCCTATTTTCTGGGCCTGAATGGGAGGCATTTTACTTTGGGCACGCCAGGCTCTCCAAAACCGACCCCTCAGCTGCCACTCCCTAACAAGTTTAACCCAGTCTTGGTGCTTGGTGTCATTAAAATACAAAGGCATCTCTGTCCTTGTAGCACCACTGTCTATGTCCCCTGCTCCTGATGCCATGGCCACCACTGACCCATGTCGACTTTTTGTCGGCACTTGGCTTGCAGGCTTAGGCATGCACACGGGCCGTTTGGGCATTTGTGGCGCGATGAAAACCCTGTCCCTTGTTTTAGCGGGACCGAACACTCTGCTTGCTATTTTGTAGAAATATGTCTGCACTAAATCTCTCTTTTTAATCCGCGCCAGTTGTTTGTCTATCTCCAAATCATACATTTAAATTTGTTATGCTCTTGAGATTATAGATCTAGTAAAATTAAATTGTTTTAGATGTATATTTGCCTTGTCGACGATACCTAAAGCTTATTAAAGAGCAGTGATTCTATCAATGATTCTATGACTCTACTTGACCACTGCTCACTGGTGACAACCTGCGCTCATGGAGTGGCCACTGAGCAATGCAACTATTAGGGAGCGCAGCGGGTTCCACTCGTGCATGTTTATGCATGGTAACCATGAAACATTTTGTTGCATTGCTCAGTGGCCACTCCATGAGCGCAGGTTGTCACCAGTGAGCAGTGGCCAAGTAGATTCAGCCTGGTCTCAAAGACTAGACATAACATAGTAAATGTAAATCTCAAATTATTGCTATGACATGTACGTTTGCTATGGTTACATAAGACAGATGGTTACTTAAGAAAAAAACTAAAGTAGGATGGTTGGTCAGAGTGGATGGGTAGGCGTATAGTGCGAACGACTAGCAACGTCAAACTTTTCTAGTATTTAATGCTTTTTAGCTACTTTGCAACTACTTGGAGATGCTAGCTAACCCTAACCTTAACCCTTTTAGCTAACCCTTCCCCTACCCCTAAACTTAACCCTTTTAGATAACCCTTCCCCTAACCTCAACCTTTTAACCTAACCCCAAAACTTAACCCTAACCCCTAGCTTGCGTTAGCCAGCTAGCTAACGTTAGCCACCTAGCCACCTAGCCACCTAGCAAGAATTTGTAACATATCATACGTTTTTCAAATTGTAACATATAGTATGATTTAAAAATATGTGACATATTGCACGTTTTTCTCATTCGTAACATATAAAACGAATTGTAATTCGTAATATATCATACAAAATGGAAATCCACAAATTTATACATACCAATCAAAATGTAACATACCATAAGGTACACACCTGTTTATATAATGTTCCACAGTTGACAGTGCATGTCAGAGCAAAAACCAAGTCATGAGGTGGAAGGAATTGTCAGAAGAACTCCGAGACAGGATTGTGTCGAGGCACAGATCTGGGGAAGGGTACAAAAATGTCTGCATCATTGAAGGTCCCCAAGAATACATTGGCCTCCATCATTCTTAAATGGAAGAAGTTTGGAACCACCAAGACTCTTCCTAGAGCTGGCGGCCGACTACCAAACTGAGCAATCAGGGGAGAAGGGCCTTGGTCATTGAGGTGACCAAGAACCCAATGGTCACTCTGACATAGCTCCAGAGTTCTTATGTGCAGATGGGAGAACCTTCCAGAAGGACAACAATCTCTGCAGCACTCCACCAATCAGGCCTTTGTGGTAGAGTGGCCTGACGGAAGCCACTCCTCAGTAAAAGGCACATGACAGCCCGCTTGGAGTTTGCCAAAAGGCACCTAAAGACTCTCAGACCATGAGAAACAAGATTCTCTGGTCTGATGAAACCAAGATTGAACTATTTGGCCTGAATGCCAAGCGTCACATCAGGAAGAAACCTGACACCATCCCTACTGTGAAGCACGGTGGTGGCAGCATCATGCTTTGGGGATGTTTTTCAGTGGCAGGGACTGGGAGACTAGTCAGGATCAAGGGAAAGATGAACGGAGCAAAGTACAGAGAGATCCTTGATGAAAACTTGCTCCAGAGCGCTCAGGACCTCAGACTGGGAGGAAGGTTCACCTTCCAACAGGACAACGACCTTAAGTACACAGCCAAGACAATGCAGGAGTGGCTTCGGGACAAGTCTCTCAATGTCCTTGAGTGGCCCAGCCAGAGCCCGGACTTCAACCCGATCATACATGTCTGGAGAGACCTGAAAATCGCTGTGCAACAAGGCTCCCCATCCAACCTGACAGAGCTTGAGAAGATATGCAGAGACGGAGGGGAGAAACTCCCCAAATACAGGTGTGCCAAGCTTGTAGCGTCATACCCAAGAAGACTCAAGGCTGCAGTTGCTGCCAAAGTTGCTTCAACAAAGTATTGAGTAAAGGGTCTAAATACTTACGTAAATGTTTTATTTTTAATACATTTGCAAACATAAAAAAAAACAGTTTGCTTTGCCATTATGGGGTAATGTGTGTAGATTGATGAGAAAAACAAAACAATTTAGTCAATTTTAGAATAAGGCTGTAATGTAACAAAATGTGGAAAAGGTCAAGGGGTCTGAATTCTTTCCAAATGCACAAAGAACACCATGTTAACTCATTGTTTTCAATTGATGATTGGCAATAAGGCTTGTATATATACGTATGACATACATGATCAAGTGATCATCTTGGTTCTGCTGTTAATTCAGGACAATCTGGTATTGTGAATGGTGGTGTGGATTGACACAATTAATATTCTGTGTGCGTCCTTGATCATGGTACTCCCTGTGACTAGCTAGCTGTGTTGTGAGCAGTGTGCTGGTCTAGCCCTGCAGGGCCCTGTCTAACACATCTTCGTCTTGCACAGGGTAGGGCATAGTGACTCGAAGCTGCCTCTGCTCCTCCATGGTACGCTGGATGGTCTCATAGGCGTTGGAGTTCCCCGACCAGCACCGTCGAGCCACCTGTAGGGATAAGGTGCCAGGGAGTTTTATGTCACTCAAGTATAAAACATGAATCCTTTGTTAATAGGATCTGTGACACAATGGGATTTATATTACATGCACCCTTTCAACCTATTCTGTCATAATAATTCTAAGAACAGTATTTATGAATAGATATCCAAGACAGCTTCCCCCTCCAGTCCGCATCATCACCCCTCTCTCACCCCGTTAGAGACGTCCCAGTTGAGCATCAGACTGGCTCTCTTTGCTGCCTCTTCCGTCCCGTCCAGGAGCAGACCAAACCCTCCGTTCATCACCTCACCCCTGGAGAGAGACAAGAGACAGACAACACAGTCTGACTGAGGGCAGGAGGGGACATGACTGGGGCTCTAAACTGTGGTTCCATATTCAGATTAGGTAACTGTATTTGACCTTCGGGGAGAAACATAGATGTTGAAAGACTGTCCATCAATGAGGAAGACCCCAACATTTTGGTTGTCAGCGGCACAATGTTTCCTAGTTAGTAATTGTCTTATAGGTTTTGGTCTCATAGATTTTGGTGTGCTATCCTATCCTTCTTTCTTCCTTCCTATCCCAAGTTTGAAGGGTGAAACTCAGATCTTACCAGCCAACCCCTCCACCGTTGTGCAGGGACACCCAGGTGGCCCCTCTGAACGCATCGCCTACAAAGTTCTGGACCGCCATGTCTGTCAGGGGGCAAGACAGGCACACAGTGACAAAGTCCCACTTTCACACTTACACATACCCGAGTTCAGTCAAAGTGCAGGATTTCTAGCCATCTAGACTAACACACTGACTAATATAATGATGATAATGACAAAATAATTTCTGTCTAAATGACGAATGTGCTCTAGTGTACCTGCACAGAAGGCAGAGCCGTCGTACACGTTGGAGGTCTCTCTGAAGGGACTGTCTGTTCCACTGACGTCATGGTGGTCTCTACTGATGACCACAGGAGCCTGGACAGAAAACATACACAGTGTCACTGTGTCTGTTTGCCTACTGCTAGCTTACTGCTGGTCTCCGGGACCTGGAGGAGAAGGTTGGCTAAGTGGTGAACACACACACTCTCTCACTGTCTCTCTCAGACACACAGACAGACACACACACAGAGACACAGAGACACACACACATCACTCTATCACCATAGATTTACCTACCCACTAACTGGACACCAACTAAAACATATAACTTTATATGAACATACAAACAACCATAACATAGAGATGGGTAAGTAAGACTTACCGAAACTCTCCTATCAGCAATAGCTTGATTGATGGCCAAGGCAATACACACACGGCCTTTCTGGTCTGAGTAGAGGATTCTGGCTTGGGAGCCCACCACCTACACACAGAGAACATTCAGAAATGGCATTGGCAGTTGTATAATACATTTCTTATTTATCTAGTATCAGGATGTTAATGATTAACATTAACACAACGTCTTATATGTGTCATATTAATTAATACCATGCTGTGTTTTCTGGCCTCACGGATCCAGCGGATGTTGTCGTTGTACTGCTGTTGCACACGCTCAGTCACGTTGGCGCTGATCTCCTCCAGGACTGTTGCGGCGATGTCATCAGTCAGTGTCAGGTCACGGGGGGTCACCGGAGGTGCAGACCCAGCGGAATGGTCCGAATCCCAGGGAGAAGATGTCTCTGCAGAGGGGTCAAGGGTTAGGGCCGGGAGTTTGACCTGATCATGTGACCTGACCAGAAAACTCACCCTGTCACTCACCCCATGATGTGTTGGACGTAGGATGGGTAGCGGAACTCTGTCGCTCCGCCTCCCTCCTTCTCTACTTCCGCTCCTGAAGAAAGAGAGATGAACGCAAACCTAGATGTTATCAAACTGGAGAGGACTGCGGACATCACTAGAAATGCTGTGTTCAGTCTATTCTTCAGCATGTGTATCGGGGGACCTTAAAGTTACCCCTTAGCATTAACCACAGACCTTGTATCACATTACCTTACTCCCAATGCTAATATTAACCATTAGTATGGTGAGATAATATCCGACCCTGTGTCAGTGAATCAGTATGGTGGTGGTGGTGGTTTAACTATGGGACTCACCTGCTCTCTGGGCCTCCAGGAGGAAGGCGTTACCATAGTCCCAGAAGAACATCCCTGCCTCAGACAGCTTGTTGATCGCAGCTACCTGTCTACAAAGGCTGGGGGAGAGGACGGGAAAACCACCACAGGTTAGAGAACAACGCCCCCAACCTTAACCACAACCAGATCAGGGGTCTCCAACTCAATTATGGGCATTCTTGATGAATAGTTTATTTGCTGAATCAGTTGTGTGATGTGTGACTGGGATGGAACCATAGATAGCACACCCAGTAGCTCTGAAGGACCAGAGTTGGACGAGACCCCTGAATTAGACAAACTGCCTTCAAAAAAGGTACAGCATCAAGGTCTAACCTCTCTTGGACCACGGTTTTGAAGCGTGCTGGGTCTGTGGCCATGAGCTGGTTGGCCTGGTGGAGGCTGAGCTGAGCTGGGTAGTACCCTCCGCTGAAGGGGTTGTGGAGGGAGGTCTGGTCTGAGCCCAGGTCCACCAGCAGCTCTCCTGTCCTCTCATACTCCGTCAACAGACGCTCCCTGGCAGAGAAGGAAACAAGTTTCCCAAAGGTATTTACACTAATAGTGACTGAGGTGTAGATGCCCCATATAGACATGGTACTACTTAAGTCCAGCCCTTGGTTGACATCCCACACTTACCATAAGTCCACAATGTTGCCATGGTAACCCAAGCTGAGGGGAGTTTTGGATCTCTTGGCTTCTCTGTAGAATACAAAATCAGAGGGACGATCTGATAAATCACATAATGTAAACACTCGGGTACTAAAGTCATGACGTGTGCCCCGTGTGTGTGTGTGTGTCTTTATCTGCTATTACCTAATGCGTTGGATGCAGTGTTCTATGTCACTGGTGACGTCCATTAACCAGCCTTGCTCATGTCTCTTCCTCAGGGGCACCTCATCTACCTAAACAGGATCCATGCAAAACACAATCACATATCACATTAACACACACCCCAAAGCTGTCCATCACACAAAAACTAAACAGACATCGCTACCATCACATAGGTAGATTAACAGTAGGGAGGGTGTTATTGGCCAATAACACAGTAAACACACTGACCTCGGCAATGACCCCCACACAGCCAGCGATGACAGCAGCCTTGGCCTGTGCCCCGCTCATGCCCCCCAGCCCCGATGTCACCAACACCCGGCCCCTCAGGTCATCAGACCCCAGATACCTCCGCCCTGCATTCAACACTGTCAGCTAAAGAAGGAGGGAGAGAGAGAGACGGGAAGGAGAGGAAAGAGATACAGACACAATGTTAAGACAACGTCAATGTCAGTTTCAAAGGGGATAGTGCCCTCTACTGTTGACTGTGAGGACTTACCATGGTGCCATGGACAATCCCCTGAGGCCCAATGTAGCAGTAGCTACCAGCAGTCATCTGACCATACCTAGGAAAACAAACAAAAAACACATATTTGGGGAGTTAAAGAAAAGTCCAAAAATGGAAAACCACAAAAACGATGAATGAGTTAAAAAACTAACTGGGTTATATTTGTTACTTACATTGATACACCCAAAGCAAACATCTTCTCATACTGCTCTCTGGAGGAGTAGTTTGGAATGACCTGAGAGGGAGCGAGAGAGAGGATGGGAGGATGATGGCTGAAGGAAGGAGGGAGATCAAACTGGGAAAACCTAAATGGTAACTGCAAATCAGTATCTAACTGAAATGCTGTAGAGCACAGTCTTAGAAATAAAGGTGCTATCTAGAATCTAAAAGGGTTCTTCAGCTGTCCCCATAGGATAACCCTTTGAAGAACCCTTTTTGGTTCTAGATATAACCATTTTGGTTCCAGGTAGAACCCTTTTGGGTTCTATGTCGAATCCTTTCCACAGAGGGTTTTACCTGGAACCAAAAAGGGTTCTACTATGGGGACAGCTGAAGAACCCTTTTGTAACCCTTTTTTCCAATAGTGTAGTGAGGAGAGGCAGAGGGAGGGATGTGTGGTTACCATGCCATTGGTAATGATAGCACGGGGGGAGGAGGGCAGGCTGGGGAACAGCCCCGCTGGATGACCACTGTACATGACCAGAGTCTGCTCCTCAGTCATCTCACTCAGGTAGTACATCACCAGGCGGAACTACACACAAACGCAAAGATATAGAGCGATTAATTAAATTCTGTCTCCACGCAGTACAAGTAAAATTACACACACATTACCATACACAGATATCTACATAATGCCATCATAATTGCATGTTCTGTGCTTACCTGGGCCCAGTTACTGAACACCTGTCCATTTCCCCCATAGGTAACCAGCTCCTGGGGAAACTGGAGAGCAGAGCAGGGGAAGATGATAAAGCAGCCATAGACAGTGTGACAGGTGGATTAATACATTGTTTTAGTTCAATTAAAATAAAGTGAGCTGTTGTGTACAGTATGTGAGAGTGTTGGTTACCTGGGCAACTGCATGGTCCAGGTTGTTCATGATCATGAGCATGATGGAGGCAGCTTGGCGTGTACGACAGGGGTACTGATCTATAGGGTAGGCCCTGAGGACACACGCACGCCCGTGCAGTACATGCACACACACACACACACACACACACACACACACACACACACACACACACACACACACACACACACACACACACACACACACACACACACACACACACACACACACACACACACACACACACACACACACACACACACACACACACACACAGGGACTGATCAGGGTGTGGTAGACCATATCATGGCACCAACAGTGAAAGAGGACTACTACAGACGAGGAGATGAGAGGGGGTGTTAGGTGATTATACTGTACGTACCTCATATGTATGAGGGGGCAGAAGCGGTACATGTAGATGTGTCCATACTGCCTGAGCTCCTGGGCGAACTCAGCAGCCAGGATGTTGTGGTGGGAGGGGGCAAAGTAGCGCAGGGCATTCCTCAGGGCCAGCTAGAGAGGGGGAGTAGATGAGGTGGTGAGATAGGAGTTCAGAATGGGGTGGCCCTCTTCTTCTTTTGTGTCCTTTCTGGTCCTTTGTGTTTCGCTCCCCCTCTCTATCCATGAAAGCACTCACTCTTATCTCTCTTAATCATTGACAGTGCCCTTTACTCACAGTTCTGGCAAACATTAGCGAAGCTGATAGAAGGTTCTGAGGGGGTGAACCAACACTGTCTCCTACCCTTAAGCTAAAACATTCCACTGTGCTGAGTATGTGAACCGTGCTTTATTGATCCCAATAGATTGAATAAAACAATTCACATGCACTGTGCAATGTTGTGTTCTGTGTCCCAAAGGTTTCTCCAACAGTATGTGGATACAACATTCCACAAGCTTGAATCTCACCCCCCTTTGGCTTTAAAGATTCACTCTCACTGAGTAATATAACAGTGGGTATGATCTGCCAATTCCTATCTTTATTACATTCACAATCACTGTACCTCTGTCTGGATCAGGTAAGACAAGCTAATGCCTTTTTATATCGGCAAAAAGCAAACTACAACAAAGATGTGGGGATATACACTGAGTATACAAATTATTACAAACACCTGATCTTTCCATGACATGGACTGACCAGGTGAATCCAGGTGAAAGCTATGATCCCTTATTGATGTCACTTGTTAATAAATCCACTTCAATCAGTGTAGATGAAGGGGAGGAGAAAGGTTAAAGAAGAGAAAGATTTTTAAGCCTTGAGATGGTGCCGATAGAGATGGCAGCTTCGCTTCAAGTCCTTAGGAAACTGTACAGTATTTAGTTTTTGTATGTATTATTTCTTACATTGTTAGCCCAGAAAACATTAACTGTTATTACATACAGCTGGGAAGAACTATTGGATATCAGAGAGACGTCAACTTACCAGCACAAACAGCACTACGACCAGGAATACGACTTTCCCAAAGGGGAACCTTTTTCTGCATCTCCTAGGGCATTTGAACTGATTCCAGAGGCCGACCCAAAACAATGCCGTCGAAGGAGAGGGTGCCGGAGCGGTCTTCTAGTGAAGCTTCGGATGCGCGCACACCACCCACCGCTTCCAAGTATATTACTTGTTAATATCCAGTTCCTAGTTAACAAAGTCGACGAAATTAGGGCAAGAGTTGCTTTCCAAAGAGATATCTGGGATTGTAACATACTCTGTTTCACGGAGACATGGCTAGCTGGGGACATGCTGTCAGAGTCCGCACAGCCATGGGATTTTCAATGTATTGCGCCGACAGGAACAAACATCTCTCTGGTAAGAAGAAGGGCGGGAGTGTTTCATGATGTAATCGTAACAACATACAATAGCTCAAGTCCTTTTGTTCACCTGACCGAGAATTCCTCATAATCAAATGCCGACCGTATTGTCTCCCAAGAGAACTCTCCTCGGTTATCGTCACAGCCGTGTATATCCCCCCGCAAGCAGATATCAAGATGGCCATCAAGGAACTTCACTGGACTTTAGGCAAACTGGAAACCATATATCTGGCTGCATTTATTGTAGCTGGAGATTTTAACAAATCTAATCTGAGAATAAGGCTACTTACATGGCCCGCTACCAAAGACTGTGGGCTCTCCTTCTCCATGGCCGATGTGAGTAAAACATTTAAACGTGTTCACCCTCGCAAGGCTGCCGGTCCAGATGGCATCCCTAGCCGCGTCCTCAGAGCATGCGCAGACCAGCTGGCTGGTGTGTTTACGGACATATTCAATCAATCCCTATCCCAGTCTGCTGTCCCCACATGCTTCAAGATGGCCACCATTGTTCCTGTTCCCAAGAAAGCTAAGGTAACTGAACTAAGTGACTATCGCTCCGTAGAACTCATTTCTGTCATCTTGAAGTGCTTTGAGAGACTAGTCAAGGATCATATAACCTCCACCCTACCTGTCACCCTAGACCCACTCCAATTTCCTTACCGCCCCAATAGGTCCACATACGATGCAATCGCCATCACACTGCACACTGCCCTATCTGGAAAAGAGGAATACCTATGTAAGAATGCTGTTCATTGACTACAGCTCAGCATTCAACACCATAGTACCCTCCAAACTTATCATTAAGCTTGAGACCCCGGGTCTCGACCCCGCCCTGTGCAACTGGGTCCTGGACTTCCTGATGGGCCGCCCCCAGGTGGTGAAGGTAGGAAAGAAAATCTCCACTCCGCTGATCCTCAACACTGGGGCCCCACAAGGGTGCGTTCTCAGCCCTCTCCTGTACTCCCTGTTCACCCACGACTGTGTGGCTATGCACGCTTCCAACTTAATCATCAAGTTTGCAGACGACACTACAGTGGTAGGCTTGATTACCAACGACGACGAGACAGCCTACAGGGAGGAGGTAAGGGCCCTCGGAGTGTAATGTCAGGAAAATAACCTCTCACTCAATGTCAGCTGAACAAAAGAGACGATCGTGGACTGCAGGAAATAGCAAAGGGAGCACCCCCCTATCCACATTGACGGGACAGCAGTGGAGAAGGTGGAACGTTTTAAGTTCCTCGGTGTACATATAACAGACAAACTGAAATGGTCCACGCACACAGACAGCGTGGTGAAGAAGGTGCAACAGCGCCTCTTCAACCTCAGGAGACTGAAAAAATGTGGTGTGTCACTAAAAACCCTCACAAACTTTTACAGGTGCCCAATTGAGAGCATCCTGTCGGGCTGTATCACTGCCTGGTACGGCAACTGCACCGCCCACAACCGTAGGGCTCTCCAGAGGGTGGTGCGGTCTGTGCAACGCATCACCGGGGGCAAACTACCTGCCCTCCAGGACACCTACAACACCCGATGTCACAGGAAGGCAAAAATATAATCAAGGACAATAACCACCCAAGCCACTACCTGTTCACCCCGCTTCCATTCAGAAGGTGAGGTCAGTACAGGTGCATCAAAGCTGGGACAGAGAGATTGAAAACAGCTTCTATCTCAAGGCTATCAGATTGTTAACCAGCCACCACTAGCACAGAGAGGTGGCTGCCTACCTACAGACTTGATATCATTGGCCACTTTAATAAATGGAACACTAGTCTCTTTAATAATGCCACTTTAAGAATATTTATATATCTCGCATTACTCATCTCATATGTATATACTGTATACTGTATCCTTCACTCTCTATTCTTTACTATCTATTGCATCTTGGCTGCTCTGTCACTGCTCATCCATATATGTTATACTTATATATCCTTATCCCAGTCCTTTACCCAGTCCTTTACTTGTGTGTATTAGGTTTTGTTGTGGAATTTTTTTAGATATTAGGTTTTGTTGTGTAATTGTTAGATATTACCTGTTAGATACTGCTGCACTGTCGGATCTAGAAGCATAAGCATTTTGCTACACTCGCAATAACATCTGCTAACCATGTGTATGTGACCAATAAAATTTGATTTGATTTGATTTCATTGTGATTGTGTGCCATTCAGAGGGTCAATGGGCAAGACAAAATATTTAAGTGCCTTTGAACTGGGTACGGTAGTAGGTGCCAGGCGCACTGGTTTGTGTCAAGAACTGCAATGAAGCTGGGTTTTTCACTCTCAACAGTTTCCCGTGTGTATCAAGAATGGTCCACCACCCAAAGGACATCTACCCAACTTGACACAACTGGGAGAAGTATTGGAGTCTGCATCCCTGTGGAATGCTTTCGATACCTTATAGAGTACATGCCCTGACAAATTGAGGCTGTTCTGAGGGCTAAAGGGGGGCGGGTTTGGTATACACAGTGTAGATGTATAATCATCTTGTGAAGATATGCATCTTGGTCTAGTTTACTACTAACATACCACATTAAAAGCATTATGGCTTCACTCATAGATAAACAGATAAGCCTTAAAAGCAAAAGTACTTATCAGTACTGCAATTCTCAATCTGCAGATAAATCCCTGAGTATGACGTCAATGCTCGTTGACACGTTCTGCATTCAGAGATGTGACAGTATGTCTGTGGACTCACCCTCTCCTCCTTAGGAGTGAGGTTGGGCGTCCTGACGGGTGCATGTGGCACACTGGGGTCCCGGCCCCGATTGGATGGCATGGGGTCCAGAGGCAGGCCGCTACACAGCTCCTTCAGGTTCGACATCCTGTCCACTGTGTCCTGTCACACTATCGGGGATTTAAGCAGGATCAGAGGAGAGACAAACCCAGAGAGACACACAATGTCTGGGAACGCAGGAAAAATGGGCACGCAGCTCTGTGGCTCACTGCTGACCACTGCTAATCAGAGTAAAGGGTCTGTAGTCTGTGGGACAGCTACCTGTATAAGGTTGAGATAAGGGTCACCCTCCTCTCGCCACTCCCATTGGCTATCTGGTCTCTTTCCCCTCCTCAACACACCAATAGCAGGGCAGAGCCAGAGAAGGTGTGTGGTAATAATTTATTTTCTAGTGAACATGATGTGGCACACGCTTCAGTCGACAAACACTTGGGATGTATCCCAAAAGGCACCCTATTCCCTAAGTAGTGCATGACTTTTGACTAGATCCAGCCATATGGGCCTTATTCAAAAGTAGAGCACTACTTAAGGAATAGGGTTCCATTTAGTACACAAACTGGCACTGACCTCTGACCTCTCAGCTAAAACATGTAACTCAGTTACACAAAAGAAAAACACACTCACATGCGCATCTCAGAACCTTTGGCCAGGCCCATGTTACCCCACACAAACACACATTTATAAGGAAAATACAATGGAACCACCTATAATAATAACTAAGTATTAACCACAACAAATAGGTTGTTTGAGAATTAATATGGGTAGGAAGCAATTATGTCCCGGATGCAATCAACTTAAAAAAAATTCTCCTTCATTTCACCCCCCCACAAAATGGCATGGTCACCTGTCTTCATCATTTAGCCTGCACATGCTCAGAACTGACAGGGTTCCTTTCTGTAGAAGTAGTCAGTTCACAGCCACACACTGCTGATCTAGAACTCAAGGCCAGTTGAGTAGAGTTCAAATATAGATTGTGTTTTAATCCTTAAGAGCACCCGTGAGTCAATCTAAGTAACATAATAAAGAAATCCCCATAAAAATCAGTCAGTTTAAGCTAGAGATATCATGTTTTTTGCATGGTCTGTGTCTCATTTCACCGCATCAGCATATGGTGGCCTTCCGCATCTGCAGTGGATGGTGGCCGAGCTACAGCAGTGTTTGTCAGACCATGAGACATCACGAAAATCTGTCTTCTTGCGAAAACGTCTTTAGCGTCCAAACCCGATGGGGTTCTCCGTTTTGTTCTACGACCCACACAAGTGTCACTGGACTCGTCTGAAGTCGGTAACGCTGATGTGCCAACTTCTGTCTGTAGCATCCAAACTGTTTGAGCTGTAAACTAATATGACCCCACTATGGAAAGGGGAGACTCTCACAAACATAATGTTCTCTGTTTCGCTCTGTGACCCCCACAAGTGTCACGTGACTCGTCTGAAGGTAACCCATACAAATAAATGGAAGTATGGGGGGTAGTTTTGTGGCCCCAAAAAATATGGATTTAAATATGTGTCAAAATATCAAAAATATTTCCTGAGCTTTCCTACACTTCAAAACCTTATTGCTTATGATGTATATTTTTATATGTCTATTTTGCCATGTATTCATGTTGTATTCAATGCATTTATATAGGCTATTGTAGTAAAGGCCAAATTCTATATTTTATTAAATAATTTTTAAGTATTTTGGGGGATACCTAAAATTCAAAATCAAATAGCTAAATGATCCATGGTATGACCATCTTAAAATAATTCCATATGTTACCTTAGTACCCCCTCTCCCCCCAACGGCTTAGACTTTTAGAGGTTAATGACTGTGACTCGTGGCCATGATCATTGTCATGTAATGCTGTGACCTTGTTTTGAATTAGTCTGCCCTACACCATGATGTTATTAGAAGATTTGTTTTAGTAACCACTATGGATCTCAGAATTATGACTTCAGATGCAGTTTACATTACATTGTATTTGACCTCTTTGCTGCATGGTTTATGTATTATTTTAGCATCAGACTGGGAAAATCTAACTTCAAGAAAGTAGCTTGTTACTGTCAGAAACACTTTTGGACAGATAAATTCACCCACTTTGTTTTCCACCGTTGTGTCCCACCCTTAAGATTGCCACCTCACCTAAAACTAACGACAACCACATTCTGCTGTTCATCATAGATACAAGGGTTAATTAAAATAAAATTTATTTACCTTTTCGTCATTTACCATGCTCTTATCCAGAGCGACTTACAAGTAGTGCATTAATCTTAAGATAGCTAAGTGAGACAACCACTTATTGCAGTCGACAGAATTCCGAAGAGTCATGTCGGAAAATGTTTTTCTGGGGTGTGATGTAATATGGAGGCCCCGGCAAACCAGCCTATTCCCTTTCATGTGAGTTTCAAGAGAAATATTTTCAAATATATAATTTCAAATTAAACCAAATTGTTTTAATTCATGACTACTGGTTTTAATTTCATTTTCATCCAACTTACAAGCAAATACTTTATGAATTTATTGTTACAAATCAACTTGCAAGGTTGCCAGCCAACTAGCCTCCTAACGTTAGCACTACCAGACTGCTAACGTTACGTTATCACTAAATGAGTCAGCCAGTTGCTATCAACACTTAGTTTGCAGCTACATTAAAATAAACCAATGTTTTGGAAATACATAATGCCATCTAACCAGTTATCGAAGAGACCAGCTAGAACCCAATTAACGATACACAACTAAAACATAAACAAAGAGAGAGCAGAGACTTACAGATTGATGGCTGGGGGCCATCCAATGTTAAAACTTTTAAAAGAGTGCAGGCTGAGTTAGCAACCAACGTGAGGGGGAGGCGGTGCTTCACTGGGCCGAGAGAGAGTCAGGGAAGTCAAATAGCTATATAGCGAGAAAAATCCAAAATAGATAGATTCCAGATGTCAGTCACCTAGTGCGCTAGCACTAACCCAAGGTGGAAAAAGTTACAAAACTCCCAAAGCCTACATCACATCACAGAGAACATTCCAAAAAGTTTACAAAACTAAAAGGAGAACAGATGAGGTACTACACAATTAGAGAAGCAGGTATGAATATCTCTTTTGTTTTGACCCCATGGCAAGAAGGCACCAGAGCCTGCCGTGCTAAAGGGTTCCCACTAGATAACACAGCACAATGTCCGTGAAGAGCATGAGGTGTGGCTAACAAATCAAATCAAAATAAAATAAAATACAATTTTATTGGTCACATACACATGGTTAGCATATGTTAATGCGAGTGTAGCGAAATGCTTGTGCTTCTAGTTCCAACAGTGCAGAAATATCTAACAAATAATCTAACAATTTCACAACAACTACCTTATACACACAAGTGTAAAGGAATGAATAAGAATATGTACATATAAATATATGGATGAGCGATGGCCGAACGGCATAGGCAAGATGCAGTAGATGGTATAAAGTACAGTATATACATGAGATGAGTAATGTAGGGTATGTAAACATTATATAAAGTGGCATTGTTTAAAGTGACTAGTGATACATTTATTACATCAAATTTTTTATAATTAGCTTTGATGCACCTGTACTGACCTCGCCTTCTGGATGATAGTGGGGTGAACAGGCAGTGGCTCGGGTGGTTGTTGTCCTTGAGGATCTTTTTGGCTTCCTGAGACATCGGGTGGTGTAGGTGTCCTGGAGGGCAGGTAGTTTGCCCCCGGTGATGCGTTGTGCAAACCTCACTACCCTCTGGAGAGCCCTACGGTTGTGGGTGGAGAAGGTGCCATACCAGGTGGTGATACAGCCCGACAGGATGCTCTCGATTGTGCATCTGTAAAAGTTTGTGAGTGTTTTTGGTGACAAGACAAATTTCTTCAGCCTCCTAAGGTTGAAGAGGCGCTGTTGCACCTTCTTCACCACGCTGTCTGTGTGGGTGGACCATTTCAGTTTGTCCGTGATGTGTACGCCAACGAACTTAAAACTTTCCACCTTCTCCACTACTGTCCCGTCGATGTGGATAGGGGGCTGCTCCCTCTTCTGTTTCCTGAAGTCCACAATCATCTCCTTTGTTTTGTTGACGTTGAGTGTGAAGTATTTTTCCTGACACCACACTCCGAGGGCCCTCACCTCCTCCCTGTAGGCCATCTCATCATTGTTGGTAATCAAGCCTACCACTGTAGTGTCGTCTGCAAACTTGATGATTGAGTTGGAGGCGTGCATGGCCACGCAGTCATGGGTGAACAGGGAGTACAGGAGAGGGCTGAGAACGCACCCTTGTGGGGCCCCAGTGTTGAGGATCAGCGGGGTGGAGATGTTGTTTCCTGCCCTCACCACCTGGGGACGGCCCGTCAGAAAGTCCAGGACCCAGAAGCGAGGCAACCATCTTAGTCAGCTTGAGCTAGCTACCGAGATAGCATCGAGTAGATCCTACATATGCTGTTGAGAAATAGTACATTGTGGATAGTTTAGAAGATATCCGGAAATATAACCCCAAAACATAACGATGTTTGTACTTATAGGTAACCAGATCGTGACTACAACTAAGTTAATACGTCTTTGACCACACTGTGTTGTTACATTTGGTATTTGGTGTTTTATTAGGATCGCCATTAGCTGTTGTGATCGCAGCAGCTACTCTTCCTGGGATCCACACAAAACATGAAATAATACAGAACATTAAGAGACAAGAATAGCTCAAGGACAGAATTACATACATTTAAAACATAGCATTATATAGATATTGTATTCTCCCCTACATAGCCTACATACACACAAAACACCTAGGTCAAATTGGGGAGAGGCGTTGTGTTGTGCGGTGAGGTATTGCTTTATCTTTTTTTTTTTATAAACCAGGTTTGCTGTTCACTTGAGCAATCTGAGATGGAGTTCCATGCAATCATGGCTCTATATAATACTGTAAGTTTTCTTGAATTTGTTCTGGATTTGGGGACTGTGAAATGACACCTGGTGGCATGTCTGGTGGGGTAAGTGTGGGTGTCAATGCTGTGTGTAAATTGACTATGCAATCAATTTGGAATTTTCAGCATGAATGTTTCTTATAAAAACAAGAAGTGATGCAGTCAGTTGTTCCTCTACTTTTAGCCAAGAGAGACTGGCATGCATAGTATTGATATTAGCCCTCTGATTACTATGAAGAGCAAGACATGCCACTCTGTTCTGCCCCGCGTAGAATCTCCCACCGGAGCGAGAGCGAACGTAGAGTCCAACAGAGAACGGAACCATAGGCACCACAGCACTCAGTCTGGAGAGAAACACACGCACAGAAAAACAAGACAACGAACTGACAAACACAAGACCAAGACAACGAGTATAAATAGGCACAAACAATGAGTGTCAGCTGGCACTGATAACGAGCAGAGTAGTAATCAGCGGCCACACCCACACTCACACACATACACACACACAGAGTGAGCCGGTGAATTCATGAACCGTGACATATACATTAGGATATTGTTGTATGGTGGTATTGAACATTTTGTGTTGTGGATATGTGGTGGTGTAGGGATGTTATATGATGTACTGTTTTATCTTTAGCTCATTCAGTACAAACATAGTTCACTGTTTTATCTTTTGTTTTATATGTAATATGGGTGCTTTGGTGTGTTTGGACCCCAGGAAGAGTAGCTGCTGCCCTGTTTTGAACGTGGCAGTTTACAATCCAAGGTAACACCAAGTAATTTAGTCTCGCTCAACAGCCACAATATTCATTACCAGATTCAGCTGAGGTCTAGAACTTAGGGAATGATTTGTACCAAATGCAATGTTCTTAGTTTTAGAGATGTTCAGGACTAGTTTATTACTAGCCACCCATTCTAAAACTGACTACAACTCTCTGTTTAGGGTTGCAGTGATTTCACTAGCTGTGGTTGCTGACACGTATAGGGTTGAATCATCAGCATACATAGATACACAGGCTTTGTTTAATGCCAGTGGCAGGTCATTGGTAAAAATAAAAAAATGAGCCAAGAGAGCTGCCATGCGGTATGTTTAACATTAGAGAAGCTTCCATTAAAGAAAACCGTCTGTGTTCTATTAGATAGATAGCTCTAAATCCACGATTTGACAGAGGTTGAAATGCCATAACACAAGTTTTTTCAAAAACAGGATCAATAATATAAAGGCTGCACTGAAATTTAACAGTACAGCGCCCATAACCTTCTTCTTATTTATTTTAACCAATAATCAGTCATTTGTGCAGTACATGTTGAGTTCCCCTTCTCTTTAAGCATGCTGAAAGTCTGTTGTTAATTTGTTTACAGAGAAATAGCATTTATCTGGTCAAACACAATTTTTTAAAGTTTGTTAAGAGTTGGCAGCAAGCTGATTGGTCAGTTGTTAAAACCAGTAAAGGGTGTTTTACCATTCTTGGATAGTGGAATGACTTAGGAGTGTCAATATAGTCCGCTACCATCCTCAGTAGCGTTCCATCTAAGTTGTCAATACCAGGTGGTTTCTCATTATTGATGGACAACAATACTTTTTATACATTACACACACTAACTATATATACTATTTCATGTAAGTAGATTAAGTAGACAATATAGGGTATGTTTTTACAGTGATTGTATATTTATAGATAGGCTGAGTGATTTTATTGGATCCGCAGAAGAGGTGGGTTTGGCACATGCGTACTTGGTCAAAAACAATATTCTAGCATGGTGGTGTAAAATGGTGTTTCATAAAGAAAGTATGCATATTTTTGCCATTAAATAAAGTTGAGGAAATCTAAGCCTTTGCAGCCTGAATGGAGAATGTTTTAGGTTTCCAACCGGTCCACAGGGGATATGACTGTTTTGTCGGCTGCATCATTTGGACGGTAAGATGAACTCAATATCGTCATCTGCTGGCCTTTGGGCTATACGTAAAGTAGCTTAGGCTATCTTCCTCTTGACCAGGACATTTCTACGGTGTGGTATCTATCTGTGCTGTTCAAGGTGTCAATGTGGTCCCGAGTTTCCTGGAGATAAGTTTCACAACTAGGTAGCTAACACAAAAGGTTTGTGGGCAACTTAATTGGGGAGAACGGGCTTGTGGTAATGGCTGGAGCGGAATCCGTGGAATGGTATTAAATACATGGTGAATTCCCATTCCATTTGCTCCGTTCCAACCATTAATAAAACCTCTTAGGGAGCGGCATCAGTGTTCAGAGTTTTGGAGAGTCTGGCATGCCCAAAGTAAAATGCCTGGTACTCCGACCCAGAAACTAGGATATGCACATAATTAGTAGTATTGGATAGAAAACACACTGAAGTTTCTAAAACTGTTAAAATAATGTCTGTGAGTATAACATAACTGATATGGCAGGCGAAAACTAGAGGACAATCCTTCCGAGAAAATGTGATTCTGTGAGCTGGCTCATTTTCCATTGAGTTGCTATTGGAAATGCTTAAATCCAGCTCCCAGGTTGCAGTACCTATGGCTTCCACTAGATGTCAACAGTCTTTAGACAAGGTTTCAAGCGTTTACCTTGAAAAATAAGGGAGTAGAAGAAGTTTATCCAAGGAGAGTGAGGAAGTAACTTTTGGGTTTGGTGCGCCCCGTTTTTTTCCTTTTCTATCGCCCAGGTTATTATCCGTGTGAAATATTATAGATAATATACATAATAGTGTACCTAAGGATCGATTAGAAACATTGTTTGATTTGTTTGGACAAAGTTTATTGGTATATTTTTAACGCTCTGTATGTCTTGTATAATGGACGAGTGGACAATGGATTTTCTGAACAGAACGCACCAACCAAACGGAGCTTTATGGATATAAAGAGGGACTTTTTAGAAAAAAAGGAACATTGATTGTCTTGCTTGGACACTTCGGTTTGTCATCAGCAGAAGATCTTCAAAGGTAAGCAATTTATTTTAGCTCTTTTTATGTGTTTTGTGACACCCGAGCTGGTTATGTATTTATGCTAATGAAGGAAGTACACAGGGCGCTGTCCTCAGATAATCAAATGTTATGCTTCGCCGTAAAGCCTTTTTGAAATCTGACAACGCTGTAAGATTGCCAAGATTCTAAGCTTTGAAGAGTGTGCAACACTTGTATTTTCATGAATGTTTTATATTACTATATTTGCAATTTAAATTTGGCGCTCTGACTTTTTCCGGAAGTTGTTGTAGGTGGGTCAATAGTGCCCCACTGATCCCTAAGAAGGAGCCGTCCTCCCCCTCAACAGCCTCCACTGGTTTCTAGCTCCTTCATATTGTTCTGACTAGAGGGAGTACAGCTACGACCTGAAGTGACTTTTTCATAGCAGATTAGGATAATTTATGCAGCAGGTTAGGAGACTTAGGTTAAGGTTAAGAAAATGGTTACAGTACACATTGTTTGTATTGGTGCATCTGATGACGCCAGCACAGAGTTTCTAAACTCAGAGGCGCAAGATCGCGAGACTTCCGGGAACCCTTGTGAAACAGACCAAGCAGACCAGGCCGGGTTTGAGAAGTCAATGAGAGAAGTGAAGAATTCTTCCATAGTTGTTAATTTTCTCGAAATCTAAAGACACAACCTAGATCAAGCCAATGTCTTAAGTAGTTGAACATGTTATTACTCCAACCTCGTGAAAGTGACAAACTGACACGTTTTCATTTTTGTAAAAAACGACTTTATATCAAATGATTTGACGACATGCACAGTTCGGCGCAAGACAACGTTACTAACATCCTCTCGTGCCGACGTGTTTCTGCGCATGAGCTCAGCTAGCCAACGTCGCTTTGACATCGCCTACAAGGGTGATCGGGATTTCTATTGGAGAAGCAGTTTCTACCTATCTTGTACTGTCACAGACAATAAGCTAGATATTGCACTGATGTAAAAATACGAAGCATCTGGTTGGCGTTTCCACTCAATACCAAATATGGTGATGAGAGGAAGCCCAGTTGCCGGCAGTGGAAGAAAATGGAACAAGATGGATTTTGGCAGACGTTCTGCTAATTTTCTCATCTATTAAACTTTTGATCTCAATACATTTCTGTTTCCAAAACTAGAATCTGTTACTAACAGAGTGGACTACGTTTTGTAGACTTTACCCTTTGCCAAAGTTGTAAAAAACTGAGTTCTTTAGGAGTGCAAGGGCGAATTGAATTAGTGCACACGCGCACTTCATTGAGTAGGCGTTCCCTAACGGAAATATGCAAATATATGCTAGAATTCACCAAAAGCATATTTTTAGCTCTGCCCACTATGATTAATTTGCTTCCATTGGAAACGGCAGGCTGTGGTCTATCTTGGCTTAGTTATAAAACTCTTTGACAGCAGGACATAAGAACGAAGGACCCCTTTTATCTGCCCCTCTTAGTTCCTGATTCGTAGTGAACTGTCACACTGATAGAGAAGGGGGTAGCTGCATCCCAATAGTATCAAATCAAATTTTATTGGTCACATACACACATTTAGCAGATGTTATTGCTGTATTGTAATTCACAACAATTCAAACAAATCTAATAGTAAAATAATGGAATTAAGAAATATATAAATATCAGGACGGGCAATGTCGTATATACATATGACATTTTAGGGCTCCCGAGTGGTGCAACAGTCTAAGGCACTGCATCTCAGTGCAAGTTGGTGTCACTACAGTCCCTGGTTTTATTCCAGGCTGTATCACTAGCCATGATTGGGAGTCCCATAGGGCGGTGCACAATTTGCCCAGCGTCGTCTGGGTTTGGCTGAGGTAGGCCATCATTGTAAATAAGAATTTGTTCTTAACTGACTTGCCTAGTTAAAAAAAGGTAAAAATGAAATGAGTAAAATAGTTTGAAAACATTATTAAAGTGAATAGTGATTCCATGTCTATGTACATAGGGCAGCAGCCTCTAAGGTGCAGGGTTGTGTAACCGGTTGGAAGCCGGCTAGTGATGGCTATTGCCAGGGCATGCCCTTTTGGGTGAGGATCATAGGCGCCAGATACCCCCTCTCTCTCCCACCACAGTTTTATGGAGGTCGTAAATACCTGCAGGAAAACTCTCTCTCCCACTATTTCAGAAATGGAAGTTAAATCCCTTTGTTACCAGAGAGAGACGTTGCAGTACGGTAACATCAAAAGGTTTAATAATGAAACAATATTTCTGTAATGCAAACAGTTGGAAGAGTCCGTGGGTACTTAGATAGGACTCGTGACAAAATGTACATTAAGCCAGCGAGACCGACAACGTGAGCTGAAAGGTACGGAATGGCTAGAAACTCTGAAACTTTCAACAGAGAAGAAGAAAATCTCTACAAGACCAAGCAACGGACGGGGTGAACCGGATGTCACAAATAGTTAGACTCTACAGACCTGCTACGTGCAGCGCCAGCTAAATACGTTACAAATGGTTAAGAAATTTACAAAACTAAAGACTACACATTCTGCAGCTGTATGTAAAATAGTCTAGGAAACTCGACCGAAGACGATTGACAATTAACAATTTCCTCTCACAACTCTATTCTAAGGAACAGAGCCGCTGAACAAGCTATGACTACAAAGGACAACCAGAGACTTACACAACCAAAGGACAACCAGAGACTTACACAACCAGACTTTCTGTCGACTGACTCTCCAGAAAATAGACTGGCGAGACAACAAAGGCATACAATCGTAAATATGTACATTGCAATTCTTTTCGAATGAACGGCCATTCATGTGCAAAGTATTATCATTTCCATGAGCATAGTTATCAGCTGTATGTACGATAGTGAAGTCCTTTGTCTTTTCCCCCACTCTTTCTTACATGCCCCTCCCCTTTCATTTTGTGTAACAAGTCGTCATATCGGTTTAGTCCACTAGGGACCTTTCATTGCATTATGTAGTAATGTAATTCTGTGCAATTATTTAGTTCGTTAGTAAATAAATAATTCATCCAATCAGCTCATTCGTTTTATTGACGTTGAGGGAAAGGTAATTTTCCTGTCACCACTCCGCCAGGGCCCACACCACTAGGCTGTCTCATCATTGTTGGTATCAGGCCTACTACTGTTGTGTCGTCTGCAAACTTGATGATTGAGTTGGAGGCGTACTTGGCCAAGTAGTCATGGGTGAACAGGGAGTACATGAGGGGATGTTGACTGTCACCCTGATATTGACTACTAGGTAGCTACTTCCCATGCCGTTGTGACAGTAGTGCTTGTCAAGAGGGAGTGAAGGGTATTGTGTCCGGATATTGTTGCTGTTCATGCCCTCCCCATTGAGTAGTAGACGCAAATTGGTCGAGTGCCAACAAATCTGCCCAATTGACTGATTTGATTTCCATACACCCACTCACCCTTACTCTGGTCACCACCCATTCTTGCACTGATACGGTCAGAGGTCACGAGTAACAATCTTGACTGGAGTAGCTAGATACATAAAAGCAAGTTGGTGTACACATACAGATACTGGAAAGCTTTTTTTTGTGACACAAAGATACTTTGCTTGAAGTGTGTGTGATGAATTTATCCAGACAATAAAAGTTCAGTATAGTCTTCACGCAAAGAAAAAAAAAAAACTTTCCCCAAAATGAGTTTTTATTGAGAATGTTTTTTTTTCTCCCAGAATACATTTGTTCAGAACAGGATTTTTACATATAAAAAAACTGTTATTTTACACTGTAGATGAATTTGATGCATGGTATATATACAGAAAACCAAAATTCGCAGTGTGAAAGTGTTTAATACAGTCATGCTCAAAGCAGACAATTAAAAAACAAAGAAATCTTTCCTTGCCCAACAAATTGGGCAACAGGTATGAATGTGGCATATAAGTACGCTTACATCTTCCTAAACGTACACCACCTCCTTCAGCCCAGTTACAACAGAGAGGACCTATGAGTGGTTCAATTGATAACTCTTCCAATGAACACTTTCAGAAAAAGTAAACATTTGACAAAGCTGCACCACATTCTAAGAGCCATACACTCCACTTTCTGATCCTACAGTATATTGGAGCACGGCTTTAAACAGTCACATGTCTGGAAGACAAACATGGTTATATTCTGAGAGTCTTGACCAAACCTTCCCTTGCTACTCAATCAGTGAAATGAGTGGACATCAGGTCAAAATCTGATGGCCACTCAAAAGACTGTACCAAAGAGCCCAGTTGTGAAGGTATACTCTACATTAATGCCTATATCCTCCAGGTAATAGAGGTGATGGAATTTAAGCAGAAAACCAAAGTGTTCCTATGTATACTGTGTTGGGTTGTATAAAGTAAGTCCAGTAAGAGGGACTTCCCTCATCCCAGTGCAGTATACGTGTTTGCATACTACAGAGCCGTTGTCTCAGTCTGAAAAGGGACAACACCCCCGCCCCCTCATAAAACGCTTGTGGATTAGACCATTTTAATAGATATGAAACACTTCAGATGACCCTGAGGAGGCTAACCAGTCTCAGGCAAACTGTTACAGAGAGGTTGATCAGAGTGTTGTGAATGTCAGGATGTAGTCAGTCCCACCACTTCACTACACACACCATTCTGTTTGGGCTGAACCTCCTGTAGGCCATGTCAGGGGAGATGCCAGAAAGCACCCGGAAAATGACACAGGAGAGAACAGATTCATTGTGCAGATAAAAAAAATCTAAATGGACATAAAATAATGTGAATAATAAGAATTTGGTAGGACTTGGTCTGATCTGGGGCATGTCCATGTGCATTAAGAGGGTTGCTTGATCACAGGTGTGCAGCCAGGTGTCTGACTAGAAGAGCAGGGCTCCCATGCTGCCCATTTCACTCTGCTCCTTGACAAAGATCTCAAAGTACTGGTAGATTATGGTGACGGCCAGCAGGATACCCGTTCCCGAGCCAATAGCACCCAGGAAGTCCGCCATGACAGAAAGGCCGCCGATACAGAGACCACCAAAGGCTGCCGCTGTGGGGATGTACCTGGAACGCACAGAGGCAAGATTTCAGCTTGATACAGAAGGCAAAATCAAGTAGTAGTGCACCATCATTACCTGAAGAAAGTTTGTTTGGAAAAGCATAATATTAAACCCTGTTAAAATTAAGACATGGATTGTTATGGCTATAAGGTTAGAGTTTTGGGTTAAGATAGTTTACCTATTGAGTTCATGAACCATGGAGGTCTCTCTGTGTCCCCTCATCACCATCTGCTGCTCCTTTAGCTGCTTAGCCACCTGGGAGAGAAAACACACACTCATGGTTTGCATTACATAACACACGTATAAGTCTTCTGAAACATGCTACCCTCAAATGCCCTAGACATTTTTAGGAGATTTCTACATCAAAATTATGAATTTATGATTACATAGTCTAACAATTGTACAGCACATGTGGTAGAAGGACTTACATCTTTGGCAGAGGAGCCAGACACCTCGATCCAGGTCTTGGAGAAAAAGGCACAGGAGCCCAGCATGAAGCAGATGTAGATGGCAGCGTGGATAGGGTCGTCTAGGACCGAGCCAAACGACTCCGGGGGAGAGAAGTAGTAACAGAGCCCACCCACTGGGTAGGCACGAGCTGGACCACCCGACGACGTGTCCTACAAACACAAGTCTGGTCAGCTTATACATTCTGTGTTGCTGGATATGTTCAAATCGAATCAGATTTGATTGGTCGTGTACACATATTTTGCAGATGTTATCGCGGGTGTATGTTCCTAGCTCCAACAGTGCAGTAATACCTACCAATACACACAAATCCCAAAAATAAAAAGAAATTAAGAAATGTCAGAGTCCGGAATATAAATATAACATTATACTGTATGTATATGATGGTGTGTATAGACATTATGGACAGTATATAGATAGGTGTGTATAACAGTAGTTATATACGACGAGTCTTGACTATAAAATACAGTATATACACATTTTAAGTGGGTAAAAAAGAATTTAAAACATTATTAAAGTGACCAGTGACTATGTACATAGGCCAGCAGTCCCTAAGGTGCAGGGATGAATACCGGATGGTAGCGGGCTAGTAACAGACTTAAGTTCAGGGTACTGTGCAGATGTTAATGTGACAAACCTTGAGTTTAGAGTTCAGGGAAATGGTTTAAAATAGTGTGTACTTACAGACCAGGTGCCCAGCAGGTTAACCAGGAAGTTGCCACTGAAGCGAGTGGAGAGCATCTGAGAGATGACATACAGGTTGGACACGAGGGCAGACTGGAGGATGATGGGAATGTTGGAGGTGTAGAAGAGCTTGATGGGATAAGTGTTGTATTGGCCACGATAACGGGCAGACTTGATGGGTAGGTCCACCCTGAAGCCCTGTAGAGAGACGGGAGGAAGAGAGACATGGTAAGAGAGGGTAGAACATACCCATATCATAAATATATAATGTCTAAATGGTCATTAATAAAAAAGGCAAAGAAACTTTTTTTATGCATTGTGTTGTTTTTTGGGGGACCAATTCTCTGACAATAACAAGTGTGTTCAACTCCTATAACAGGTTTTAAGGAAGACAGACAGTTACTGACCTGGAAGTATATGACTACACCAAAGACGAAAACGGTGGCGAGGAGGTTCAAAAGATTTGGCAGGTTCTGGCGGTAGAAGGCCTCTCTCAGGGCGCGCACTTTGTCTGTCCGTGTGGCCAGCAGGTGAAAGAGGGCAATGATGGCTCCCTCAAACTCTGTACCTAAACACAAGAGACTAAAACATCAGCCTCACATCTAGAGACCACCTAAACTAACCTTTGGGGTTCTCAAGGCCAAGTCAATCTATAGGAGCCATAGTTGGTCTTATGTGAAATTACCACTTGCATATAACCAGGTATGTTAGGGCACATCAGTGTCAATGCCTCAGTTTAGCCCGTGAGACCTGCTGTCCTTCTCCCACAGCCGTCTGCTCTGGTGTCTTACCTCTGCCAGTGTTGACAGTGGTGGGGCTGAAGGCCTTCCAGACAATTGTCTCACAGATGTTGGTGGCAATGAACAGGGAGATACCAGAGCCCAGACCATAGCCCTTCTGCAGCAGCTCATCCAGCAGCAGCACGATTAGACCTGCCACAAACAGCTGGAGGGGGAGACAGGTGGGTTAGAGACAGAGACAAACCACACACACTGGAGCCCTGTTTTAATTCCTTTAAAAATAAATTTTCTTCATACATTCATTGAAGTAATCGGAGAGGGTTGGATTGGTTAAAAATTAGGATGTGGACCTCGCTTTAAATTATCTAATCACTTACAGATTCATTGTGATAACCTCTGAAAAGGTAGAAAGAAAGGAGTATTGGACAAGGCCTGAATCTGGGGGGTAAAGGGTAGGGATAAGAATATGACAGAGGGGTGGAGAGGAGGGCTCACCTGGATGATGATGAGCAGACAGATCCCAGCGCCCATATCGGAGGGGTCTCCGTACATTCCAGTCATCACATACACGATGGCCTGACCAATGGTGATGATCATACCAAACACTGTAGGAGATAGCAATGGGTTAGAAATTATATGGCCTCATTCACAGTAATGCTTAAACTTGACAGAATTGGGTCAAACTAGGAACAAGAAGGGAGGCTTGTGGTTTTACATTTCTGTGCTCCGTTGAAGAGGGCCCTGTCTTTGGGGGTGTCTCCCACCTCAATGATCTTAGCCCCGGCCAGGAGCTGCATGATTAGGCCGGAGGTGACTATGGGAGAGATACCCAGCTCCATCAGGGTACCTGGATGGACAGGAGAGACCCAGGGGACGTTAACAGGAGAGCAGAGCCATAGAGTTGTTCAGCCATTCAATCAGAAATAATACCAACTACCCATTCAAGTCAGAGATAAAATTATCACTCCTATTGATCAATTCTTCATTCACTCAACACTATCAATTCACACACTCAGTTACTAAATGACTCATTCATTGCCATGTCCCTTAACTGATTTATCAATTCACAGAGACATTCATTTATTCACTTGTTGTCTCTACATTGCAAAATTGACAACCGACCTCTGTTGGAGGCCAGAATGACTCTCATCCAGTAGAAGGGATCTGCAGAGTCTGAGGACATGATGCCAAACAGGGGAATCTGGAGGATAGGTGACAGACATTCAGGTGTGAGTTTTTATTCTACTCATTTAAAATGCTAGAAAATAGAGTGTGTGTGAACAAAACAGCAGATATTTACCTGGCAGCACACAAGGAAAATGAAGAGAGTGATGGCTGTCCATAGTACCTTCTCTCTGAACTGGATCTGCAATTACAGTGAGCCATGGAAGCAACAATGACAGTAGGAACAACAGAGGTTTATACAGTTGAAAGTAAAACATACTTGTTCTCATGAAGTAAATACTGTACCTTTCTTTCAGGTTTCTGGATTTCAGGTAATACCGCACAGAACGGCTTTATCACCTCCAGGAATTTGACTGAAAAACAGACAAAAGGAGGGATGTTATTCAATAGACTCGCCATAATAAACATAAATCAAGGCCAGTGAATGACTTAACAATTGATAGGGGGACGTGGCATAGCGGTACATGCATAGCGGATTGGATCTTTGGCTATAAACTAAGCGAATTCACTATGAAAACCGATCTTTCTATACAGAATTGTTAATCCAATTTAAAACATTTAGCATACCAGCAAATGTATTTCAGTAAACATGTACTGCTTATGATACGAGATATTTAAACCTGTGTCAAACACCGGCTGTTAGCTATGCGTCGTCATCACTAATCTGGATGCGTCTGTCTGCATCCAATATAGCTAACGTTAACTATACCAGCTAGATGACGTTATATGTTAACTAGCATGCAGTAGTTATCATGCTCCGAGATATCAATTAGCATGTAACACTGGTTGATATGATATAGTTATCAATGTAACGTTAGCTGACTGGACATAATAAAAAGTAGTTAACATCTGTACAGCTAACGTTAGCGAACTAGCTAGCTAGTTATCAAGTGACACTGATCGCTAACGCGTTAGCTGGCTAACTAGCTAGCTCTTTTAAACTTCCGTTTCTTGACAACTGACAAAACTAGGCATTTTCTTGCAGACATTGCTGTTGAAGACAGGAGTTAAAAATATGCTTGAAACAAAGACCAGTTGTCGTCCAGCTAGCTAACAGTTAGCTCTAGCTACAATGAAAAGGGCCTTAGATCCAATCATAGAAAAATGACATAGCCTGCATCTGATTCATCAAAAGTTCCCTGATTATGTGAAATCGTCCTTTACTTTATTAGCTAGCTACTTTAGTCTGGGGGATACTCACTGCCCATGATGATTTCCCAAGCGTTACGATCTTTGAGTGTGTGGTCCTTATGTGTCAATAGGTCTCTCCAGTTTTCGTTCTGACTACCGGTGAAATGCTATACAGCTGAGAAAGAAAGCGCGTTAGAGACACGTCAACACTACACAAGCAAAGATAGAACAATGAAACAGATACTTCACTGGATGTATAAATGTGAAGCATCCGGTTGGCGTTTCCACTCACTACCAAATATGGTAGCGAGAGGAAGCCTACTGGCGCGCAGTGGGAGAAGAGGGAACGAGATGGAGGTTCTCATCGATTAAACATTTGATATTAATACAGTTCTGTTCCCAAAATCGGTTATGAACAGGGTGGGCTAAGTTTTCTAGACCTTACCCCTTGCAAAATATAAAAAAAATCGCGCTGTTTAGAAGTAGTGCAAAGGTAATTGAGTTATTGCACACGCGCACTTCACAGAGTAGGCGTGATATATACTAGAACGCACCAATAGGATAACGCTAACGCGTGCTTGGCTCTGCCCCCATCCTTGCTTGTTCTGCCCACTATGACTCATTTGTTCCCATTGGAAACGACAAACTGTGGTCTATCTTGGTTTAGTTATAAAAAATATTTGACACAAGCGCTCCAACAGAGACGGAAGAGGAAGCGAGACACAATCGTTTTTTTCCCTTGGTTCAATTAACTAAATAATACCAGACCCTTTTTTCAATGGTTAACGGCGTCCAATAAATGTTTCATTACCACCACGTACTAGACTGGAGTATAACTCCCTTATCCTTTGCTTAAAAAATAATAATTAAAAAAATTACGAAATAAATCAACAAATACCCTAACATCTAACCTTACACCCATTAAACACCCACCACCCTACTCCACTATTTAAATCTATCAAGTCCTACCTCAGGCCTACAGCCTGAATGGGACACCACCACTCAACACACTGTAACTCTTCTGACGTCAAGTCTCGTACACCTAAATACTTCTCTGCAGCTGCCACCACAACCTCCATTTTCTGTGACTTACATTCCATCCCTACAGTACAGTTGATAACCATTGCTATAAATGCAACAACAAAAAATCGAATCTTACTGAAACATATATCACTTGTTGGCCTATCCCTCTGTACTGGTACAGATCTACTACTCACACCACTTCTCTCAGGATTCCTCCCCCTTGACCCATCTTCCTCTACTTTCTTCACTGCCTCAGAACACGACCATTTCTGCATTACTCTAATCCTGGAAACCTCAACCTGCCTCTCTCGCACCAGACATTTCTGATCCCCAGCCACATGGGCACCACTACAATGAACACATACAGCTTCTTTCCCCAATACTACACATTTCTTTGTCTCATGCCCTTCTGCACACTTCTCACACCTAGGAACCTCCCTCCTACACACAGCTGCCACATGCCCATAAGCTTGACACCTGTAACAACATAATGTATTCGTCAAAAAACTCAAAATAACAGACAACGACTTTTCTGTTTCACCACTCACGCCACCCTGTCTGCATCGCACCAAACGGCGAGCATCACAAATTCCAGGAATCTTCCCCTTCAGTTGGTAAACTCTCACATTCACCGCTACCCCAGTAATCACTCCTTTCATTGGTGCCCTTTTCTTGAGATCAAAACAATTCACATCACTTGTCCCCATTCGCTTTACGCGGAGCGCCTGCTCCCTAAGACCAGCAGAAACAAAAATAATTATTACAAGACCACTTCTGGTTAAGTTCACCGATTCCACAGCACCCAACTCTGTTTTCACCACCCTGAAACCACACATGGATCAGCCAAAAGACAACTGTCCACTTTTTCCAAAAATGTCACTCCTACCATCACAAAATCATCTTTAACATTCATAATTTCTCCTGTATTCGATCCAACATACAGCTCACTCTGCGTACACTTTCCACCATTCTTCTTAATCAAATCAAAGTGTATTTGTCACGTGCGCCGAATACAACAGGTGTAGACCTTACAGTGAAATGCTTACTTACAAGCCCTAACCAACAGTGCAATTTAAAGAAAATAACAGTAGCGAGGCTATATACAGCTGTGTGTGGGGGCACCGGTTAGTCGGGCTAGTTGAGGTAATATGTACATGTAGGTATAGTTAAAGTGACTATGCATGGGGGGCAATGCAAATAGTCTGGGTAGCAATTTGATTAGGTGTTCAGGAGTCTTATGGCTTGGGGGTAGAAGCTGTTTAGAAGCCTCTTGGACCTAGACTTGGCGCTCCGGTACCGCTTTCCGTGCGGTAGCAGAGAGCACAGTCTATGACTATGGTGGCTGGAGTCTGTCAATTTTTAGGGCCTTCCTCTGACACTGCTTTGTATAGAGGTCCTGGATGGCAGGAAGCTTAGCCCCAGTGATGTACTGGGCTGTACGCACTACCCTGTGTAGTGCCTTGCGGTCGTAGGCCGAGCAGTTGCCATACCAGGCAGTGATTCAACCAGTCAGGATGCTCTCGATGTTGCAGCTGTAGAACCTTTTGAGGATCTGTGGATCCATGGCAAATCTTTTCAGTCTCCTGAGGGGGAATAGGTTTAGTCGTGTCCTCTTCACGACTGTCTTGGTGTGTTTGGACCATTCTAGTTTGTTGGTGATGTGGACACCAAGGAATTTGAAGCTCTCAATCTGCTCTACTACAGCCCCGTCTATGAGAATTTGGGTGTGCTTGGTCCTCCTTTTCCTGTAGTCCACAATCATCTCCTTTGTCTTGATTACGTTGAGGGTTAGGTTGTTATTCTGGCACCACCTGGCCAGGTCTCTGACCTCCTCCCTATAGGCTGTCTCGTCGTTGTCGGTGATCAGGCCTACCACTGTTGTGTCGTCTGCAAACTTAATGATTGTGTTGGAGTCGTGCCTGGCCATGCAGTTCCAAGTATATGTCTCCCTATGATAATATTGTACTTCTCCTAACACATATCTCGTTCTTGCCCTCTCATTCCCCTCACTAACACTAGTCACTTTAACAATGTTTACATACTTTGCGTTACTCATCTCATATGTATTTTCTGTATTCTATTCTACTGTATTTTAGTCTATGCCACTCCGACATTGCTCGTGCAAATATTTATATATTCTTAATTCCATTCCTTTAGATATGTGTGTATTGTATTGTGTGTATAGTTGTGAAATTGTTAGATATTACTTGTTAGATATTACTGCACTGTTGGAGCTAGAAACACAAGTATTTTGCTACACCCGCAATCTGCTAAACATGTGTATGTGACCAATAACATTTTATTTGATTTACCTGGGGAACCCCCGATAGCAAAGTTCAATAATCTCCTGGTTGTATATTTGTTGATAAACTTTGGATCCCTTTCAAAAGAACCGTGCGTCTGTCAACGACCTGCCACATCTCTTTGCCGGCCCGCCTAAATGGCTGAACGAGTGAAATATCTTAATTTATCCACCATCTTTGGCTTCTTTAGTTTCTAGAGTGAAAAGTTAATTGAAAACAATGCAGTAGGTACAATATTTATATCCTGGTCCCCTTGGTCTTTTTAGCACAGCACTGGCCATTAATGCATTGGTCAGACAGGTGTGTATTGTAGCGTCCAGTACAGTGTAGGTCCGTTTTTTACATAATCTCACTGAAATCTCACTGTCTCAATGAAAAATGTGATGTCTTTGATAGATATTATTATTATTATTATAATATATAGACATATCAACATGGACACGTCATTGGCGTTAAATAATAAATGGATGACTTCCTGCAAAAAAATACAAGTGAATCACTCTATTTCAGGGACAAAAATGTAACTTTTCTGTTCATTCTAGGGTACTTAGGCAAACTTGTTTTGTCTGGCAACATTCAGCTGTGGGTTTGCTTGTCTGAGAGCCTCAGATAATGTCATCAAAGTCACCAACAGGCAACAGCACAACACTTGCATCCTCATTATTACAGCAGTACATCTAACATATTCTTACCAATCAGTATTTCAGTGCATAGACCTTCTGGCAGATTCAGGTTCAGTGTTTGAAATACTTAATTAATTATGTGTATATGATTATGGGCTAACCGTCATATTACTGATGTTACTGATATTGGCAATATTGCCCCTGTCTGCATAGCTGTGGGAAGTAAGGGTGCTGCAGCACCCCCTGAAAAATTTGAATAAACAAATATATAATTATTATAATTTATTATTATAAATATATGTTTTTATAGTTATAGAATAGGTTGAAGAGTGTAATTGGCTCCAAAGAGTGCAATTTGCTTAATATTAGGCCTTATAAAGTTGACATCATTAGAAATAAGATATTCTTCTCTAGGTATGTTATTAAAAATGTGTTTATTCTGTTGTTGCTAATCAAATGGCTACCCAGACTATTTTCATTGTCTCTACCCCACACCCCCATTTTTACTTTGCTGCTACTCTGTTTATTATCTATGCATAGTCACTTTACCTCTACCTACATGTACATATTACCTCGACCAACCTGTGCCCCTGCACATTGACTCTGTACCGTTACCCCCTGTATATAGCCTAGCTACTGTTATTTTATTGTTGCTCCTTTATTATTTGTTATTTTCTGTCTTTATTTTTTATTTCATTTATTTATTTTTTACTTTATTTTAGTAAATACTTAAATACTTTCTTAACACTTATTTTTCTTAAAACTGCATTGTTGGTTAAGGGCTTGTAAGTAAGCATTTCACTGTAACGTCAACACCTGTTGTATTCGGCGCATGTGACAAATACAATTTGATTTGATTTATTCATAAAAAACATTTAACAAAAAAAAAATATATTATTTATCTTAGAAAAAACGCACACACACACACACACACACACACACACACACACACACACACACTTTCTTTTTCATCCTCCTTGCCTTTCTTGATCTGTCTATAGGGGACATTCCAGCACCTTGCTGCTGACGCAGGTGATTCTTTCATTCTGTTTCTCCACAGATCAGCTAGTCTATCCTCCATCTAAACTAGGTCATAGAGCACACGCCTGTGTTACGGTCCACTATACATCACCTCTTTCATGCATTTCACACCCTTTTAGTCATTCATGGTGTGCTACAGTACAGTATGGTAGGCCTTTAGTGTAATAACATTTTGTTTTCAACGCCTGAAGGAATTATTGGAATAGATCATCGTCCAATGAAACATTGGACTACAATAAAAATGTTGGTTTTACTACCATGTTTTATCTGTACTGATGTTCTTTATTTTCCTTCCTGTCTTCCTGACTGGGCTGATTGAGAATTTGTTTGGCTTGTTTTTGTTGTGTTTGTTCTCAGACAGCCACCAGGAAGTGAAAGTGGGGGTTAATGAGGACAGTATGAAGAAGTCAAGGGGAGAATCTCAATTACTCCTCACGTCCGCTCTCCTTCTCAAAACCCATTGGATGAGAAAGCTACCTTCTCTTCCAATGGGTTTTGAGAAGGAGGCGAGGAGTGAGGATGCAAGGAATATGCAATTGAGATTCTCTTCAGGACAAGGCGTTAGGGGGTTGTGGTAGGGACAGGTGTAGTGAAGGTTAGATAATGAAAGTATGGGGTATATTTCATTTCATACACAGATGCAGTCACGCAGACACACACAAAATCGCAGTATACCACACCACACTGTGTTTCTGCACCGGTAGAAGTCTCTCTCTGTGTGTGTGTGTGTGTGACTAGTGGGAGTAGAGATCACAAGACCACCACGGGACTGAGCAGTGAGTCACTCCTCCCTGCTCTACTCTGCTGTTTTATCCTCCTGTAACAACCACAGGTTCTAGGATAGAGCAGGGTCAATAGAGACCTACTGGGTCCAGGTATGGAATACACACACACAGGATTATAGACATCACTTTTATAACAATGATCTAAGGTTAAAAATAGCACAACAGGGCTGTAGTGGGTGGGCTTGGAAAAGAGCTCAAAGGTAATTTACAGTGAATCTCAAGTCTTCAATGCAAAGGCAATAAGTCAATGATTACATGCAATGCTCTGTTCTTAAATAATCAACACATCTCAAAAGGCACAGCAAATCTCCAAAGTAGACACAGCAGACTTCACACACAATACTTCAAGTAGAGATAAATAAACAAAGACTGCTCTTGCAATAAATAAGGCCATCATACAAATACACAGTAAAACACAAGCAGTACCTTTGCTGGCTGTCTCCAAGTCCAACACAGCCACCAAACAAGTTGTACTCAGAAAGAATATTTATATGTCGCACTTTCAAATACACATGGAGTGAAAAAGGATTGTCAGCAGCAAACTGGAAATGTAGATTTGCAGACTAGAGTCATGCTCCCTTGCTCAGACATTGCATGCATCAACCAATGGTTGCGTGCCACATCATCGACTGTGCTGTCAGGCACCAGATTGCTATAACATATGATGTGGTTATCTGATATGTAAAATACTTATCTAAGCGTTGTAAGATCTGGCATGCGCCAACAACGTTTGAGCAGAGGAACACGTCCTATGGCTGGTGCAACCTTGCAAGGACTTGGAGACAGCAGCAATTCTGTCCCTGACCTTTCCCTTTCCCTGGCTCTTCTTCTTCTCTGAGGTTTATTGGCAGACTACACTCATAAGGTGTATTGCCGCCTCCTACTGTACGGGGTAGTAAAAAATACCCCTCAATACCCCCTCTCTAACCAAATTCACACCATTTCCCTGAATTTCAAACAAAAACTGTACTATTCAGATCCCTACACATGCTCAGGAACTTGGGAGTGGGGAACCTCTTCATTCAGTACTCCCTGTAACATTTTGGCTGTAAAGTCCTGGAGATCCAGAAATCTATTTGCCACCTTCACAATGACTAGTGCAATTTATCACTTGCGCTGTGAACGCAACAAAGTCCACCTTCTTCGCTATTAGTATGTTGGGATTCTGTGGGACATCCACTACTATCTCCTCTCTACTCACTAGATGGCCCTGATCCTAGCTTCTGCAACCTCCATCCGTACAGGGCACCCCGGGAACATGTTTCCCATCACAATTACAACAACATGCTTCATCTGACTCTTCAACTACTACATATTTAGTCCTTCGACAAATACTTGCCTTGTGTCCAAACTTCTTACAATTGTAACACTGCAACGGCTTCTGTACATATGGTCTCACTGCATTTCTCACATACCCAAGATTTACATAAGTTGGGAGAACCACTTCACCAAACGACAGTAAAACCGATAGGCGTTGCTCCTTCCTTCCATCATTCGATTCAATCGACGTGCATCTACCACTCCTGGAATGTTATCCCTAAACCACACAGCCTCTATGTCCAGCGAAACACCAGAGATGACACCTTTAACCGGTGCCCTACTCTGAAAGTCATAGCTTTCCACATAATACATTAAGCCACAGAGCTTTCTCCTTTTGCGCTGTTGACACACATGAAATCAGCATCATACCGCTCCTGGTCACTCGAACCGATTCCATTTTTGTCACGTCCAGGCCAGAGTTTTAGGCTGGCGTGTTTAGGTTTCGTTTTGGTGAAGGGTTTTTTGAGTTCTAGGTGTTCTATTTCTATGTTGGGGTAATGGTTCCCAATTAGGGGCAGCTGAGTGTCGTTGTCTCTAATTGGGAACCATATATATGTTTGGGGTTTTCAATAGTATGTCGTGGGTTATTGTTTAGACATAGTGTCTGTGTGTTGTAAGTCTATGTTATGATCTTAGTTTTGTTCTGGTTATTGGTTTGCCCAGTTACGTGAGTATCATTTATGTTAATAAATATAACATGTATACTGGATGCCTCGCTGCACCTTGGTCTGTCCCTACTGAGGATCGTGACAATTTTACCCAATTCGTCCTTCACCATCTTCGAGACTGCAAACAGGTCACCCCAAAAAACATACTTGCTTCCGAATCGCACTAACCATGAACTGCTGTTCATTTCGAACTTTAGCTCTTTTCACTCCACTCTTCTTCGTCATCGTCCACTCATTCTCACCAACTACTCACGCTAAAAGAATCACACAATAATTCCGCCATTGCTCCTCCAGTCATCCCCAGACACCCTCACTCTTTGCTGTGAAAGATGCGAGAGTCTGTTTTCTCGAAGTAGCACCCATATTGTTCACATTCCAGCACAGCTGTTGCTTCAACTTTTTCTCAATTTCCTCCATTTCGTCCGCACTACTCGCCACCATTTTGCTTCCTGACTTCCCTCTCCAGGCCTCATAGCTTGTCACCAACCAAGCTAGCTAACCATCTAGGCCTTTTCCTTGGCTCCAGGAAATGCAGCCATTTTAAGATAACAGGTGGAGATGCTGGTCACAATCACACCTGCATTCAGATAACATAACCAATTACTTCAAATAGACCAATAGCAAGCTCACAGTTCACAATATCATGACTACCATGTTTCTCTCATCTAATAGAGGCACCTCCTCCTCTTCCTCCTCCTCATCCATCTGTCTGATGGCTAACTGGAACACACCAGGAACAATGAAACAATCAAACAGCCCAGGACATGACCTTACTCAAAGGACTTTCTTTCTTTCTTCTACCAGTCTTTTTCTCTCTTCTCCTTTTCTCTCCCTACCTCTCTCTTACTCTGATGGTCTCTAACTCTCTATTCTCCCTGTCTTTCTCCCTTTCATCATTTTCTCTTTCTCTCCGTCCTCTCTCTGACTGCTCTTTTGTCTGACAGTAATAATACCAGAGATAACGATATCTTATTATTGTCACCCTAGCCTGTTATTATCAGAATTGTATTATATTATGTGTGTTGAAATCATTAACCCAATCAAGCAGTGTTCTTTTCTATTATTAGGAAATATAATATCCTCTGTTGCTGGGTCAAACATCGTTCTCTTTTCTGTATTATAACATCTATCTAACTCATCACAGATTATCTCTGTTCTATTCTTGGCTTGGGTTACTACTTTTGCATGCAGACTGACAGACAGAGACTTCTCTGATTGACAGTGTACTGTACAGTATAGGAGGAATGATAGGTTGCTGTAGTGTATTGTGTGTACTGACTAGGGTTTGCTGCTCTATGTTTGGTTAGCCCCTGCCTATAGACTTTGGATGTCTGTTTTACCCCTGGGAGCTTTCAGGGGAACATACACTATATGACAAAAAGTATGCTTGGTGGAACGTCTCATGGGCATTAATATGGAGTTGGTCCACCCTTTGCTGCTATAAGGGCCTTCCCTAAACTGTTGACACAAAGTTGGAAGAATGTAATTGCTGTAGCGTTAAGATTTCCCTTCACTGGAACTAAGAGGCCTAGCCTGAACCATGAAAAACAGCCCCAGACCATTATTCCTCCTACACCAAACTTTACAGTTGGCAGTATGCATTCGGGCAGGTAGCGTTCTCCTGGCATCCGCCAAACCCAGATTCGTCCATTGGACTGCCAGATGGTGAAGCGTGATTCATCACTCCAGAGAACGTGTTTCCACTGCTTTACACCACTTCAGCCGACGCTTCACATGGCGCATGTTGATCTTAGGCTTGTGTGCGGCTGCTCGGCCATGGAAACCCATTTCATGAAGCTCCCAGGGAGCAGTTCTTGTGCTCACGTTGCTTCCAGAGGGAGTTTGGAACTCGGTAGTGTGTTTTGCAATTGAGGACAGATGATTTTTATGCACTTCAGAACTCGACAGTCCCATTCCTTGAGCTTGTGTGGCCGACCACTTCGCCGGCTGAGCCATTGTTGCTCCTTGATGCTTCCACTTCACAATGACAGCACTTACAGTTGACTGAGGCAGCTCTAGTAGGGCAGACATTTGACGAAGTGACTTGTTGGAAAGGTGGCATCCTATGTAGGTGCCACGTTTAAAGTCACTGAGCTCTTCAGTAAGGCCATTCTACTGCCAATGTTTGTCTATGGAGATTGCTGTGTGCTCAATTTTATACACCTGTCAGCAACGGGTGTGGCTGAAATAGCCGATTCCACTAATTTTGTATATTTAGTCTACGTCAAGTAAACAGCCCCCATGATCTTCCCGGTGACCTGCAGAGATGAGATGTGTCCCATATATGATCAGCTGTCTGTCAGTCAGACCACCATCAGCCCAGTCACCAATCATACCACAGAGGTCAAGGCCAGAGTGAGTCACTTCAGTGGGCTTAATCTGTCCCATAATCCTCGGCAGCAGTGGTCAGTCAGACAGAGGAACATTGTGTCCCTGACCAGCTGACCTCATGCCCCTGGAGTTATGTAAACATCTTAGAGATCAACGATCCCTCCCCCTGATTTCTGTCTGTTCCTTTCTCTTTCCCGCTACCATTACTACTAATGAAAAACATTGTGTTCCTCTGACTGCAGTGTGTGTTTATCTCTGTGGGTTTGTTTGTGTGCATAGGTCTGTGTGTGATAGAAGTTATTGGGAGCGAGATAGGAGGGACAATATTTGTCAGAGAGGTGGGGATTGGACAAAGCTTGGTTGATATCACGTCATAGTCACAGGGGATGGAAAGGGATGGACGGTTGTTTGTGTTTTCGTCCTGTTCTGGTCGATCAGCGAGTGTATCACTAAATGCAATCAGTGTTGTGTCTTGTATAAAACCATCCTATCACTGCTGCTCTTTGTATAAACACAGGATATAGCAGTAATAAATTAGGGATGTTCCCCTTGGTAATAGTCTTTGCCAAATCATGGTTATATTTAGAAAGCAGATGAACATGATTATTCACATTGAATTACTACTGGTTATAGGGACAGGGCTATTGTTTGTTAAATGCTGGTCCCAACTAGGTTTCAGAAACAGAGTGCTCATTGCCACTCACAACCTCAAGTGTTGTGTAACTTGCAGGAAAATTTGTGATTAAATATCCACCCTCAAACACTCTCACTTACACACAAGTAGCTGAGCAGCTGTTCTCTGACCTGTAGTAGGCCACGACGCAGACAGGAGGTACCCTGAAGCACTGAACTGGCATCAGTAGTACTATATGTGGGTGTTATTTATAGACATATTGTCCAGTCAGGCAGAGTAGAGAAGTCCAACATGACTGACAGAGTAGAAAGTCCCTCTCACCACCATTCTGCTACTGTATAAACAATACAGCAATGGAGAACCCTGACTCTGCTACCTTAATGTCTTCAGTTTGCCTTCCCTCATCCACTCACTCACAATCATTAAAGGTCCTGAACAGTCATGAGTGGGCGGGGAGCTTATATTCATGAGCCCGCCTTGACTGACAGCTCTTTGAAACAGCTATGTCAAGGAACTTGGATGCAGTGAGCAGTGTCAGTAAAATCCTCTCAAGCAAATTTGGTCATACACAAAGCAACTGAAACAACGTTGAAATTGCATCAATGACATCACTTTTTTAAATACATCTCCCGTTTGGCATGTCTATTGTGATGCAGTTGACAACTGCGTCTGAGTTTTGAACGACCCTCCCCCTTTTCTTCCATGCTGGCTGAAGACCTAGCTAGCCAGAAACTAGCTAACACCAGACACAGATTAAAGACAGTGTAACTATCTTTGCCATAGATGAATAGGGTAAACTTTTAATTATTCTGTATTTGCTGACACCCTACAGTAAAATGTTGGCACCAGTAGAGTGTGTTGGTTACAAGGCGATGCTTATTTAAATTCGGTAAGAGAATACCATGTTACCGTTGGTGTATTAAAATTAGAGTTAATAATCAATCCAAGTGTTTGACTCCACAAATGGCGCCGGAGGGGATGGCTGCCGTTTTACAGGCCCCTAACCAATTGTGCTATTTTGTATGTTTTTTTGCATTGTTTGTAACTTATTTTGTACATAATGTCGATGCTACCGTCTCTTATGACCGAAAATAGCTTCTGGATATCAGAACAGCGATTACTCACCTCGAACTGGACAACATTCTTTCTTTAATGAGACGGACGCAAAGGTTATAATGTTGCTCCCAGACAAGGCCCAAATCCCCATCATTCGCATGAAGAAAATAAGGAAATACAGGGGGCGGAGATCAAGGTGCCTTGTGCGAATTTGTTGGTGAGTGGGTAACCTGCCTCTACCATCTGTTCTACTAGCCAACGTGCAATCACTGGAGAATAAACTAGATAAGTTATGTTCGAGACTATGTTTCACCAAGTCATAGCTGAATGACAACAGACAATATACAGTTTTCCGTACATCGGCAGAGCAGAACAGCTACGTCTGGTAAGATGAGGGGTGGGTGTGTGTGTCTATGTTGTCAATAACAGCTGGTGCGCGATGTCTAATATTAAGGTAGTTTTGGGGTATTGCTTGCCTGAGGTAGAGTACCTCATGATAACCTGTAGACCGCACTATCTTCATCTATATTTTTTGTAGCCATCTATTTACCACCACAAACCGACCCTGGCACTCCACACTTCCCTTTCCCACCTGGACAAAATGAACTTCTATGTGAGAATGCTGTTTATTGACTACAGCTCAGTGTTCAACACCATAGTGCCCACAAAGCTCATCACTGAGCTAAGGACCCTAGGACTTAACACCTCCCTCTGCAACTGGATCCTGGACTTCCTGATGGGCTGCCCCCAGGTGGTAAGGGTAGGCTGCAACACATTTGCCACGCTGATCCTCAACACGGGGGCCCCTCAAGGGTGCGTGCTTAGTCCCCTCCTCTACTCCCTGTTCACCTATGACTGAGTGGCCAAGCACGAATCCAACACCATCATTAAGTTTGCTAATGACACGATGGTGGTAGGCCTGATCACAGACAACAATGAGGGAGGAGGTCAGAGACCTGGCAGTGTGGTGCCAGGACAACAACCTCTCCCTCAACGTGAGCAAGATGATGATGATCGTGGACTACAAGAAAAGGAGGGCCAAACACACTCCCATTCACATCGACGGGACTTTAGTGGAGCGGGTCGAGAGTTTAAAGTTCATGGTCCAAACACACCAAGACAGTCGTGAAGAGGGCACAACAACGCCTTTTCCCCCTCAGGACACTGAAAAGATTAGGCATGGGACCCCAGATCCTCAAAAGGTTATACGGCTGCACCATCGAGAGCATCCTGACCGGTTGCATCACCGCCTGGTATGGCAACTGCTCGGCATCCGACCATAAGGTGCTACAGAAGGTAGTGCGTTCGGCCCAGTTCATCATTGGGCCAAGCTTCCTGCCATCCAGGACCTATATACTAGGCGGTGTCAGAGGAAGGCCCAAAAGACTCTAGTCACCCAAGTCATGCACTGTTCTCTCTGCTACCGCACGGCAAGCGATACCGGAGCGCCAAGTCTAGATCCAAAAGGCTCCTTAACAGCTTCTACCCCCAAGCCATAAGACTGCTGAACAATTAATCAAATGGCCACCCGGACTATCAAATGCTTTGTTTTTACACTGCTGCTACTTACTGTTTATTATCTATGCATAGTCACTTTACCCCTACCTACATGTACAAATTACCTCAACTAACCTGTACCCCCGCACAATAACTCTGTACTTGTACCCCCTGTATATAGCCTCCTTATTGTTATTTTATTGTGTTACTTTAGTTTATTTAGTAAATATTTTCTAAACTCTATTTTCTTAAAACTGCATTGTTGGTTAAGGGCTTGTAAGTAAGCATTTCACGGTAAGGTACCTGTTGTACGTTACCTGTTGTATCCGGCGCATGCACACTTTATCAATGTTGCAGCAACAGTCATTTTCTATACTTTGGTCAACATACTTTGTTCTGGTTTCCTTCAAATATCATCCAATTCCATGAAAAACATGATTTTCAATGTTCAGGACCTTTAAATGGTTAATTATAACCTATACACGTTGTGTACCTCCTCTATACACATCATATAGAGCTATGTAAAACTATCATATTTTTTAATGACCCTTTAGCTCAATTATCCAGCACAGTATAACACCACATCTTTTTATCTACAATTACTGTAGAGCCATTTCTTCTTCATTTCTCAGAAAGGCTCTGGGCTCAGGGCCTGTGTTATGACCTGTAGCATTATGGCTCAGGTTAAACCTAATGAGAATCAAACCCACTTAACCTGGGAGCGTCAGCAGTATCTCTCTACCATTGATTGACTGGCTGTGGTGTTATAGATGGAGGAACGACATAAACCAATTGCAGTAAGCACAGTGCTTCAGTACTGCGGTCCAGTCCAAAGGTTTAATCCAGATTATTCAAGACTACTCATGCAGAGCTGGAGAAAGACAGCTCCCCAACCCCTCTAGTCCTTCTGTGTTATTTAAAGTCACTGTCACGTCCAGGCCTGGGTTAGCAGGCTGGTGTTTAGTTTGTCTTTAGTTTAGGAGGGTTTTGTGTTCTAGGTTGTGTATTTCTATGTTGGGGAAATGGTTCCCAATTAGAGGTAGCTGATTGTCGTTACCTCTAATTGGGAACCATATATATGTTTATGGTTTTCAATGGGGTTTTGTGGGTCATTGTTTGTATTAGTATGTTCAGTGGTGTGTGCACTTTGTAGCCACACCGGTGTTACGATCTTCGCTTGTTAATTATTTTACCAGTTACGTATATAATAAAGTATGTATACTGGATACCTCGCTGCGCCTTGGTCCGTCACTCAAGGAGATCGTGACAGTCACAGATAGCCCTGTCCTATTATTCACTTTGTATTAAGACCTTTTATACTGTTTTGGCATTGAATGGGGTTATTAAAGCCCCAATCAGCATAGATGCCCTTGATTGCCACATACCCAATTATGGAGGTTAAACATAGAAGTGTAGGGCTGTGGCGGTCATGAAATTTTGTCGGCCTGTGATTGTCAAGCAAATAACTGCAGGTCTCAAGGTAATTGATCGTAATTAGCATAAACACATTTAGCCTCTCCTGGCTTCCACGCATTCCCTACAAGCCACTGATGCAGACCTTTGGAACATCTACATTTTAATATAGCCTACACCATCACAATAAACCATTATTTATTTTAGACAGGTCTAAAGAAACATGATATGAAGAAAATGTAGTCTATTTCAGAAGAACAGAATAGCATACACTGCTATATGGCTGTGGGCTACACTTGTTCATTTAGCAGTCAAGATTTGCTTAGAATTCCGTGGCATTATTTTATATTATTTTATAGTATGAAGAATACAATTGAACATAGCTGAATAAAATAGAAAGGATATTTTCTCCAAACGATTTGAGGGAGTCCACACATGCAGCTATTTTGTGTTGAGCAGTACTCCTACATACTCCTATTTATGTAACTTTAGTTGTGATACAAATGTTGGCCTATATGTTTTGATTTTTAATACATTCTAAGGCTGCATGATGCGACTCTAATGATGATTTGAAAAAAGTTGCATGAAAGGCATGAGCTTTGCTTAGTTTTTTTGAGCAGGCTGTACACACTTCATCAGTCTCTCATTCACAATTTGGCAAGCACTTGATAATAGAATTTCCTGGCTGCATTCCCTTTGTGTGGCCATAATGCCCCCTAAAAAATTCCATGTCTTTTGCGGCCAGTGGCCGTTGTGCCCTTGAATATAATAATTATAATTCCCTTCTCTTGGCTGCATGTGAAGCACCTCTCACTCACATGGCTCTCAGTCACGTGATCGGGTCTTTCTCACAGGCTACAAGTGAAGACAGACACATTGGTGATGCAACTGCGCGCGTCCTTATCCAATTCCGAGGCGCATGTTGAAGATATTGGAAGAACTGTCCACATTTACTTTTCATTAGGCAACAAGATGAGGAGGCCTAACGAACAGCAAAAGCACTAGCCTATGTCAATCTACTATCCCGCATAGTGCAAAAGTTTATCTTCCGCAAACTTGAAACTCCTGCGCTGCGTATGTATGACAGTTAGGCTCTACACCCGTTGTAAAGCAGATTAATGTGCTTCATTTTAAGAAGTTATTTGGACACTTTAGTTGTGATACAAACCATATCAAAACATATAGGCCTATGGGCTAGGCTACATGAGGTGTGCGACTTTGATTTGAAAGAGACGCAAAAAAAAGCATGTGCTGTTTGCATTAAACTGGGCATCATTCACAAGCTAATATTGTCGCCCATCACACTATTCTTGATTTAATCTTGTCTTTACATATACTAAATAATATTTGTGTGAAATTTGTTTTGATTTAGAATGGGCCACTATCATGCACCTGTCTCGAACCAGGGCCAGCAGAAAAAAATAGATGTCATCTATGCACTTAAATAGTGAATGGAGGACTCTTTTCCGTGGTTAATTTTCATGCCAGCCAGGCAGGCTATAGTTTTAAAGTGAAGGAATGTGCTTAATATTAGGAAAGTTGAGAAATAAATATAGTAGGCCTAGTCTATAGAAAGCTGATGGGATCCTCCTCTTTTTAATAGAGGCCATCACTCTGTTTTCTCATGCAATTACCAAGCCTATTTCTTTCTTTCTTTACTTTATTTAACTAGGCAAGTCAGTTAAGAACAAATTCTTATTTTCAATGACGGCCTAGGAATAGTGGGTTAACTGCCTTGTTCAGGGGCAGAACAACAGATTTTTACCTTGTCAGCTCGGGGATTCAATCTTGCAACCTTTTGGTTACTAGTCTAATGCTCTAACCACTAAGCTACCTGCTGCCCCTATAGAATTGTTGCGCAACATTAGATCATGGGCTGTCATGAAATGTTTGATTAGATTTTGGATTACATTTGCATTGATGTCAGAGTGATTAGAGTGCAGGGTACCAGGCAGTTAGCACGTTTGGTAGGCTACTAATGACTATTAGCAGCATCAGAGCTTGGAGAATCCTAATTACCGTGACTAAACGGTCATGTCGAATTTGACTGGCATCATGACTCGTGACCTCAATACGGTCACCGTAACAGCTCTAGTTACACGTTCAGTGAATGAATAAGAAGGGATTCCTGTGTTTTGTGAACAGAGGCGAGATTACATTGGCCAGAGCCTGAGCTGTACAGTAACGACAAAGCTCTGTGTTTGTGAAATCAGTCTGTGTTTATGTAAGGCCAGTGCTGTACATGTAGTGTTTTTTTAGTGTAAATTATGTAAACTTTAAAAAGATTGATGTAAAAATGTGTGTATATGAGAAAGAGAGGAAGAAACAGAGAAAGGAAGGACAATAATATAAAGTGTGATGGTGTGTTTATAGTGGATCCAGTGTGTTATAGTTGTTATAGAGGTATTGTTCAAGGTTATTATAGTTTTGTGTCTTAATATTAGTTTTAAGATTTTTATTTAAATTCTGTTCAGTTTCAATTAGTTTTTCAGATCCACTTTACTAGTTTTTATTTAATTTCAGTTTAGTACTATTTTGCAGGCCAAACCGTTCGGGCTAGGTTTCCGTGAGAAGACCCATTTTCAGGATGTCTCATGGTCTGACAAGCATCCTGCAGCTCTGCCACCTTTCACCGGAAGGGCTACATCAGCAGATGAGGTGGATTGAGACGCATCCAATATTAATAAAAAACAGATGGATTTTAATGGGGATTTTTGTATTATGCTATTAAAATTCCTAGTAGGGGGTTAAAGGTAGACTCAGGGAGATAACTTAGATGCACGAAGTTAACAGCAGTAGTGAGTAAATGTCTGCAACAACCAGGAGCATTGAAGCGCAAAGCAAAATTTCTCCACTGTTTTGGTCCCCTAGCCACCATGTTGTAGCAGCATGAAGCACAACCGTGCACATGTGCAGATACTCTGTCTGAGAGCAAAGTCTTGCATCGTGCTTGTCTGAATGGACGCATTCGAGCAGATCACTTTTGTCAAGTCTCAAAGTGTGTTGCACTCTGGGAATACATGTCGACTGCATGAACTACAAAATGATGTGATCAAAGGTCATCAAGTTTTGACTGCAGTGGACTGCAAGTTTCCACAGTTGCTCCTTTTATTTAATTTGTATTTTACCAGGTAAGTTGACTGAGAACACTTTCTCATTTCAAATCAAATCAAAGTTGATTTGTCACGTGTGAAATGCTTACAGTGAAATGCTTACTTACTTACCCTAAACAACAGTGCAATTTTTAAGTAAAAAATAGGTATTAGGTAAATAATAGATAAGTAAAGAAATAAAAAAAACGGTAAAATGACAGTGAAAATAACAGTAGCAAAGCTATATACAGGTAGTACCGGTACAGAGTCAATGTGCGGGGGCATAGGTTAGTCGGGCAAATTGAGGTATTATGTACATGTAGGTATAGTTAATGTGACTATGCATAGATAGTAAACAGAGAGTAGCAGCAGCGTAAAGCAACCGACCTGGGGAATAGTTACAGGGTCTACAGTCAATCACGGACTACAAAAAGAAAACCAGCCCCGTCACGGACCCTGATGTCCTGCTCCCAGACAAACTAAACAACTTCTTTGCTCGCTTTGAGGACAATACAGTGCCACCGACACCAAAACCTGCGGGCTCTCCTTCACCGCAGCCAACGTGAGTAAAACAATAAAACGTGTTAACCCTCGCAAGGCTGCCGGCCCAGACGACATCCATAGCCGCATCCTCAGAGCATGCGCAGACCAGCTGGCTGGTGTGTTTACTGACATATTCAATCAATCCTTATCCCAGTCTGCTGTTCCCACATGCTTCAAGAGGTCCACCATTGTTCCTGTTCCGAAGAAAGTTAAGGTAACTGAGCTAAACGACTATCGCCCTGTAGCACTCACCTCCATCATCATGTAGTGCTTTGAGAGACTAGTCAAGGATCATATCACCTCCACCCTACCTGACACCCTAGACCCACTCCAATTTTCTTACCACCCCAACAGGTCCACAGACGACGCAATCGCAATCACACTGCACACTGCCCTAACCCATCTGGACAAGAGGAATACCTATGTAAGAATGCTGTTCATCGACTACAGCTCAGCATTTAACACCATAGTAACCTCCAAACTTGTCAATAAGCTCGAGACCCTGGGTCTCGACCCTGCCCTGTGCAACTGGGTCCTGGACTTTCTGACGGGCCACCACCAGGTGGTGAGGGTAGGAAACAACATCTCTACCCCGCTGATCCTCAACACTGGGGCCCCACAAGGGTGCGTTCTCAGCCCTCTCCTGTACTCCCTGTTCATCCATGACTCCGTGGCCACGCATGCCTCCAACTCAATCATCAAGTTTGAAGACGACACTACAGTGGTATGCTTGATTACCAACGACGACGAGACGGCCTACAGGGAGGAGGTGAGGGCCCTCGGAGTGTGGTGTCAGGAAAATAACCTCACACTCAATGTCAACAAAACAAAGGAGATCGTGGACTTCAGGAAACAGAAGAGGAAAGTTTTAAGTTCCTCGGCGTACACATCACAGACAAACTGAAATGGTCCACCCACACAGACAGCGTGGTGAAGAAGGTGCAACAGCGCCTCTTCAACCTCAGGAGGCTGAAGAAATTTGGCTTGTCACCAAAAACACTCACAAACTTTTACAGATGCGCAATCAAGAGCATCCTGTCGGGCTGTATCACCGCCTGGTACGGCAACTGCTCCGCCCACAACCGTAAGGCTCTCCAGAGGGTAGTGAGGTCTGCACAACGCATCGCCGGGGGAAAACTACGTGCCCTCCAAGACATCTACACCACCCGGTGTCACAGGAAGGCCAAAAACATCAAGGACAACAACCACCCGAGCCACTGCCTGTTCACCCCGCTATCATCCAGAAGGCGAGGTCAGTACAGGTGCATCAAAGCTGGGACCGAGAGACTAAAAAACAGCTTCTATCTCAAGGCCATCAGACTGATTAACAGCCATCACTAACATTGAGTGGCTGCTGCCAACACACTGACTCAAATCTTTAGCCACTTTAATAATTAAAATTGGATGTAATAAATGTATCACTAGTCACTTTAAACAATGCCACTTTATATAATGTTCACATACCCTACATTACTCATCTCGTATGTATATACTGTACTCTATACCATCTACTGCATCTTGCCTATGCCGTTCGGCCATTGCTCATCCGTATATTTATATGTACATATTCTTATTAATTCCTTTACACTTGTGAGTATAAGGTAGTTGTTGTGAAATTGTTAGATTACTTGTTATATATTTTTTATTTATTTATTTTTATTTCACCTTTATTTAACCAGGTAGGCAAGTTGAGAACAAGTTCTCATTTACAACTGCGACCTGGCCAAGATAAAGCAAAGCAGTTCGACACACAACAACACAGAGTTACACATGGAATAAAACAAACATAGTCAATAATACAGTAGGAAAAAAAGAAATCTATATACAAAGAGTGCAAATGAGGTAGGATAAGGAAGGTAAGACAATAAATAGGCCATGGTGGCAGAGTAATTACAATATAGCAATTTAACACTGGAATGGTAAAAGAAAACTGTGCAGTAGATGAATGTGCAATGTAGAAAAACTGGGGTGCAAAGGAACAAGATAAATAAATAAATACGGTAGGGGATGAGGTAGTTGGTTGGGCTATTTACAGATGGGCTATAAACAGGTACAGTGGTCTGTACACTGCTCTGACAGCTGGTGCTTAAAGCTGTTGAGGGAGATAAGTGTCTCCAGTTTCAGAGATTTTTGAAGTTCGTTCCAGTCATTGGCAGCAGAGAACTGGAAGGAGAGTCGGCCAAAGGAGGAATTTGCTTTGGGGGTGACCAGTGAGATATACCTGCTGGAGCGTGTGCTACGGGTTGGTGCTGCTAAGGTGACCAGCGAGCTGAGATAAGGCGGGACTTTACCTAGCAGGGACTTGTAAATGACCAGGAGCCAGTGGATATGGCGACGAGTGTAAAGTGAAGGCCAGCCTACGAGAGTGTACAGGTCGCAGTGGTGGGTGGTATATGGGGCTTTGGTAACAAAATGGATGGCACTGTGATAGACTGCATCCAATTTGTTGAGTAGAGTATTGGAGGCTATTTTGTAAATTACATCACCGAAGTCGAGGATCGGTAGGATGGTCAGTTTTACGAGGGTAAGTTTGGCAGCATGAGTGAAGGAAGCTTTGTTGCGAAATAGGAAGCCAATTCTAGATTTAATTTTAGATTGGAGATGTTTGATGTGAGTCTGGAAGGAGAGTTTACAGTCTAACCAGACACCTAGATATTTGTAGTTTTCCACGTAATCTAAGACAGAACCGTCCAGAGTAGTGATGCTGGACGGGGGGACAGGTGCGGGTAGCGATCGGTTGAAGAGCATGCATTTAGTTTTACTTGCGTTTAAGAGCAGTTGTAGGCCACGGAAGGAGAGTTGTATGGCATTGAAGCTCGTCTGGAGGGTAGTTAACACAGTGTCCAAAGAGGGGCCAGAAGTATACAGAATATTACAATATACAGATATTACTGCACGGTCGGAACTAGAAGCACAAGCATTTCGCTACACTCGCATTAACATCTGCTAACCATGTGTACGGTTAAATCAGTAAAATTATATTTTGATTTGAATGAGCCAATTGGAAGCTGGGGATGATTAGGTGGCCATGATGGTATGAGGGCCAGATTGGGAATTTTGCCAGGACACCGGGGTTAATACTCCTACTCTTACGATAAGTGACATGGGATCTTTAGTGACCACAGAGAGTCAGGACACTGGTTTAACGTCCCGTCCTCATTGACTTCATTCTGCAGCCATTGCCTGCATTGTGGGCGGCTCTATTGTCAACCAATCATTAGGGTGTTTTTGATTGACCCACGCAGACATGACCAAAGACATGACTGAAACAGGAACCATTTGCCTTGATATTATCTATACAGTATATACTGTATATACAAATAAAAGTGATATTTGACATTGTCTCTCACTGATTGATTATACAATGTGTACATACATAATATTATATAATGATTCTCAATTTGTGAGTGCGTGATATGGGGGTTAGACATGTTTATTTCGACATCATAAAGAATACCTTTTATAAGCAATGGCAACACTGCCATGTTGATCTGAGCCTTGCTATTAAAAAAACACATTAGCGTCTGACTTTCGGCTGTCGCAGATGCACCAGCTTTAGCTTTACCACTCAAACGCGCCCAATATCTGCGGTGCTGCTAATGGAAATGTAATCTCGTTGAGTCTACCTTTAAATTGAAAGTCAATCTCAATGTGATCCGCTAGACTCAGAAGCTTGAAAACCCTATCAGAAAATAAAGCTTATAAACTGCCTTCTAATTTTTTTCTTAATGCTACAGTGTACATTCTAGACGATTCTGTGCTTCCAACTTTGTGGCAACAGTTTGGGGAAGGCCTTTTCCTGTTTCAGCATGACAATGCCTCCGTGCACAAAGCAAGGTCCATACAGAAATGGTTTGTCGAGATCGGTGTGGAAAAATTTGACCGGCCTGCACAGAGCCCTGACCTCAACCCCATCGAACACCTTTGGGATGAATTTTAACTCCGACTGCGAGCCAGGCCTAATCGCCTAACATCAGTGCCCGACCTCACTAATGCTCTTGTGACTGAATGGAAGCAAGTCCCCGCAGCAATGATCCAGCATCTAGTGGAACACCTTCACAAAAGAGAGGAGGCTGTTATAGCAGCAAAGGGGGGACCAACTCCATATTAATACCCATGATTTTGGAATGAGATGTTCGACAAGCAGGTGTCCACATACTTTTGGTCATGTCGTGTACCAATTCAGCCCTGATCTCTGGTATTGTCTGTCAATGATTGGAGTGTCCTCTTACTAACCTTACTACTTGTTATACTGATGTTGTATCATGGGTTTTAATGGTCAGGTGTGATGATACCCAAAACAAAGTGTATAAAATAAAAATATATATAAGGTTTTGAATTTTGAATATAGAACACCTGTCAGATCAGCTATTCCATTCTAAATCTATGACTGCAGCAAAGGGGCAAAGTCATAAGACCTAATATTGAAGTGTGCCATGGGCAATAAGGGCAGAGGGCAGTGTGTACAGCTCCAGAACAGGTGTCATGTAGCCCACATTCACACAGAGTGATCGATAGACGGCCAGATCTCAACTGATCTCCAGGGCCCATTGGACCCACTACCGGAGGTTGTGTAGTGGTATTATTAAAGCCTTGATCGAAGTGGTTTGTTTAACAGGCTGTGATATCATTCTAAGGTAAAGGTAAAATAAGCACCTGTTCAGATACAGCACAATGCACACGTCTTACAATCTCCAACACAACACCTTTGGTTGTCTCTCAGCTATAGGTACAGTTGAAGTCGGAAGTTTACATACACTTAGGTTGGAGTCATTAAAACTCGTTTTTCAACCACTCCACAAATTGCTTGTTAACAAACTATAGTTTTGGCAAGTCTGTTAGGACATCTAATTTTTCCAACAATTGTTTACAGACAGATTATTTCACTTATAATTGACTGTATAACAATTCCAGTGGGTCAGAAGTTTACATACATTAAGTTGACTGTGCCTTTAAACAGCTTGGAAAATTTCAGAAAATGTCTTCATGGCATTAGAAGCTTCTGATAGGCTAATTGACATCATTTGAGTCAATTGGAGGTGTACCTGTGGATGTATTTCAAGGCCTACCTTCAAACTTAGTGCCTCTTTCCTTGACATCATGGGAAAATCAAAAGAAATCAGCCAAGGTTTCAGAAAACAAAATGGAGACCTCAACAAGTCTGGTTCATTTTTGGGAGCAATTTTCAAACACCTGAAGGTACCACGTTCATCTGTGCAAACAATAGTACGCAAGTATAAACACCATTGGACCACGCAGCCATCATACCACTCAGGAAGGAGACGCGTTCTGTCTCTTAGAGATTAACGTACTTTGGTGTGAAAAGTGCAAATCAATCCCAGAACAGCAGCAAAGGACCTTGTGAAGATGCTATCTATCTATATCCACAGTAAAACAAGTCCTATATCGACATAACCTGAAAGGCCGCTCAGCAAGGAAGAAGCCATTGCTCCAAAACTGCCATAAAAAAGCCAGACTATAGTTTGCAACTGTACATGGGGAGAAAAATCATACTTTTTGTAGAAATGTCCTCTGGTCTGATGAAACAAAAATAGAACTGTTTGGCCATAATGACCATCGTTATGTTTGGAGTAAAAAGGGGGAGGCTTGCAAGCCAAAGAACACCACCCCAACCGTGAAGCACGGGGGTGGCAGCATCATGTTGTGGGGGTGCTTTGCTGCAGGAGGGACTGGTGCACTTCACAAAATAGATGGCATCATGAAGAAGGAAAATGATGTGGATATATTGAAGCAACATCTCAAGACATCAGTCAGGAAGTTAAAGCTTGGTCGCAAATGGTCTTCCAAATGGACAATGGCCGCAAGCGTACTTCCAAAGTGGTGACAAAATGGCCTAAGGACAACAAAGTCAAGGTATTGGAGTGGCCATCACAAAGCCCTGACCTCAATTCTATAGAAAATTTGTGGGCAGAACTGAAAAGGCGTGTGCGAGCAAGGAGGCCTACAAACCTGACTCAGTTACACCAGCTCTGTCAGGAGGAATGGGCCAAAATTCACCCAACTTATTATGGGAAGCTTGTGGAAGGCTACCCAAAACGTTTGACCCAATTTAAACAATTTAAAGGCAATGCTACCAAAGACTAATTGAGTGTATGTAAACTTCTGACCCACTGGGAATGTGATGAAAGAAATCAAAGCTGAAATAAATCATCCTCTCTACTTTTATTCTGACATTTCACTTTCTTAAAATGTGAAAAGTGGTGATCCTAACTGACCTAAAACAGGGAACTTTTACTAGGATTAAATGTCAGGAATTGTGAAAAACTGAGTTTAAATGTATTTGGCTAAGGTGTATGTAAACCTCCGACTTCAACTGCACCTCTATGGTTCACACTGACTACATCAACAACTCTGATGTTGGCAGACCTGTGCTGTACATGGTGCTTTAAATGTGATGTGATTTATTTCACGTGTGCATGGCCTTTGTACTCTGTGCGTCACGTCTTGCCAGTGTTTAAGGTCACTCTGCTGAATGTCCTGTTCCTACAGCTCGTCTAAAACGTTCACAGTTTACGACAAGCACAGCACGGCCTTGGTTTATTAAAGCGGGCACTCCTCTTTCTCACACATTCATACTTGTGTGAACACAAGCACACAAACAAAGTACAATGCTGATGGTACAAGTCTAGACGATAAAGGGTGGCCTGAGGTGAATGACATCAGCTCAGACAAAAATCTCCAGAACCTTCGTTCCCTTCACCTACAATAAACCCAATCCTCCGGCACTCAACAGACAGACAGACCATGTCCCATTGTGTATTTCATTAGATACTTATCAACCGATACTAAATGACTGAGGCCTTACTTGTCTGTTGAAATATAAAGGTTAGTTGTGGTTAATCATTTAAAGCAAGCAGCAGGAGGTTAAATACTGTTAAATACTGAGACTTACACTAGCAGCTTAGGCCAAATCACCCATATCGCTTGGTGCCAGGTCTTAATAAGCATCATTATTAATGTTATCAGTAGCCAACATCATGAAAAGCCTAATACAATTATCATTTTCAGTAGAACTGGTGGATTGCAGGTGAGATTGTGACAAGTCAACATTTCTAGCCAAACTGTAGACTATTATACAGTAGTTAGACCAAGAGGCAGCTTACCGGGGTCAGACCAACTGTCAGGCCAGGAGTTGCTCTTGTATGATCAAGGGCAAGACCATCATCTGTCTAGAAAAGCTATGAGAAAATAATACGCAAGAGAAGGAGGATGGCATGAGATCAAGATTAGTTTTGTGGGCAGTGGATTTTAAGTTCTGCTGCGTCTGAAGTGAAATCTCATCTCTTTCCTGAAAATGCTAACATATTTGGTTCTCTGGAACACACCAACCCCTCTCTGCCTTAGGGCCGCAACACTGTTACAAATACTGCTGCTGTTGTTACAGAACTCATTCAGTTACCATGGCAACCTGATAATTCCCAAAATGTGGGAAGGTGAGACACACACACAAAGACAAACAGACAGACAGACACAGACACGCATTCACATTAAAATGTTACAGGATTAAAAAGCTCCAATACACATAATGTCAGTCAGTCATCAAAGGCAGAGCAGGGATTGCAGATTTATGAAATATATTTTTTTGATATGCGAGAAACAGATGATCATCTCTGGTGCTGATTTACTGAACAAAAATATAAATGCAACATGCAACAATTTCAACAGTTTTACTGCGTTACAGTTCATATAAGGAAATCAGTCAATTTAAATACATTTTCTAGGCCCTAATCTTTGGACTTCACATGACTGGGCAGCAAAGCCGGTCCTGACCTCCCCGGGCCCCTAAGCAAAATTCTGCTAAGGGGCCCTCCTACTTGACCCGTGAGCCATGTAAACCATTTGCCATTGCCACACAGTCCCACCTGACACTCCAGTGCTTCCACTACAATCCTCCCTCCTTTAAAACAGTTTGCTCCATCTGTCGGTCTTAGAATAAGTAAACCTATACAGAACAGAATGAGGTATAAACAAACAATATTTGCTGAATAGAATATTTTCTATAGAATCTTAAGATAAGTGAATATTAACATTAACATAAATAAGAAATTGTAGAAAATATCAAATGAAGAAAATAATAAAATATAACACTGAGCTTTGACTCTGCTGCCTGGTAATTAGAGCAGTCCTCACAATATTATACAATTAGCTTTGTCTATACAATGTTAACATAAGCCTATAGGCTATGGCCGCAGCTATACTGTATGTCTCAAAATAGTAAAATAAAACCTATAATGCTGTGTGATTAACTTTGGTTCCCTCTACAACCTAGGCATTGTCAGCATCAGCATGGGCACCAGTCTATCTGGACTGTCTGGGAGACAATCTTACATGTTACTCAAGTGTAAACACTTGAATGTTTGAATTAAAATCTTACCATCAAAATATTCCTCTTCTGCACTTTCTTGAGGCAAAATCATCAATGATGTGCTTTCCCACATCATGATTTATGCTCATGATGGCCAGACCACTCAAACGTTCCTGTGACATGGAAGACCTCAGGTAGCTTTTGATGAACTTTAATTTTGAAAAGCTCCTCTCTGCCGATGCTACTGTTACTGGTAGGGTGACTGCAATTCTTAGGGCTATCCAAAGGCTAGGATAGAGTTCCTCCAGGTTTTTCTCACAGAGAATGGAAAGCAGCTCGAAGGCAGTCATCTGATGGCAGATCAGGTCAATTCTGAATCTCGTGTGCCAGATCCATTCCACTGATGTCACACACCTGGTTGAGTGTTTCAAATCTCTCATCCATGGATGTCACAGCAGAGTCGACCACAATGTTGAAGTAGTTGACTTCAAGATTTTTCAGTGCATCGGTCACTGGTTCATCAGGAGCCTCATAGCTGAAATGCCTCTTGCTGTTTCTCAGTCTCTTCTCTTTCGGAACCGCCTCCACATTCATTGAGGGAGAGGGAGACCTTTGCATTTTAGATTAAATTTACTGCAATATCCAACTGCATTGAGGCGGATTGGAGGAGCTTGTTCACCTTGTTTGTCATTGTCAGTATCTCACACCATACGACACAGCAAATCAAGAAGCAGTAGGACCCAACTTCCTCTGCTTGTGCTTGTGCCTCCACTTTGGCAACAAGATCGTTGATCATCTGTCTGGAATCCAGTAATGCCTCCTGAACCTCAGAAGTCTGATACCTGATTGCATGAACACTTTGCAGCCTACTCTCCCATCTTGTGTCACTCCATGACTTCACGGTTATGTTCACGTGTTTCTTCAAAACACTCCATCTTTGTGCACCAGCTGAAAAGAAGGTGAAGAGCTTTTGCACATGCCCAAAAAACCAAACTGCATCTTTTGAAGATTTGGCAGCATCTGCAATGACAAGGTTTAGAGCAAACACAGCTCTGGATTCTTTTTGGAGCTGTCTGGCTTGTACTCCTCGGTGCTTGCCCTTCATGTTGGCATCATTATCATAAGCTTGCCCTCTGCAATCTTCAAATGGAATCTTCAGCTCGTTCAGCTGATCTAAGATGACAGTGGACAGATTCAAGCCTGTTGTAACCTCAACATTCACAAAACCGAGGAAGCGCTCCTTGATTTCTGACTATCCCTTTAAAGCCACGCTTCTCAGAAAAATGGACATTTGCTCCTGGTGACTAATGTCAGGTGTACAGTCCAAAATAATGGAGAAGTACTTTGAGTCTCTTACTTGAGTCACTATTGCTTCCAGAATCTTGTCACTCACAATCTTTATCAGCTCATTCTGTGTGCACTTCCCAAGGTAATGAGCATGTGTCTCTCCATCTTTAATTTTGCTGAGATGATTTTCCATAACGGGGTCAAATTTTGCCAGTAATTCAACCTCTTTCAGGAAGTTTCCATTATCTGGTTGGAAGAGTTTGTCTGATGAACCCCTGAATGCTAGATTTCTTTCAGCCAGAGACCAGGTGATACTTATTAAACGTATAAGGACATCCCGCCATCTCTTTCGTTCAGCCTCCAAAATTGTCATTTGTATCTGGTCAAGAGTCTGTCCCCGACTTAGGCACAGATCAAGTTCTCTCCACTTCATCATATTGTTTGTGTGTTCAGGACTACCCTCATGGTGTTTCAGAATGGCATTGATATTTGACCAGTCATTCATGCATTCCTTTATTATTTTGTAGTCTTTTGTAGAAAAGAGCTTACAGGCAAAACAATACGCAGAAAGCCAGCTCCTGGTAATCTTTTCCCCATTTGACAGCTGTCTCTGTAATAAGCTTGAATGGAAACCTCTTCTAGACTTGTCTTTAGGGTAAGAAAAATCCAGTCCTGGTTTGAATGGACCTCTGCGCGCTAACTCAGTCCTCATAAAGTCTGTTAAGACTGGGGGCCAATCTGCTGGGTCATTTGGTGGAGCAGCAACTCTTCTATTTGGGTCTGAGCTGCTTGTATCTGATGATGGCTGTACACCTCTGGTTGTGCTAGTACTGGCTGAGGCTGTCTGTACTTCTCCTGGGTCTGTGTTAGTACTTGCTGAAGACGGCTTTACTGGGTCTGTGTTAGTATTTGCTGAAGCCGGCTGTACTGGGTCTTTGTTAGTACTTTCTGAAGCTGCCAGTACTGGGTCTGTGTTAGTATTTGCTGAAGCCGGCTGTACAGGGTCTGTGTTAGTACTGGCTGAGGCTGGATGTGGATCAACTGAGTCTGTGCTTGTACTGGCTGATGATCCAGCATCTCATCTATTAATTTTATCAGCTGCATCAGATCCATTCAAACTGGCACCCCCAGATTTCCTTTCATACATTTTCAAATATAAAATGCTATTTATACTATGGCTTGGCTGAATACTTGATGGTTATTATTTACTGAAAGATGTGCATCCATATTGCCCATTATGCCCAGCTAATCAACATTTTAAATTCAATATATAAATCAATAGTCAACGTCAATCCATTGCTTTCCATCTTGCATTAGTCCAGAGTTGTAACTAAACCTTGACTGAGAAACTAGATAATCATTGTCTTGTTTTAAAAGTATGTGCGCCTATGAGGAGTGCAATCACGCCCATATATTGTCTGGACTGGTCCCCACAGAGGTTGCTGCTGGAAAGTGAGAGTTTCATTTTGTGCTTGTGCATATGAACGCATATGAACGCATATTTCACTCTCACTTTTGTCAGGCACAAAGTCACAGAACACAGCCCTGGAAGTGGCTGGCAAGCGAGCAAGACACAGACAGACCAAGAGATGCACTGCCCAGCTAGGTTAGCCAGACAGACAGACTAGAGAGAGATGCACTGCAAGCTAGCACATCAACTTCACGTTACTGTTATTTGCTGACATCCAACTTGGAGAGGAGAGAACACAAGTTTACCTGATTGCTGTTCCCACAATTCATTCTGGTGGTGTTTTTTTCTCTCTTTTCGTGACCAGAAGGATAGTTCCACTTCATCCTCTCATCGAAGTTGTAAACATTGACACCTGCTTTGACACGAGGGGAAGGCGGGGCCCTTGCGTAATTTGCGGGGCCCTATGCAACTTGTGTAGTGAGTGTATAGGGCCGCCCAGATCTGCTGGGCAGGGGCGCAGCCATGGTTGGGACTGGCTCCCAAGTGGGTGGGCCCATGCCCTCCCAGGCCCACCCACGGCTGCGCCCCTGCCCAGCAGACCCACTGGGGAGCCAGGCCCAGCCAATAAAAATGAGTTTTTCCCCCACAAAAGGGCTTTATTAATGTTGAGGTTGAGGTTCAAAGAGGCAGAGCATTGCAGGGCTTTGAACTGGAAGCCTGGATGACTGATAAGTGATTAACGAGGGTCAAGTTCAGTTTGATGTGGACCTTGATAAAGATAATGAATTACACTATTTCCATAGAGAGGGAGGGCATGTGATCCCTGCCTTTCTCATGATTTTATATCAGTTCATAACAGATGTTGGTTTTGGTCCAATATCCATCACAATGTATGGTAGGGTGATGAGTTGTTAGTTTGATGCTTGGTATTGAAGATTATTGTAAGGCGTTTACAGTAAACAGATTCGTTCTAGCTGACATCAGTTATCGGGCCTACAGCAAGATGGATTGTTATTGAGACTGTCCTTGAATGCAATGTGGCTTCATTACTCTAAGTTGTGACTTAATAGGCAGGGCTGACAATTTGATTAACACCTTACATGGCGAGTGTCCTGCAGGAAATCTGAGGTACAATAATGGATGAGTTTCTGACTCATTCTGTGGCGTCCCACTTCCAATCCTTGACTTTGAGTCTTACTGTTAGCAGATATGAGTGCACGGCTTGGTACAATAAATCAATCAAATGTATTTATAACGACCTTTTTATATCAGCAGATGTCACAAATTGCTTATACAGAAACCCAGCCTAAAACCCCAAACAGCAAGCAATGCAGATGTAGAAGAACGGTGGCTAGGAAAAACTCCCTAGAAAGGCAGGAACCTACAGTAGGAAGAAACCTAGAGAGGAACCAGGCTCTGAGGGGTGGCCAGTCCTCTTCTGGCTGTGCCGGATGGAGAGTCTAAGAGTACATGGCCATTAAGGCCAGATTGTTCTTCAAGTTGTTCAAACATTCATAGATGACCAGCAGGGTCAAATAAAACAGTACCATAAAGGACCTAGCATCAGTGGATCATGGGTGGATGGTGCACACACATTGTCTATGTATGTAGGTCATCTGACTGCAGGCCATGAGTGCGTAAGTCGTTCAGCTCAAACCGGTTGAGACCGGACTGTGGTGGACGTAGGGTTGGGGGTGGGCAGGAGTCACATGACTTTCCCCAGGCGCCGTGTGCCCTCCATGGGGCATCATCGAGCCGCTCTCCACAGCCTAGGCCTCCATCAGCCCAGTAAATATCACACCCGCAAATCAGATTCCACAGACGTCATCGGCCCATCTAAACCTTAACATTCTCTCTCTCAGCCTCTATGTGTGCACATTCACTAGATATTCACTGACCTCGATCTGCCCCTTGATGGTGGATGAAATCTACTGTCTCTCTCTCAGCCTCATTCAACTTCACTACCTCCACTATCTCTCCCTCTAAAGACCTCATATTGAGCCCATCATCAGCCTCTCAGTCAAGTACAAAGAATATCTGGTGTCTCTAAACCACTTTTGCAAGCTGTCACTGCTCAGTTTACAGCTCCACTACTAATAAAGGCCTCTAAGCCTATCTATATATACTGTTACTTCCCTCCTTTCAAGTATCTCACACATTCAACTAGCCTTATCCTATTTATCCATTGCTAATAATATGAATCTGCTGCCACCCACCTAGTCTTTGTATAAACCCACTGAGCACACCACATAATTTCAACGTAGATAATTGGGTAATAATTGGTTGAGACGTTGATCAATGAGATTACAACCTATACAGTATTCACCACATCAAAAAGACAGCCAAAAATTGGTTGAATTTCCAATGTGTTATCACTATGCTTTCAACCATCTAAAAGTGCCACTAAATTCCAATGGAAAAACAATGTCTGAAATTTGGTTGAGATGTCACCCAAATGTCTATCTGTCACGATCTTCAGTATGGACAGACCAAGACGCAGTGATGCTTCCAGTATACATTTTATTCATGACGAACGTAACTGGGAAAATAACAAAATGAACATAACGAAGATCGTGATGTTGGACATAACTAAACAAGCTATACACAAACAATAACCCACAAAATCCTATAGAAAAACCCCAAACATATATATGGTTCCCAATTAGAGACAATGACACACAGCTGCCTCTAATTGGGAACCATTACCCCAACATAGATATACAACACCTAGAACAAAAAAAACCTACACCAAAACGAAACTAAACATGTCAGCCTATAACTATCAGGCCTGAACGTGACACTATCACTGTGCTTTCAACCATTTATAAGCACAGAAAAGTTCAAATGGGAATACAATGTCGGATATTTTTTTATTTATACAACAGATTAATGTGTTATAACTGTGCTCCATCTAATGACCTGGATTGCAGCTGAGATTACATTAAAAGTACATGGTGTAAGTGATCAATGCCGTTTGAGATTCTGCACAGATTATTATCCCCACAGACCTGCGATGACCTATGCATGCTATCTTGAACATGCATGTTTTATTTGATTACATAAGAAGACATTTATAGTTACAGTAACCTCAAAATGTGGCCATGGATGTGTTACTAATTTTAAGGTTGAATTTTACATTTGTTTGTAAAATATCCTTAAATTTAGGCTATTTACTGTATTACAAAAGTAATATTGAATTGTGTTAGTTTGACAATGAAACCATTTAAAGGAGATGTACAGTTGAAGTTTACATACACTTAGGTTGGAGTCATTAAAACTTGTTTTTCAACCACTCCACAAATTTCTTGTTAACAAACTATAGTTGTGGCAAGTCAGTTAGGACATCTACTTGTGCATGACACAAGTAATTTTTCCAACAATTGTTTACAGACAGATTTTTCACTTATAATTCACTGTATCACAATTCCAGTGGGTCAGAAGTGTACATACACTAAGTTGACTGTGCCTTTAAACAGCTTGGGAAATTCCAGAAAATGTCTTCAGGCTTTAGAAGCTTCTGATAGGCTATTTGACATAATTTGGGTCAATTGGAGGTGTACCTGTGGATTTATTTCAAGGCCTACCTTCACACTCAGTGTCTCTTTGCTTGACATCATGGGAAAATCAAAATAAATCAGCCAAAATTGTAGACTTCCACAAGTCTGGTTCATCCTTGGGAGCAATTTCCAAACGCCTGAAGGTACCACGTTCATCTGTACAAACAATAGTACGCAAGTATAAACACCATGGGACCACGCAGCCATCTTTACCGCTCAGGAAGAAGACGCGTTCTGTCTCCTAGAGATCAATGAATCAATCAAATATATTTATAAAGCCCTTCTTACTACATCAGCTCATGTCACAAAGTGCTGTACAGAAACCCAGCCTAAAACCCCAAACAGCAAGCAATGCAGGTGTAGAAGCACAGTGGCTAGGAAAAACTCCCTAGAAAGGCCAGAACCTAGGAAGAAACCTAGAGAGGAACCAGGCTACGAGAGGTGGCCAGTCCTCTTCTGGCTGTGCCAAGATGAATGTACTTCGGTGCGCAAATCAATCCCAGAACAAAAGCAAAGGACCTTGTGAAGATGCTGGAGGAAACAGGTACAAAAGTATCTATATCCACAGTAAAACGAGTCCTATATCGACATAACCTGAAAGGCCGCTCAGCAAGGAAGAAGCCACTTTTCCAAAACCACCATAAAAAAGCCAAACTAAGGTTTGCAACTGCACATGGGGACAAAGATCCTACTTTTTGGAGAAATGTCCTCTGGTCTGATGAAACAAAAATAGAACTGTTTGGCCATAATGACCATTGTTATGTTTGGAGGAAAAAGGGGGAGGCTTAGAAGCCGAAGAACACCATATCAACCATGAAGCACGGGGGTGGCAGCATCATGTTGTGGGGGTGCTTTGCTGCAGGACTGGTGCACTTCACTTAATAGATGGCATCATGAGGTTGGAAAATGATGGAAATATATTGAAGTAACATCTCAAGACATCAGTCAGGAAGTTAAAGCTTGGTCGCAAATGGGTCTTCCAAATGGACAATGACCCCAAGCATACTTCCAAAGTTGTGGCAAAATGGCTTAAGGACAACAAAGTCAAGGTACTGGAGTGGCCATCACAAAGCCCTGACCTGAATCCTATAGAACATTTGTGGGCAGAACTGAAAAAGCGTGTGTGAGAAAGGACGCCTACAAACCTGACTCAGTTACACCAGCTCTGTCAGGAGGAATGGGCCAAAATTCACCCAACTTATTGTTGGAAGCTTGTGGAAGGCTTCCCGAAACGTTTGACCTAAGTTAAACAATTTAAAGTCAATGCTACCAAATACTAATTGAGTGTATGTCAAATGTGAAGAAAGAAATCAAAGCTGAAATAAATCATTCTCTCCACTTGTATTCTGACATTTCACATTCTTAAAATAAAGTGGTGATCCTAACTGACCTAAAACAGGGAATTTTTACTAGGATTAAATGTCAGGAATTGTGAAAAACTGAGTTTAAATGTATTTGGCTAAGGTGTATGTAAACCTCCGACTTCAACTGTATCTACTGCTTGGATGGTTCCATCTGAGCCACTGGTTTAATCCCGTGCTTTACATTTATTTTTGGTTGAGTTGGTGACGTGAATCCAGCATATAATTTGTTAAATTGTCGACAAGTTAATGGGCTATTTATTTTATTTCAAAAGTGATATTGAATTGTGTTTGGTTGCCAATGCAATCAAATATCAACAATTGAAGGATGGATAGTTCCATCTGTGCCATTGACTTAGTCTGGCTTTAGTTCCAGTTTGTCTACAAATTAATGATTTATATGTTGTATTCACGTCTCCATCTCAACCAAAAATCAAAGTCAAAGAATAGGACTTAATCAAATCAAAATTTAAATGCACTTTGAATAAAGTTTGATTTGGTTTAATCCTATTCTTTAACTTAGATTTTTGGTTGAGATGGAAAAGTGAATCCAACATATACATTATTTTAATGTAGCTTGAAACCCTAGGCCTATTACTATGTCAATGTTTTGTTGAATTCTGTGTTGAATTGAAACAATAGCTTTGATTAATTGCAAAATACTATATAGGCCTAAATAGATTGATGATATACTGTATGATTGATAAAGTATGGTCACATTTAATTTGTTCTGCTAAACCTACCCTTTAGAATGACTTCGATAGCAACTGTGAATATATTTTGTTTTTAAGTGAAGAACACTCAACCATCATTCTCACGATAGCATTTGGTTAGCATGATGACATAATCCTGGGGTTGAAATGTCACCCTCAATTTTTTTTTAAAAGATTTTTTCAAATCCAATGTATTTTCCACATAGATTCCACCAGTGGTGTTTCTCTGTGTTTCATAATTTTCCTACAATTCGCAAGAGGCTGAATGTATCTCACAGGAGAAAGCATCCGAGTGAGTGAAACAGCACCCCTCTGTCTCTCTACGTCTATCTGATGCTGACTGGTCCAAACGAGTATGACATTGTTGCCGCCTGTAGCATTGAATGCAAGGGAAGCCAGCGAGCATTATAAAACATTTTCAAATCAGCGTTGAGCTAAACTGAGCGAGCTCAACTGTGAATGGTCCTGGCACACACTAAAAAAGTGTCAAGGGAAGCCAGTTGGATTTTGTTGTCACTCCTATCAAATCCCATTGAGAGCATACGTCAAGAAAAACTTGTATTGTTACATCTTGTTGTGTTGTTGTCCTCCGGTGGCTAGCTTGCTAAAATTGGCCCTTTTCTAAATTAGCCATGGATGGAGATAGGGATATGGACTTGTGGTTTTACATAATTTTTCGTACTGGCCAATTATTATAATTCTGATCCAATCATACATTCATACATGAATGAAACTTCAATATGTAGCTAGATGTAGAAAGCTAATGTTATCTAGCTAACGTTGCCCATAAATGAAAGTTATGCTAGTGAGCAAGCATTTTAGCCCAGTAGCCTAGGACAACAAAAAAATACAAGTGTGTACTGTATGACAGACTGACAGTGGAGGCAGCTCCTGTTTTCTTTGCGACTTGTGGTAACGTTCTCTGGTTCTAAATCAATAGTTGTTTAGTGGTCGAAAAATGTTGTAACCATTAACTTGCTTGACCATGCTGTAGGTGATGTAACTGTACATGCAATATGCTTTGTGGACTTCACTGGACAGAGGCTGCTATCTGGTTTTGTAATAAAACAAAGGTGTAGTTGAATTTATTCTGCCTCTGTGTCTTCTTATTGTCTTGGTCTCTAGGCCTAAATATCATGGTCGAAAGGCATATGAATTGACAGGTTATAGAGCAAACACTGCAATTATCACAACACATACAGTGAAGGAAAAAGTATTTGATCCCCTGCTGATTTTGTACGTTTGCCCACTGACAAAGAAATGATCAGTCTATAATTTCAATGGTATGTTTATTTGAACAGTGAGAGACAGAATAACAACAAAAAATCCAGAAAAACGCATGTGAAAAATGTAAAAAATGTATTAGCATTTTATTGAGGGAAATAAGTATTTGACCCCTCTGCAAAACATGACTTAGTACTTGGTGGCAAAACCTTTGTTGGCAATCACAGAGGTCAGATGTTTCTTGTAGTTGGCCACCAGGTTTGCACACATCTCAGGAGGGATTTTGTCCCACTCCTCTTTGCAGATCTTCTCCAAGTCATTAAGATTTCGAGGCCGACGTTTGGCAACTCGAACCTTCAGCTCCCTCCACAGATTTTCTATGGGATTAAGGTCTGGAGACTGGCTAGGCCACTCCAGGACCTTAATGTGCTTCTTCTTGAGCCACTCCTTTGTTGCCTTGGCCGTGTGTTTTGGGTCATTGTCATGCTGGAATACCCATCCACGACCCATTTTCAATGCCCTGGCTGAGGGAGGTTCTCACCCAAGATTTGACGGTACATTGCCCCGTCCATTGTCCCTTTGATGCGGTGAAGTTGTCCTGTCCCCTTAGCAGAAAAACACCCCCAAAGCATAATGTTTCCACCTCCTTGTTTGACGGTGGGGATGGTGTTCTTGGGGTCATAGGCAGCATTCCTCCTCCTCCAAACACGGTGAGTTGATGCCAAAGAGCTCCATTTTGGTCTCATCTGACCACAACACTTTCACCCAGTTGTCCTCTGAATCATTCAGATGTTCATTGCCCAGTTGCCTAGAGATCATTGACAAGATCCTCCTGTGTAGTTCTGGGCTGATTCCTCATCGTTCTCATAATCATTGCAACTCCACGAGGTGAGATCTTGCATGGAGCCCCAGGCCGAGGGAGATTAACAGTTCTTTTGTGTTTCTTCCATTTACGAATAATCGCACCAACTGTTGTCACCTTCTCACCAAGCTGCTTGGCGATGGTCTTGTAGCCCATTCCAGCCTTGTGTAGGTCTACAATCTTGTCCCTGACATCCTTGGAGAGCTCTTTGGTCTTGGCCATGGTGGAGAGTTTGGAATCTTATTGATTGATTGCTTCTGTGGACAGGTGTCTTTTATACAGGTAACAAGCTACTATCCAAGATGGCGTAGCAGTGCAGACGTGTTTTTGTTCGTCCCCTCGAGGAATTTTGTATTTTTCGTCTTTTTGTATATATTTCAAATTTATTTTAAATCTCTTTTCTATTTTTTTATATTAAATATACCTTTCGGTAACCTGCCTCACCCAATGTGTTACCTAACCGCAATTTTTTTAGACCTTTTTAGACTGAATTCCATCGGAAGCTAGCGAGCTAACCAGATACTAGCCAATCAGTCACTGTTAGCCACCGCTAGCGGCCTTTACCATCTGCACAGACACCAGCCTTTTTTTAGCCCGGATAATACTCGCCAGCCCATCACCATTGGACTGTTTCTCCACTACAACGCCGGATCCCTGCCGTAAACCCTGGACCACTACACCTGATCTCCACAGCTAGCTGCCACTGAGTGACCGAGTGGCTAACCCCCTGCCCCGGAGATAGCTCCAGTTAGCCGCGAGCCAGGCGCATCTCCCGGCTAGCAACAACAATACCTCTCTCGCCATCTGGCTTGAATCCCTGTCGACACGACGCCCCGTCGTACCACCTCGACTGGTCTGCCGACGATTACTCCATCCGCTCTGCCTGCAACCGGGCCTCCGTCGGACGTCGGAGCAGACGGTTCTACCAACCCCGGCCTGCTAACTCTTAACTTTAAACGCCGTGTCTCCTGCGTGCCGGCGTAGTAACGACTACCTCGCGGTTTACCTGCCCCATCTATTGCTGTTCACTGGACCCTATGATCACTTGGCTACATAGCTGATGCCTGCAGGACTATTCATTAATCACGGTACTCCATTCTGTTTATTTTTATTTTATTTTATTTATCTGTCAGCCCCAGCCGCGTACTCAGGCCCTGTGTGTTGCTAACCAACCCTTTGCCCATTCATCGCCAGTTTACCTGTTGTTGTTGTCTTACCTGACTAGCCGTTGCGGTCTTACCCGTTGTTGTTCTAGCTAGCTCTCCCAACCAACACCTGTGTTTGCTTTATGCTTTGCTTTATGTCTCTCTCAAGTGTCAATATGCCCTGTTTACTGTTGTTTAGGATAGTTATCATTGTTTTAGTTTACAGTGCAGCCCTTAGGCCCACTCTACATGCCTCAGATTCCTCCTTTGTCCCACCTCCCACACATGCGGTGACCTCACCCAGTATTACCAGTACCTCCAGAGATGCAACCACTCTTATCATCACTCGGTGCCTGGGCCTACCTCCACTGTACTCTCACTCCGCCATACCCCTGTCTGCACATTATACCCTGAATCTATTCTACCACGCCCAGAAATCTGCTCCTTTTATTCTCTGTTCCCAACGCACTAGACGACCTGTTCTGATAGCCTTTAGCCGTACCTTCATCCTGCTCCTCCTCTGTTCCTCGGGTGATGTGGAGGTAAACCCAGGCCCTGTAGCCCCAAGCACCACACCTATTCCCAGGCCCCAGGCACTCTCTTTTGTTGACTTCTGTAACCGTAAAAGCCTCAGTTTCATGCATGTTAACATCAGAAGCCTCCTCCCTAAGTTTGTTTTACTCACTGCTTTAGCACACTCCACCAACCCTGATGTCCTGGCCGTGTCTGAATCCTGGCTTAGGAAGGCCACCAAAAATTTGGAGATTTCCATACCCAACTACAACATTTTCCGCCAAGATAGAACTGCCAAAGGGGGAGGAGTTGCAATCTATTGCAGAGATAGACTGCAAAGTCCTGTCATACTCTCCAGATCTATGCCCAAACAGTTCGAACTTCTAATTCTAAAAATGTATCTCTCCAGAAATAAGTCTCTCACTGTTGCCGCCTGCTATAGACCCCCCTCAGCTCCCAGCTGTGCCCTGGACACCATATGTGAACTGATTGCCCCCCATCTATCTTCAGAGTTTGTTCTGTTAGGTGACCTAAACTTGGATATGCTTAACACCCCGACAGTCCTACAATCTAAGCTAGATGCCCTCAATCTCACACAAATCATCAAGGAAACCACCAGGTACAATCCTAGATCTGTAAACATGGGCACCCTCATAGATATTATCCTGACCAACTTGCCCTCCAAATACACCTCTGCTGTTTTCAATCAGGATCTCAGCGACCACTGCCTCATTGCCTGCATCCGCTATGGGCCCCCGGTCAAACGACCACCCCTTATCACTGTCAAACGCTCCTAAAACACTTCTGCGAGCAGGCCTTTCTAATCGACCTGGCCCGGGTATCCTGGCAGGATATTGACCTCATTCCGTCAGTCGAGGATGCCTGGTCGTTCTTTAAAAGCAACTTCCTCACCATCTTAAATAAGCATGCCCCTTTCAAAAGATGTAGAACTAAGAACAGATACAGCCCTTGGTTCACTCCAGACCTGACTGCCCTTGACCAGCACAAGAACATTCTGTGGCGGACTGCTATAGCATCGAATAGTCTCCGCGATATGCAACTGTTCAGGGAAGTCAGGAACCAATACACGCAATCAGTCAGGAACGCAAATGCTAGCTTTTTCAAACAGAAATTTGCATCCTGTAGCTCTAACTCCAAAATGTTTTGGAGAACAATAGCACCTCTTCCCAGCTGCCCACTGCACTGAGGCTAGGTAACACGGTCGCCACCGATAAATCCATGATAATCGAACATTTCAACAAGCATTTCTCTAAGGCTGGCCATGCTTTCCTCCTGGCTACCCCAACCCCGGCCAACAGCTTCGCCCCCCCTGCAGCTACTTGTCCAAGCCTTCCCAGCTTCTCCCTCACCCAAACCCTGATAGCAGATGTTCTGAAAGAGCTTCAAAATCTGGACCCATACAAATCAGCTGGACTAGATAATCTGGACCCTCTCTTTTTAAAACTATCTGCTGCCATTGTTGCAACTCCTATTACCAGTCTGCTCAACCTCTCTTTGGTGTCGTCTGAGATCCCAAAAGATTGGAAAGCTGCCGCGGTCATCCCTCTCTTCAAAGGGGGTGACACCCTAGACCCAAATTGCTATAGACCTATATCAATCCTGCCCTGCCTCTCTAAAGTCTTCGAAAGCCTAGTTAATAAACAGATCTTTGACCACTTCGAATCCCACCGTACCTTCTCCGCTGTGCAATCCGGTTTCTGAGCTGGTCACGGGTGCACCTCAGCCACGCTCAAGGTATTAAACGATATCATAACCGCCATCGATAAGAGACATTACTGTGCAGCCGTATTCATTGACCTGGCTAAGGCTTTCGACTCTGTCAATCACCACATCCTTATCGGCAGACTCAACAGCCTTGGTTTCTCTAATGATTGCCTCGCCTGGTTCACCAACTACTTCTCCGATAGAGTTCAGTGTGTTAAATCAGAGGGCCTGTTGTCCGGGCCTCTGGCAGTCTCTATGGGGGTGCCACAGGGTTCAATTCTTGGGCCGACTCTCTTCTCTGTATACATCAATGATGTCGCTCTTGCTGCTGGTGATTCTCTGATCCACCTCTATGCAGACGACACCATTCTGTATACTTCTGGCCCTTCTTTAGACACTGTGTTAACTAACCTCCAAACGAGCTTCAATGCCATACAACACTGGCCTCCAACTGCTCTTAAATGCTAGTAAAACCAAATGCATGCTTTTCAACCGTTCGCTGCCTGCACCCGCCCGCCCGACTAGCATCACTACCCTGGGCGGCTCTGACCTAGAATACGTGGACAACTATAAATACCTAGGTGTCTGGCTAGACTGTAAACTCTCCTTCCAGACTCACATTAAACATCTCCAATCCAAAATTAAATCTAGAATTGGCTTTCTATTTCGCAACAAAGCCTCCTTCACTCATGCTGCCAAACTTGCACTAGTAAAACTGACTATCCTACCGATCCTCGACTTCGGCGATGTCATCTACAAAACAGCTTCCAATACTCTACTCAGCAAACTGGATACAGTCACAGTGCCATCCACTTTGTCACCAAAGCCCCTTATACCACCCACCACTGCGACCTGTATGCTCTAGTCGGCTGGCCCTCGTTACATACTCGTCGCCAGACCCACTGGCTCCAGGTCATCTACAAGTCCCTGCTAGGTAAAGCCCCGCCTTATCTCAGCTCACTGGTAACCATAGCAGCAGCTACCCGTAGCACTCGCTCCAGCAGGTATATCTCACTGGTCTCCCCCAAAGCCAATTCCTCCTTTGGCCGCCTTTCCTTCCAGTTCTCCACTGCCAAAGACTGGAACGAACTACAAAAATCGTTGAAACTGGAGACACTTATCTCCCTCACTAGTTTTAAGCACCAGCTGTCAGAGCAGCTGACAGATCACTGCACCTGTACATAGCCCAACCAACTACCTCATCCCTTACCGTAGTCATTTATTTATCTTGCTCCTTTGCACCCCAGTATTTTTACTTTGCACATTCATCTACTGCACATTTACCGTTCCAGTGTTAAATTGCTATACTGTAATTACTTTGCCACCATGGCCTATTTATTGCCTTATGTTCCTTATCCTACCTCATTTGCACACATTGTATATAGATTTGTTTTTTTTTCCCTACTGTATTATTGACTGTATGTTTGTTTATTCCATGTGTAACTCTGTGTTGTTGTATGTGTCGAACTGCTTTGCTTTATCTTGGCCAGGTCGCAGTTGTAAATGAGAACTTGTTCTCAACTTGCCTACCTGGTTAAATAAAGGTGAAATAAAAAAATAAAATAAAAAAGATGAGATTAGGAGCACTCCCTTTAAGTGTGTGCTCCTAATCTCAGCTCGTTACCTGTATAAAAGACACCTGGGAGCCAGAAATCTTTCTGATTGAGAGGGGGTCAAATACTTATTTCCCTCATTAAAATGCAAATCAATTTATAACATTTTTCACATGCGTTTTTTTCTGGATTTTTTTGTTGTTATTCTGTCTCTTGCTGTTCAAATAAACCTACCATTAAAATTATAGACTGATCATTTCTTTGTCAGTGGGCAAACGTACAAAATCAGCAGGGGATCAAATACTTTTTTCCCTCACTGTAGGTTGTAATATGGCTTTTTTTGGGGTGGGGGGGCTTGGCTTCCCCCAGTGATTTTACGCATGCACCACTACTGGATTCCACATCACAAGACGTTGACAAATTACGTTGATTCAACCAGTTTGTGCAGTGGGAATCTATCTAGTTTCACAGGCCTTTCAGTGGTGACCCCACCCATCCCTCTTGTTTCTATGAGCAAGCAGCAGGCTGAGCCATGCCTGTAATGTGAAGCAGCATTCCTTACATACTTTCCACACATCTTCTGTAGTTTTACCCTACCCAGCTCAGTATTTTTCAATCCCAGGAAAGCGGATTTGGATATGGAATAAAGGTTCTGCGCCACTCGGAAATAACGGCTCCCAATACGAGGGTCAGAGAGCACATGTAAGCCCAAGAGGTTTCTTAGGGAGATTCCCATGGCAACTACTTGCATCAGCCAACATCACACCACTCCCTGGTTTTACCAGCCAACTGCTTTACACAATGCCAAATGTTTTCCACTCCTGTTGTTTTCCAGGATTGGGGAGAATAATCGAGCATGGGTGGGCCCTAATGCGAAGATCATAAACGTGCTAGAACACTCGTGGGAGTCACAGAAGTCTCAGCCGGGCAGAAAATGGACAAACCAAAACACATAAACTGCGTAATAGGATAAACTCTTAAAGAGTGTGACGCATTTAATAAAACGTGTCGTTCTTATTTTCCCTGTGGGCACTCTTAGACCCCAAGACCAGTGCATTGATAGGTAAAGGGACATTCACTATCAGATTATGGTGAGGTGACTCCATCATCCACACCTGTATAGAAGTGACACATTTTCCCACAGGTTGTCTTATTTAAACTGACTTACTGCAGATGTGGTGTGCTATGGTGACAACAGTAGTATGGTGACAAAGGCAGTGGTCAATTTAACAGCCCTTTCACTATCATTTACCGTCTTTCATCCCACCAACCATTGTTCCCTCTAAGCTGTGCTGCTGCGCAGCTCCCCGACATTCTGCAGAGCGCAGAATATCAACCCATGGAGAGAAGCACCAGATTGAATTTCACTCAACTTTCTAGAGTTTTCCCTGTTACTCAGCCCGTACTCTACACAAACCGATGTGGCATAACCAATCAGAGCTGCAATAGGCCTGTATGCAAATAGGCCATTGCCAGATATGGATCTGTGCCATTTACTTTGAACTGGACTGTGTTTACAGTCCAGATTTGTATTTGTATTTATTATGGATCCCCATTTGCTGCTGCCAAGGCAGCAGCTACTTATCCTGGGGTCCGTTAAAATTAAGGCAGTTATGCAATTTTAAAAACATTATAATACATTCATTACAAAATTCACAACACTCTAAGTATGTGTCCTCAGGCCCATACTCCACTACCACATATCTACAACACAAAATCCATGTGTACGTGTGTTTATAGTGCGTATGGACTTGGGGACTGTGAAGAGACCTCTGGTGGCTTGTCTTGTGGGGTATGTATGGGTGTCTGAGCTGTGTGCTAGTCGTTATAAAAACAGACAGCTCGGTGCTTTCAACATGTCAATACCTCTCACAAATACAAGTAGTGATGAAGTTAATCTCTCCTCTACTTTGAGCCAGGAGAGATTGACATGCATATTATTAATGTTTGCTCTCTGTGTTCATCCAAGGGCAGTCGTGCTGCCCTGTTCTGAGCCAATTGCAATTTTCCTAAGTTCCCCTTTGTGGCACCTGACCACATGACTGAACAGTAGTCCAGGTGCGACAAAACTAGAGCCTGTAGGACCTGCCTTGTTTATAGTGCTGTTAAGAATGTAGAGCAAAGCTTTGTTATGGACAGTCTTCTCCCCATCTTAGCTACTGTTGTATCAATATGTTTTGACCATGACAGTTTACAATCCAGGGGTACTCCAAGCAGTTTAGTCACCTCAACTTGCTCAATTTCCACATTATTTATTGCACGATTTAGTTGGTTTAGGGTTTTGTGAATGATTTGTCCCAAATACAGTTTTAGAAATATTTAGGACTAACTTACTCCTTGCCACCCATTCTGTTGCAGTCATTTCAGTTGCTGTAGCAGTTGACGTGTATAGTGTTGAGTCATCCACATACATAGACACACTGGCTTTACTATTAGTATTGGCATATTATTAGTAAAGATTGAAAAAAGTAAGGGGCCTAGACAGCTGCCCTGGGGAATTCTTGATTCTACCTGGATTATGTTGGTGAGGCTTCCATTAAAGAACACCCTCTGTGGTCTGTTAGACAGGTAACTCTTTACCCACAATATAGCAGGGGGTGTAAAGCCATAACACACACGTTATTCCAGCAGCAGACTATGATCCATAATGTCAAAAGCCGGACTGAAGTCTAACAAAACAGCCCCCACAATCGTTTTATCATAAATTTTTCTCAGCCAATCATCAGTCATTTGTGTAAGTGCTGTGCTTGTTTAATGTCCTTCCCTATAAGCGTGCTGAAATCCTGTTGTCAATTAGTTTACTGTAAAAAAGCATTGTATCTGGTCAAACACCAGGTTTTCCTAAACATGAATAAGGGTTGGTAACAGGCTGATGGGTCTGTTATTTGAGCCAGTAAAGGGGGCTTTACTATTCTTTGGTAGCGGAATGACTTTTGCATCCCTCCAGGCCTGAGGCCATACACTTTCTGGTAGGCTTAAATTGAAGATATGGCAAAACAGGAGTATTATCCTCAGTAATTTTCCATCCAAGTTGTCAGTCCCCGGTGCCTTGTCATTGCTGATAGACAACAATAATATTTTCACCTTTTCCACCCTCACTTTATGGAATTCAAAATTACAATTCTTGTCTTTCATAATTTGGTCAGATATACTTGGATATGTAGTGTCAGCATAAGTTTGCTAATCTTGCCAATGAAAAAATCATTAAAGTAGTTGGCAATATCAGTTGGTTTTGTAATGAATGAGCCATCTGATTCAATGAATGATGGAGCTGAGTTTGCCTTTTTTCCCAAAATGTAACTGAAGGTTCTCCAAAGCATTTTACTATCATTCTTTATGTCATTTATCTTTGTTCCATAGTGTAGTTTCTTCTTCTTTCAATTCAGTTTAGTTACATGATTTCTCAATTTGCCGTACATTTGCCAATCAGTTGCGCAAGCAGACTTATTTGTCATTCCATTAGCCTCATCCCTCTCAACCATACATTTTTTCAATTCCTCATCAAGCCACGAGGATTTAACAATTTTTACAGTCATGTTCTTAATGGGTGCATTCTTATTATTAACTGAGATAAGAAATGTAATAAATGTGTCAAGTGCAACGTCTGTTTGCTCCTCCTTACACACCACGGACCAACAAATATTCTTTACATCACCATCATAGAAATCACTACAAAACTTATTGTATGACCTCTTATACACTTTATTAGGCCCAGCCCTTAGAACGTTGGTTTTCCTAGATATGGCTACTATACTGTGATCATTACACCTGATGGATCAGGATACTGCTTTCAGGAACATTTCTGCAGCATTAGTAAAGATGTGATCAATCCATGTTGATGCTTTTATTCCTGTGCTGTTTGTAACTTCCCTGGTAGGTTGACCGATAGCACATACAGTGAGGGAAAAAAGTATTTGATCCCCTGCTGATTTTGTACATTTGCCCACTGACAAAGAAATGATCAGTCTATAATTTTAATGGCAGGTTTATTTGAACAGTGAGAGACAGAATAACAACAAAAAAATCCAGAAAAAACACATGTGAAACATGTTATAAATAGAATTGCATTTTAATGAGGGAAATAAGTATTTGACCTATCTGCAAAACATGACTTAGTACTTGGTGGAAAAACCCTTGTTGGCAATCACAGAGGTCAGATGTTTCTTGTAGTTGGCCACCAGGTTTGCACACATATCAGGAGGGATTTTGTCGCACTCCTCTTTGCAGATCTTCTCCAAGTCATTAAGATTTCGAGGCCGACGTTTGGCAACTCGAACCTTCAGCTCCCTCCACAGATTTTCTATGGGATTAAGGTCTGGAGACTGGCTAGGCCACATTTCAGGACCTTAATGTGCTTCTTCTTGAGCCACTCCTTTGTTGCCTTGACGGTGTGTTTTGGGTCATTGTCATGCTGGAATACCCATCCACGACCCATTTTCAATGCCCTGGCTGAGGGAAGGAGGTTCTCACCCAAGATTTGACGGTACATGGCCCCGTCCATCGTCCCTTTGATGTGGTGAAGTTGTCCTGTCCCCTTAGCAGAAAAACATCCCCAAAGCATAATGTTTCCACCTCCATGTTTGACGGTGGGGATGGTTTCCTTGGGGTCATAGGCAGCATTCCTCCTCCTCCAAACACGGTGAGTTGAGTTGATGCCAAAGAGCTCCATTTTGGTCTCATCTGACCACAACACTTTTACCCAGATGTCCTCTGAATCATTCAGATGTTCATTGGCAAACTTCAGACAGGCATGTATATCTGATTTCTTGAGCAGGGGGACCTTGCGGGCGCTGCAGGATTTCAGTCCTTCACGGCGTAGTGTGTTACCAATTGTTTTCTTGGTGACTATGGTCCCAGTTGCCTTGAGATCATTGACAAGATCCTCCCGTGTAGTTCTGGGCTGATTCCTCATCGTTCTCATGATCATTGCAACTCCACGAGGTGAGATCTTACATGGAGCCCCAGGCCGAGGGAGATTGACAGTTCTTTTGTGTTTTTCCATTTGCGAATAATCGCACCAACTGTTGTCACCTTCTCACCAAGCTGCTTGGCGATGGTCTTGTAGCCCATTCCAGCCTTGTGTATGTCTACAATCTTGTCCCTGACATCCTTGGAGAGCTCTTTGGTCTTGGCCATGGTGGAGAGTTTGGAATCTAATTGATTGATTGCTTCTGTGGACAGGTGTCTTTTATACAGGTAACAAGATGAGATTAGGAGCACTCCCTTTAAGAGTGTGCTCCTAATCTCAGCTCGTTGTCTGTATAAAAGACACCTGGGAGCCAGAAATCTTTCTGATTGAGAGGGGTTCAAATACTTATTTCCCTCATTAAAATGCAATTCCATTTATAACATTTTTCACATGTGTTTGTCTGATTCTTTTTGTTGTTATTCTGTCTCTAACTGTTCAAATAAACCTACCATTAAAATTATAGACTAATCATTTCTTTGTATGTGGGCAAACATACAAAATCTGCAGGGGGATCAAATACTTTTTTTCCCTCACTGTACATATTGAATCATTTCACAAATTATCCAGATACTGAATTTTAGCACTTGGTGGTCTATTGCAGCTTCCCACAAGAATGGGCTTTAGGTGAGGCAGATGAACCTGTAGCTATGTTACTTCAACAGTATTTAACATGAGATCCTCTCTAATCTTTACAGGAATGTGGTTCTGAATATATACAGCAACAACTCCACCACTGGCATTTCTGCATTTTCTGTAAATGTTATAACCTTGTATTGCTACTGTACCACTGTATCATCAAAGGTATTGTCTAAGTGATTTCCAGAGGTAGTCAGAATACGAATGTCATCAGTAACTAGCAAGTTATTAATTTCATGAACCTTGTTTCTTAAGCTACATATGTTAACGTGGGCTATTTTGAGCACTTTTCTGGGATGCTTGTTTTCATTTCTTTACTGGGAAGTAGACATTCTCATGTTATTTATGTTAGTGCAGGGTGAGTTGCACACAGTGGACTTCCTACTAGGGCACACCTCAGTGCTAACATCACAAATCTGGTTCATAGACAAATGATTGCTGCATACAATAGCTGTAGGATCAGCAGAGGTGTTCAAGGCAGTTAGAGGGACATACATTAGGTTACTTACATTGTGTCTACCAATTCCCCTGTTATATTATACATTTGCTAAAGCATTATGACTCAGCGACACAATGGTAGGGATTAACTGAGCTGGGCTTGGGTCCTTGATAAGTCATTGTCTCAACGCAGCCTTATAATGGCAATGGTCTGTTTGCATATAGGCCTACTGCAGCTCTGATTGGTTATGTTGGTCTCTGCAGAGTACGGCTGAGTCGTGTCAATAGAATCCTACACCGGTGTTCTGCCTACAACAAAATCTCTTGCATAGTTTTGTTTTGGTATGTTGCATTGAAAGTGGCGAATATTGCATTGATTCGATCACAATTGCCACAGTAAAGGGAAACGAGTGTTAACAGGGAAAACTGTAGAAAGTTGAGTGAAGTTCAATCTCGTGCTTCTCTCTGTGGGCTGATATTTCCTCTGCGCTTGCCAGGTAGTCCCATGGAGCTGCGTGGCAGTCTCGGGGCTACTGTGCATTTGAGGGAACATTGGTTGTGAGTAGATGCGCTTGTTAAGAGATCAAAGCAAGAGCTTCATGTAGCCACTTGTGCACATTTTGTTCATATCCTTTGCTAGTTGGTGAGATTATCTCAGCTATAGATAATTTGTAGTCAGCAATCAGGGAGTGATTGCTTCCTACAAGAGCACAAAACATTGGGCCGGTGGTTAGTGTTGGACTTGTAACCGAAAGGTTGCAAGATCAAATCCCTGAGCTGACAAGGTAAAATGCTGTTGTTCTGCCCCTGAACAAGGCAGTTCCTAGGCTGTCATTGAAAATAAGAAATTTGTTCTAAACTGACTTGCCTAGTTAAAATGTAAAAAAAATATATATTTAATTTCTAACCATCTTTGAAAAGCAAGTCAGGTAAAGACTTTTTTGTCAAAGGGGCAATGTAGTATTTTGGGACAGGCTTGAATAAACTAAGTAGCCAATAAGCAGAGGGTAGCATAATTTGTCTGATTCTCTGTAATTATGGTAGGGGAATAATACATTTTATTTAGTGAAGTGGTTTCTTTAATCAAAAAACACAGTAAACACGTGTTGGAAGTTGCACCGAATTTTCACAACGTTCAAGTTTTGCACTCAGCAGACCTGAAATTAGCTCAGTGCTGAATAAAAAATAAAAGGGAACATTGCCACTGAGCCCCCTTATTTTCCACCACCACGTGCCCCCACCCATCCCTTTCCTAGAAGTACTATGCACTCAATGACAGACAGAAAAATGCTTTTACCACAAGAAATGTCTTTATTTTTCTTCCAACATACTGTTGACACACAGGTCTACAAGAGGTATCTTGCAAAAAACAATATTCACTAGTCATTATCAGAACATTTAGAACAGTAATATGGAATGTTGTCATCATTGCTCCATTTTGTCTTTCTCTTTGTTTATTTTTAAGAAATATGACAAATAAATCAAGTCTTTGTACTTATCAATATATTATTGTGTTCAGTCACCATTTCAGGAATGAAGAGGAGCAAATCAGACAAAAACAAAGAAAATGACAAAGTAATGATGTTATTCCCTTATAAACCCCCACTTTAAATGTCTTTGATTTAGGGACTAAACAGTGTGGGGTATTGTTGACAAAAGGTAGAAATCCATTCTTCTTCACCCAAATCTTTTTCTCCTTCCAAGAGTCGTTATTTTTGTAAATCCAGACGGCCAAAAGTATAACAAAAGTCTGTTTGTTGCTGGGGTCCGCAGAAACACCAGAAGAAATACAAAATCGGCCATAGGAGAGTGAGGAGTTGCCAGCTGACCGAGCGACCAGCCTAGCCCTGTTCAGACTGTACAAAAGCAACCCCCACTCGTGTGTGCTGTGCTGTTGGGGGAAGAGCAGTCCAAACGCCATCCACAAACACTTTACGTCACCATACAGTTCAAAAGCATAAAGTACAACCTCCAGAACTACACTTCAGCTTTTGGTCCCTCTCTCAGAGTGACCATACAGTAAAGAAAACAGTAAAACAGAGGAGCAGAGAGGGGGAAAGGAGGACAGGATGTTACATGAGTCCCTGAGCCTGTTAATAGACCAGAGTCTCAGACACTATCTCTCCCACTACATAGAAAATAAAGAGATAAAGAAAGAGGAAGAACAGTCAGAGACAAGTTGCAAACGAGTGCACAAGCAGTCCTGTCCCGTGTTGGTTCGGGGGGGTGCAGGACCGACCCCAGCACCAACCCAGAAGCTCCCTGTTTCTCCACTACAGTAGGTGGGGGGTCAGACCCCGGCTGTGTCGTGGCCATTAGGACCAGGCCAGTGGCGGAGGAGGGCAGACCAGGGCTACAGCTCAGTGCTGTTATTCCCAGGTTGGATTAGAGTTTTCCAGAGTGGAGGCTCAGGCTCAGTCTTTAGTCGGCGCTGTGCTCCTCCAGCTGGGAGATGATGGTGATGAGGTTCTGCAGGCCGAAAATGTAGCCGCTGTCCTGACCCTCATGCACCACACTGTCCTCCCCGTAATGGCGGCACGTCGTGTGGGCAAAATCTATCATCCTCACATCCACCGCCGGGCTGCTGGCCTCCCCTACTCCGCAGCGGGATGAGCGACCGGCGCTTCCCTTACTGCTCCCACCAGCACTGCTGCCAGCTGCCGATCCACAGGGGAACCCAAATGCACCTTCTTTCTCTTCCTCCTCTTCATCTGAGGGCTCGTCATCGTCACCCTCCTCTCCTCCACGGTGGCGGGGTCGGGTGGGGGCGCAGGTGCGGGGGGGCTCCCCATCATAGATGATGAGGAGGGAGGAGGAGTAGAAGCGGTAAGACTCGCAGGACTCCAAGGTTTCCTGCATCTCCCTGAGCTTCCACAGCACCGGGGAGAGCAGCTCGCGCCGCAGACGCTGCCCATCGTGGAAGAACTGGAACAGGGCCTCCTTGAAGCCTGGCAGGCTCAGCTTACGCCCGTGGTACTTGTTCATGAACATCAGCTGGCCTGAGTCTGACTGGTACACCTGCATGCCACAAAGGCGGACACCGATGGAGGCGGAGGTGCTCTGTTGACATTTGCGAATCTGATTGGCCTTCTTCTCCTCTGACGCGTCGTCACCATGCTGCCGCGTGCCCATCTTCAGGTCCAGCACGCACGGCACCGCGTGACGCCATGTCAGGTTCTCCAACAGGATGAATTTGTATTGGTTGCGGTGTTTGGAGTTCTCCTTCATCCTCTGTAGGTGCTGCTGGTGGCATTTCAGACTCCAGGGGTTGTGTTTAATCTGCTTCTGATCCAGGCTGTAGCAGAGAACCTCAGCCTGCTGCTGCGCCTCTGCACCATTATAACTACACACAGAGAGAGTGGGAAAAGGAGGTTAGACATCTACCCCTCACCATACATCTTTTCTGCATGTTGGTGTTTGGATATATAGTACGTGTAAGGATGTAACAGTGTATGAGCTCACATTTTGCTCTTGTTCTCTTTAGTACTCTGTCTGGCCCGGTCTTTGCTGTAGTTGTCATTCTCCAGCAGTAGGGACGATGTCTTCTTGTTACCCCATTTGATCATCTTGCTCTTGGGCTCGCAGTCGGCTGAGGGGTCCTTGTTTTCCAGGTTCTCTGGTTCATTGTGGAGGGGGTAGGCAATGAGGCATAGGTTGCCCTCTTCATCTTCCTCAAAGCTGACTGACACCACACCTGAGAGGGAGAGATGGGGGGAGAGAAGGATAGGAAGGTGGTTAGTACTCGGCATTGGATTTTTTATTTTATAATGCTATGATGAAGCCAAGACCTCCCCGTAACTGGGTTGTCATAGACAGCTCTTACCAACTAGGTCCTGCTTCCAGCCAAATACAAACAAACACACACAGGCATTCCTATGGAGGGAGCAGAGAGAGAGAGCAGGTTGGGGAGCAAGGACGCAGCAGAGAGAGATCAATGAGATGCAACAACAGTGTCTAAGTACTTCAAATGTATATGTTAAATCAAAATAAAAATGTGAGAATGAACCCAAGAAGCAAAGAGATACACAAACACCACAGGAGGCTCGAATGTATGACACTCAGTCCAAACTTTATTGAGCAACTACCAAACCCACCCAGAACCACAAATCAATTGATACGCATACAGTGTTACAACATTTCAAGGCAACCCAATAGAAATCACAGCAAAGATACACTGTATAAACTCAAATACAACCATAACACACCAGAAATGAAGACAGAGTGGTGGGATGGACAGAGTGGTGGGATGGACAGAGTGGTGGGGAGGAGGGTGGTGTGATGGACAGAGTGGTGGGGAGGAGGGTGGTGGTCTCCAGAACACTAATAGAAAACTATATACACACAGTTTCTTAGTCCAGGGATAATGTAGGATGCGTTCCCCAAACATGAATGCACCCCCTACCCTACCTCTATCCCAGGATTTCCCAAACTCTATCCTGGGGCCACCCCTGGGTGCATGTGTTGGTTTTTGCCCTAGCATTACACAGCTGATGAAAATAATCAAAGCTTGATGATGAATTGGCTATTTGAATCAGCTGTGTAGTGCTAGGGCATAAACCAAAACGTGCACCCAGGGGGGGCCACAAGACAGAGTTTGGGAAACCCTGATCTACCCAATAAACCCCCATAGAAGGGCCTGTGTAAGGCAGCTCTCACTGCAGACTGGTGGTTTCAAGACAGGAAGAGTAAAACATCACAACTACAGGAGCTCACACATAAACCAGATAGAGAGAGGGATTGGAAGAGAGATTGGAAGAGAGAGGGATTGGAAGATTGAGCGAGATGGGGAGTGAGATGAATATACATCATCCCAATGGATATAAACATGAAAATATGACTGAGCACAAAACAAGAAAATCCCAGCCTTTCTGTAATATTTACACAACAAAACATCCTTGGTTGACACTGGAGGAAAGGTTCTCTGAAGCATAAAGACAGATACTTCATTAGGGTCTATGTGTATGAGATGATACTAGGTGGGGTTGGCTAGTGACATGAAGGACAATGGGACCCAGCGCTTATCTCTCCTCTGCAGCGCCTTCCCTGAGTGATGTCATGCACAGTGATGTCACTACCCCGCAACAGTTACCCTCTACAGCCCAGGCCTGTTCCAACGGTTAGAGCTGTACTGTCATCGGACACATGAGGATGAGTGTGTGAGTACCTGTGACTAATGTTCTTTGTGAGTATGTGAACGTGACTGTATATGGGCAGCCTAAATTAGTTTGTAAGAGTATGTGTGTGTAAGAATGTGAGTGTTTTGAGCAGAAGTGAACGTGTTTGTTTAATGCGGAATATTTCTCAGTGTCACCAGATGTCTGTGCTCTTTTTTCTACATCTTCCTCTCCTATCCAAATCCCACTGGTCTTTTTATAGTCTCACGATACATTGCTGCAGAGTCAGATACCATACTAGCACCTCAAGGAGTGACGCTATGGAAAGTGTATATGCCCATCTGTGCGCGCAAGTGTCAGGAGGCAACAAGTGTAGCATCATGGTAAATTAAAAACTAATACCGAATGTGATATTCCACCCAAGGTGTGTGTGTGAGTGTGTATTTATTTTCCATGACAGTCATCTCTCCCAATTCGTCTAATGAAAAATGCCCTGTCCTTTGGTAAAGGGGTCACACCTAGCTGCCAGGGGATAAAGATCCTGTCATACCCCTTTCCAGTCTCCCCCATTAGATTACCTGACACTGCAGAGTAGTGATGTGCATTCAGAGTCTTTTCAGTGAGCCGGCTCATTTTGCTTCGTTCACGTAAAACGTCTCATTTGGCTCTGACGGCTCCTAGTTCAAAATGCTTCAAAATTGAACTAGAACCACGTAAAAAAATGCTACTCTCCAATTTAAAGCCCAAAAGGTAGGCTACCATTTTTTTTTTTACACAGTGAAATAAATCAGCATGGACCAGATCGACGCTCTCTCCCCATTATTTATTGTTCTGCAGTGACGATTCACCCTCTTTAGAGAATTATTTAGTAAGTTATCTGCAGAAAAACTTGTTTTGAAGTCAAAAATAAGTAGTAGGCTCCCGAGTGGTGCAGCAGTCTAAGGCACTGCATCTCAGCCCTAAAGGTGTCACTACAGACCCTGGTTCGATTCCAGGCTGTATCACAACCGACCGTGATTGGGAGTCCCATAGGGCGGTGCACAATTGGCCCAGCGTCTTCCGGGTTAGGTTCTGGCTGGGGTAGGCAGTCATTGTAAATAAGAATTTGTTCTTAACTGACTTGCCTAGTTAAATAAAGGTCTTCTTTTTTATGCAAATCAGGGAGCCAAATGAACAGCTCTTTCACTGATGCGATTCGGGTCACCAAAAATATAAATTCAAAAAGAGTCGTTCGCAGAACGACCTCTCACTACTGCATAGCCCTGATGCATCATATAGTATGTGACTCTCTGTCCCCCACCCTCACTTAAGCACCAACATAAAACAAATCCCTTTGTGCCGTGGTACTGCCATCTCCAGTCACCTGCTGGAATCCTAAATGCAGCCAATAACACAAAACACACCAGCCGACCATATCAGTAGAGAACCAGGAAGAAAAAATTTGAGTGATGGAGGTAGAGAAAGATATAATGACATGTTACATTTGGTATGTTACATTTGGTATGGTTACATAAGCCAGATGGTTACTAATCCTTTGCTAACACTTTCCCTAACCCTTTAACTTCTTAGGGAGCGGCAGCAGAGGTGACGGTTTTGGAGAGTCTGGCGTGCCCAAAGTAAAATGCCTGCCACTCAGGCCCAGAAACTAGGATATGCACATAATTAGTACTATTGGATAGGAAACACTGAAGTCTCTAAAACTGTTAAAATAATAACAGTATAACAGAACTGATATAGCATGCGAAAACCCAAGGAATTTCTGTCCAGAAATTTTGTTTTTGTGACATTTCCTCTTTTCCATAGGCTTCCTATTGAAATCCATAGATTTTAGCTCCTAGATTGCAGTACCTATGGCTTCCACTAAATGTCAACAGTCTCTGGACAGTGTTTGGAGGCTTTAGTACTGAACAGAACCATACAGAAGAAGAATTACTGAAGGAAGCAGAAATGTCAACAACATTTTCCGGGCACGAGAATGTGAGCGCACTCCACTTTATTTTCCTTTTATAACGTTTAGGTTATCATCCGTGTAAAATATTAGCGTTATTATTCATAAAAGGATACCTAAGGATGCATTATAAATTATGTTTGATTTGTTTGGGCAAAGTTGATAGGTATAATTTGAACGCGTTCTCTTCACTGTACAACGGGTGACTCAACGTCTTTTTCTGAACATAACGCACCAACCAAACGGAGATTTATGGATATAATAAATTACCTTTTCTAACAAAAGAACCATTGGATGTCTTCGTTGGACACTTGGGAAGCCCTCAGCAGTTCTTCGAAAGGTAAGTGATTTATTTTAGCTCTTATATGGGTTTTGTGTGACCCGCGCTGGATATGAATTTATGCTAATGCATAAAATATATGAGGTGCTATCCTCAAACAATCAAATGTTGTGCTTTCGCCGTAAAGCCTTTTTGAAATCTGACAACGCTGTGATATTGCCAAGAATCAGAGCTTTTGATGACTATGCAACACTTGTATATTGATGAATGTGTAATAATTCAACTTTTGGATTTTGAATTTGGCGCCTTACATTTCACCGGGTAGTGTCGGGAGCGGCCCGCTAACGCGCCGTTTCTCCCTAAGTAGTTAACCTAACTCCTAAACTTAACCCCCATACTAGCTATTGTTAGCCAGCTAGCTAACGTTAGCCACCTGGACAGAATATGTAACATATCATACATTTCCAAATGCTCAACATATAGTACGTTTTACAAATTCGTAACATGTAGTACATTTCGAAAATTCGTAACATATTGTATGTTTTGCTAATTCGTAACATATAGTACATTTTGCTAATTCGTAACATATCATAGGAAATGGGTGATGGACATCCACAAATTAATACAGACTACACGAAACATAACATATACTAAATGGAGTATCTCAGATTTCGTACAGAATAATACAAAATGATCTGATACCAGGTTGAAGAAAGAATTTGGGGAGATGAATACTGGGCAGTAGCAATAGCGCACAAACACACAGCATAATGGATGTTATTCCAATGACAGTGTTATATTGTGGGTTTAGGGTGGGGTAAGGGAATAACTTTACCTCTGTACTGGGGGGTGAACTTCCTCATCTCGGGGGGCAGGCTCTTGTAGAACTGATGTTCTCGGGGGATGAGGGGCTTGCAGATGGTCTGGTCGCCGAAACGTAGCACGCAGGAGTGGCCCCCCACCTGGTGCACAAAAGGCTCAAGCATCACTCCTTTCCCGGGATAGGGGGGTGTCCCGTCTGCCTGCATGAGGGCTTCTAGAGCAGGACTCATCCTCACCCCGCATCGGACAGCTAAACTGGAGGGGCCCACGATGAGGCTGCCCGGGCTCCCTATGCTCTGGCTGTACCGCGCTGTTGTTTCGCTGGGGGGTGCTAGTAGACACCTGCTAGGACAGCAGAGACCACAGTGGGGAAAACAAAGGGCATAGCAGGAAGGAGAAGAAAATAGAAAAATCCTTTAGTTCCCCGTTCTTTCCTGGTCCAAAAGCAGAGTAGTATAGTCCAGGCTTCGGTTAAGGTAATCTCCCTGTGTACACAGTGCTACTAAATCGTTGTTTTAGACAGCTCCGGGGCTGTAGGTTGTGTGTGAGAGCGAGCGTGGGTTGTTCCTAACTCTCTCCGTCTGTCGATGATACTGAACTGACGTCTGTACTGAACTCAGAGCAAGAAAAGGATCAAAACATTTTCCTCAGCTCCTCCTCCTACCCCGCTTCAGCCTATCAGAGCCCAGCAGCTGTTGTTGGGCGGGAACTAAGCACTGAGGAAGGAACAGGAACAAGCAAACAAAGAGGAACGAGAGACAAGAGAAAGAGGGGGAGGGGAGAAAAGAAAGCATAGAGGACAGACAAAAAAATATCTACAGTAGCACAGGAAGTTGGTGGCACCTTAATTGCAGAGCACGTGTTAATGACTGGAGCAGAATTAGTGGAATGGTATCAAATACATTTCCAGGTGTTTGATGCCATTACATTTGCTCTGATACGGTCATTATTATGAATCTTTCGCCCATCAGCAGCTTCCTGTGATATTTAGAGGGGGTTAAATACATTTATGTTAATATCTGTTGAATTAGTAACTGCTTCTACAAAATTCTACTTAGCATTCTGATACCAATGCAGAAGATCATTTGAATCTGGGGGATAGAGGAACACAGAGGGAAAGTCAAAACAGTTTCTAAGCAGTTTCCCTTTCTGTTATGTTTGGCTTGTTATTCTTATCAGCTGATACAGAGCAGAGAGAGGGAGAAGGAAAAATAAACTGATAGATAAGAGATATGAACTGATAGTGAGGAAAAGGGCTCTGCGTTGTTGTCTTGGCTTAAATTGGGCTTGTAGGAGCACTAGTCTGAATATAAAACAAAAATAATGGTTCCCCCTCTCACCAAAAATCATTACAGACAAGTGGTGTAGTTTATATGAGGGAGTTTTTTTAAATTACATTAATTGTACCGACAGATGTAGCCAATCATTATAGAATATGCATAAAATGCATCCCCCTACAGAAATTCCCCACAGCACCCCCCTCCCACTCAGACAATCCCGCAGGTGAAGAAGCCAGATGCGGAAGTCCTGGGCAGGCATGGTTACACATGCTCTGTGGGTGTGAGGCCGGTTGAATGTACTGCCAAATTCTCTAAAACGACGTTGGAGGCAGCTTATGGTAGAGAAATTAACATTAAATTCTCTGGCAACAGCTCTGTTGGACATTCCTGCAGTCATCATGCCAATTGCACGCTCCCTACAAACTTGAGACATCTGTGGCATTGTGTTGTGTGACAAAACCGCACATTTTAGAGTGGCTTTTTATTGTACCCAGCACAAGGTGCACCTGTGTACTGATCAGTAAACAAAATTGTGCACATAATTTTAGAAAAATAAGCTTTTTGTGCAGATGGAACATTTCTGGGATCTTTTATTTAAACTCATGGAAACATGGGACAAACACTTTACATGTAACGTTTATATTTTTGTTCAGTAATTCAGACCAAGTCCATATTATGGCAAGAACAGCTCAAATAAGCAAAGAGAAACAACAGTCCATCATTACTCTAAGAAATGGTCAGTCAACCCGGAAAATTAAGAACTTTGAACGTTTCTTCAAGTGCAGTTGCAAAAACCATCAAGCATTATGATGAAACTGGCTCTCATGAGGACCGCCACAGGAAAGGAAGACCCAGAGTTACCTCTGCTGCAGAGAATAAGTTCATTAGAGTTACCAGCCTCAGAAATTGCAGCTCCAGTAAATGCTTCAGAGTTCAAGTAACAGACATCTCAACATCAACTGTTCAGAGGAGACTGCGTAAATCATGGTTGAATTGCTGCAAAGAAACCACTAATAAAGGACACCAATAAGAAGAAGAGACTCGCTTGGGCCAAGAAACACGAGCAATGGACATTAGAACGGTGGTTCCAACCACTGTGTCTTTGAGAGACGCAGAGTAGGTGAACGGATGATCGCCGCATGTGTGGTTCCCACCGTGAAGCATGGAGGAGGTGTGATAGTTTGGGGGTGCTTTGCTGGTGACATTGTCTGTGAATTCAAGATACACCTAACCAATATGGCTACCACAGCATTCTGCAGCGATATGCCATCCCATCTGGTATGCATTTAGTATGACTATAATTTGTTTTTCAACAGGACACACTTCCAGACTGTGTAAGGACTATTTGACCAAGAAGGAGAGTGATGAATTGCTGCATCAGATGACATGGCCTCCACACTCACCCGATCTCAACCCAATTGAGATGGTTTGGGATGAGTTGGACCACAGAGTGAAGGAAAAGTAGCCAACAAGTGCTCAGCATGTGGGAACAACTTCAAGGCTGTTGGAAAAGCATTCCAGGTGAAGCTGGTTAAGAGAATGCCAAGCGTGTGCAAAGCTGTAATCAAGGCAAAGGTGTGTCCAAACCTGGTACTGTTTAACTGACTTCACAGGTCATGCGATTAGGGATGTACAACCTATACAGTCGTGGAACAAAACCCTTCGTTTTGTATGGGAAAACATTGATCCCACAAGTCCACTTTGAGCTAGCTAGACAGGTACTTAACGTTAGCTCACCGTCCGTGTAGTCACACTTTTCCATTTGGCGACATGCTAGCCCACTAGGGCACGGATATTTAGCTAACTTTGCTAGCTAGTCCACCAGGGCAGGGATATTTAACGTTAGGGCTTAATCGCCAATGTTAGGCAGATTCGCTTTTATGTCAGTGTAGCTCAGTCAGTTAAGTCCAACTACACCACGATGAGAAGTTGCAACATTAGCTAATGTAGCCAACTAGCCAGCCAAGGTGCCTAACGAGCCCACCAGTCGATATTTACTTAACTAGCTAACGTATATCTCTGCCCTGGTAGGCTAAAGTTAGCTAGCATGTCACCATGTGAAAAAGTATGACTACACCAACCGTGAGCCAACGTTAACTAGCTGGCTAGCTCACACAATAATTAACAATACAAAATCATTATGCTGGTCTTCTTTGTACTTGTAAGGGAGGTAACGTGTTTTATACGTAACTACTGTCGGTGATTATCTAGATAATTTTCAAAAGCATCTAGGTAACCACAGATCTTTCACTAAACTAAAATAGCTTGTTAGCAGCTAGGAAACAGGGCTTACCTTATCACACATCCCCAGCGATGCCTCTCGCTTACAGAGGTGGGAAAACTATCAAATGCACGTGTGCTTATCAGAATAGGTTACAATCCGGTACATAGCACAGAACCATCCTTTCTACTGATCAACAGAGACCTAAGGTTCGCTACAAAGGCCAGGGTAATTAAAAACAATTAAACGCTAAAGTAATTAGCTAGGTCATTTGAAAAATGCTAAACAAGAATACACATGACAAATAATTATTTACAAAAGAAACGAAAAAGTTAATTGTCGATGAGTTTGCATGGAGAAATGTGCCTTGAGGGATGACGTCAAAGCTTGTGACAGGATGTGTAGTTCTGTATAATAGCCACAGTAGCGGCTAATTAGCATTTCATTTTGGGGGCGGTGATTGCAGGCGAATATATTGATAAAAGTTACCTGGTTTGAGAGATTTGTGCGGTTATCAAAACATCACTCCAGGGTAAGCCTACACGAAACAGACCTTATATAAAGTAGTTCTAAAATCCTGACGGAAAATTGAATTGTGAAAAATGAATTGGAACCATTTCCGTGTTTTACCGCTAGGTTTTTGGGGTATTATGACTCATACTGTGGAGCTCAATTCTCAGATTGAAAACGCGCGCTGATCCTCCGCGCTCCGGCAGAACTACACCCATTTACAGACAGAAAAACAGACAGACAGTCCACAGAGGCAAAAGGCAAAACGCCAAACAAGTGGTGCAGCAGGCACAAATAGCAGGTATTACCAAAGTGTCAGAGATAGGCTAACAGAGAGCTGCATTAACAATCATATTAAGCAACTTCACATAGCCTTCTAAGAAGAACAACAACATGTTTTATAGATTAACAAATCAGGTCACAAGCAGCCTTATAGACCTCCATAAATACACCTCCAGAAACACACAAACACCTGTCCTGTGTACTGTACAGATGTAAATAAGGTGATATTCTGGGACAGAGACAAGGAGAGGGTTACGTAAATGACAATTTATAGTCTAAATGTTGACTGTTGGCCCAATCAGCTATGAGGCTAGCTGGGATGAGAAAGTCCAGGACAGGGTGGGATGGGAGGCCAAGGTTAGCATGGAGGAGCAGGCAGGGACTAATCACACATACACACGCTAATCCCCAGTGTTCTATTTCCCAACTGGGATTAGGGATGGGAATAATGGATCCTAAAGCGCTAGCCATGACCAGGTCCCAGTCCTAATGCAGAGAGAAGGAGAGCTGAGGGTTGGGGCAGGTTGGGATTACGTGGTGTATTCCCTACCGAGGGGGGCGAAGGGTGAAGGCTTAGGAGTTCTGAGTGAATATGTGTTCTTTGTGTGAATATGAATGTACGGGTGAGTGTGTGTGTGCAGGCTCCCTGTGCCTCTGATCCCAGGACCTACAGTACATTGAAGACATCGGTCTCACTCTAATCCATCTTTCTGGAAAAGAGACCAGCAGGGAAATGGACCAGGGGAAAAACACCCAACTTAACCAAACATCAAGTGCACTGGACTGTATGTTAGTGCACTGGTATGTGTATGTGTGTGTGCATAAGCGCTTGTGTTTTGGTGTGTGTCTGTTTGATTATGTGTGTGCACCAGTGTGTGTATGAGAAAGTGTGTGTGTGTTTCGGTGTATGTGCATGAATGAATAGGTGAGTTTCTGGCCTAGTCACCAGGCAGGCAGGGCTGATGGATGAGTCACTGTTATGTGAGGTTGGCCCGGGTTACTCCCCCATCACACGGGCCTGTGCCCAGGGATAATGGACCCGGCCGCGCTACACTGCAGGCAAGGCCTTCAGCCCAGTTATGAAACACATTACTGGGCCAGACAGGCTCTAACTTCCTCCACCATCTGCTGGGCACAGAGCAATGGTCTAACAGGGTCTTACAGACTCAAACTTCCGTCCGGTAGGCACAGAGGGGTAGCCAGAAAAATACCAACAATCAGGCATCTATGAGAAAACTGGTGTCACTGCCATTTCAACAGCATTGTTTTTCTTCACCACTACCCTTATATCCAGCTGCTGATCATGGTATATCGCACATGACACAGATCTCCAATAGCACATTTTACAGGGAGGGGGACGGACCCAAAGGAGGGCTGGTACTAGAGAGAGAGAGAACTAAGGAGGTTCAGTAGCACCTAGATCTTCTGCTCATTTTCTGTCTGACTTGGGCCCTGACGGTAAATCTTAGTAAGACAAAAAAGCTCCAGTTGCCAGGACAACAAATACAAATTCTATCTAGACACCATTACCCTACAGCACACAAATAAATATATCTACCAAGGCCTAAACATCAACACCACAGGTAACTTCCACAAGGCTGTGGACGCTCTAGGAGGCAGGGCAAGAAGGGCTTTCTATGCCATCAAAAGGCACATAAAACTCAACATCCCAATTAGGATCTGGCTAAAAGTATTACAGTTAGTTGTAGAACCCATTGCTCTCTATGGTTGTGAGGTCTGGGGTCCATTCACCAACCAAGAATTCACAAAATGGGACAAGCACCCAATTGAGACTACCCTTTGAATATCAAAATCCAGAAAAGAGCTGTTAAATTCTACAACCACCTAAAAGGAAGCAATCCCCACACATTACACCACAAAGCCCTCACCTACAGAGAGATGAACCTAGAGAAGAGTCCCCTCAGCCAGCTGGTACTGGGGCTCTGTTCACAAACACAAACACAACCAGACCCCACAGAACCCCAGGACAGCAACACAATCAGACCCAACCAAATTAAAAGAAAACAAAAAGATAACTGGAAAGAATCAACCAAAAACCAGAGCAAACTGGAATGCTATCAAGCCCTAAACAGATAATACACAGTAGCAGAATACCTAAACACTGTGACAGGCCCAAAATTAAGAAAATCCTTGACTATGTACAAACTCAGTGAGCATAGCCTTGCTATTGACAAAGCCCGCCATATCCAGACCTGGCTCTCGAAAGAAGAAAGGCTATGTGCTCACTACCCACAAAATTAGGTGGAAACTGAGCTGCACTTCCATTACTCCTGCCAAAGGTATGACCATAGTGGAGACACATATATCCCACAGATCACATAGACCCACAAAGAATTTGAAACTATTCAAACATTGATAAACTCCCATAACTGTTATATCACAAATATCTGAAATATTACAATGTGCGATCATTGCAGCATGGTAAATACAACCAATATTTATATTATCTTCCCCTACTATTCGTACAACAACTATTTGCACATTGTTAAAAACACTGTACATAGCTGATAATATAACATTTAAACATTTGAAATGTCTTTATCCTTCTGAAACCCATATCAGTGTTTACTGTACATTTCTATGTTGTTTTTTGTTTCTTCTCACTTTTGTTTATTGTTCATTTCACTTGTTTTGTCAATGTAAACATTTGTTTCCCATACCAATAAATCCATTTTGAATTCAATTGAATTCACGGCCTTCACTCTGCTATCTGCATGATCAATCATCAATGCTCAGGGTGGGGACAGACATTGCATCTTAGTATGGAGCGCAGTTCACAATGCATGTATCATCTCATCATGGTAACTTTTTTTATTGTGTCAGTTAGGCCTACATTTGCTGCAGCATTTGCTACTGTAATATGAAGACTAAATGCTCGTCTAATTTACACATGTCCATCTGGCTTTCAGGGGTCACCTTATTTTTTAATTGTAAAGATGTTTTATTTTTTGCAGCTGCAGAGTTTTTAAAACAGCCTATCACTCGAATATCGTTGCTTAAATCAGTGTGCATGCGAGCACTCTCTTGCAGTCTTTCACTCTCCATCAATTCCATTCAAATTGCATCTAAAATAGATAATCCTGTTCTAGATTGATATATACACTACATGATCAAAAGTTGCACCTGCACTTCGAACATCTCATTCCAAAATCATGGGCATTAACATGGAGTTGGTCCCCCATTTCTGCTATAACTGCCTCCACTCTTCTGGTAAGGCTTTCCACTAGATGTTGGAACATTACTGCAGGGACTTGCTTCCATTCAGCCACAAGAGCATTTTTGAGGTCGGGCACTGATGTTGGGCGATTAGGCCTGGCTTGCAGTCAGCTTTCCAATTCACCCCAAAGGTGTTCAATGGGGTTAAGGTCAGGGCTCTGTGCATTTTTAATACATTTGCAAAAATATCTAAAAACATGTTCTCTCTTTTTCATTATGGGGCATTGTGTGTAGATTAGATTGTTTGGGATTTTCTATTCATTTAATCCATTTTAGAATTCTAATTCATCACAAAGGTGTTTGATGGGGATGAGATCAGGGCTCTGTGCAGGCCAGTCAAGTTCTTCCATACCGATCTCGACAAAGCATTTCTGTATGTACCTCACTTTGTGCAAACTGTTGCCACAAATTTAGAAGCACAGAATTGTCTAGAATGTAATTGTATACTGTAGCATTAAGATTTCCCTTCACTGGAACTAAGGGGCCTAGCCCAAACCATGAGCATTATTCCACCTACACCAAACTTTACAGTTGGCACTATGCATTCGGGCAGGTAGCGTTCTACTGGCATCCGCCAAACCCAGATTAGTCCATCAGACTGCCAGATGGTGAAGTGTGATTAATCACTCCAGAGAACGCGTTTCCACTGCTCCAGAGTCCAATGGCGCCGAGCTTTACACCACTCCAGCCGACGCTTCACATTGCGCATGGTGATCGTAGGCTTGTGTGAGGTTGCTCGGCCACGGAAACCCATTTCATGAAGCTCTCGACAAACAGTTTTTGTGCTGACATTGCTTCCAGAGGCGGTTTGGAACTCGGTAGTGAGTGTTGCAACCGAGGACAGGAGTTTTTTACGCCCTTCAGAACTCGGCGGTCCCGTTCTGTTAGCTTGTGTGGACTACCACTTCGCGGCTGAGCCATTGTTGCTCCTAGATGTTTCCACTTCACAATAACAGAACTTACAGTTGACCGGGGCAGCTCTAGAAGGGCAGAAATTTGACGAAGTGACTTGTTGGAAAGGTGGCATCCTATGACGGTGACACTTTGAAAGTCACTGAGCTCTTCAGTACAGGCCATTCTATGCCAGTGTTTGTCTATGGAGTTTGCATGGCAGTGTGCTAGATTTTATACACCTGTCAGCAACGAGTGTGGCTGAAATAGCCGAAGTTGAAGGGGTGTCCACATACTTTTGTATATGTAGCGTATTCGACTGCATATGTCCTAGCCTACCTCTTTCAGGTAATAAATTCTACCGGTGCACCTGGTACTTACTACCATACCTCGTTCAAAGGCACTTAAATCTTTCACCCTGAATGGCACACATACACAATCCATGTCTCAATTGTCATAAGGCTTTAAAATTACTTCTTTAACCTGTCTCCTCCATCTACACTGATTGGAGTGTACTTACCAAGTGACATCAATTAGGGATCATAGCTTTCACCTGGATTCACCTGGTCTGTCTATGTCATGGAAAGAGCAGGTATTCCAAATGTTTTGTATACTCAGTGTATATGGGCTTTTCTGTTTTGCGTATATCTGCGTTAGCCTACAGTACCAGTCAAAAGTGGATACACCTACTCATTCAAGGGTTTTTCTTTATTTTTACTATTTTCTACATTGATTCACACAGTCTCCTCTGAACAGTTGATGATGATATGTGTCTGTTATTTGAACTCTGTAAAGCATTTATTTGGGCTGCAATCTGAGGTGCAGTTAACCTTAATGAACTTATCCTCTGCAGCAGAGGTAACTCTGGGTCTTCCTTTCCTGTTGCGGTCCTCACGAGAGCCAGTTTCATCATAGCGCTTGATGGTTCTTGCGACTGCACTTGAAGAAACTTTCAAAGTTCTTGAAATGTTTCCGCATTGACTAACCTTCATGTCTTAAAGTGATGATGGACTGTCGTTTCTCTCTGCTTATTTGAGCTGTTCTTGCCATAACATGGACTTGGTCTTTTACCAAATAGGGCTATCTACTGTATACCACCCCTACCTTGTCACAACACAACTGATTGTCTCAAACGCAAGAAGGAAAGAAATTCCACAAATTAACTTTTAACAAGGCACACCTGTTAATTGAAATGCATTCCAGGTGACTACCTCATGAAGTTGGTTGAGAGAATGCCAAGAGTGTGCAAAGCTGTCATCAAGGCAAAGGATGGCTACTTTGAAGAATCTCAAATATAAAATATATTTTGATTCATTTAACAGTTTTTTGGTTACTACATGATTCCATGTGTTATTTCATAGTTTTGATGTCTTCACTATTATTCTACAATGTTGAAAATAGTACAAATAAATAAAAACCCTTGATTGAGTAGGTGTGTCCAAACTTTTGAATGGTACTGTATATATCATAGGCTAACTGCACACAAAAATGTTTTTTTTTGGCGGGGGGGGCTTGGGCTCATAAAATGTCTTTAATGTATGGCTTATCATCCTCAGGTAGCTTCAGGCTGGAATTTTCATGCTGATCAAAGCTCTAATCAAATCCAGACATACTGTATTTATATGCTTTAGAATTACATTTCTGGTTTGGGCGTGAAATACCAGGTTGAACATTTGTAAAATACAGGGAAAATCTTCAACCCTAGCACTGAGCTTATGAGCATGCTCTACTAATCACTGTCTGTCGCTCTCTCCCGTTCTCTCTCCCGCTTTCTCTCCCTCTCACTCTCTCCCTCTCACTTTCTTTCTCTCCCTCTCCCCCCATGCACATCGGTCTGTGTTTCTACTTCTCTCGACTGTCTGCAGCATGGAAAAACTGGGCCAAACAGACGTCATTCACTATGTATGACACATGCACTTACAATAGATACAAGCACAAACCGTTGAACTTCAAGGCAATCTGGTTTGACTGAGCTGAACATGGTTACCAACTAGCTCTGTAGAGTAATTTCTGACTCTGAATCACATTCCTGGCTGGAGCGGGGTTTCTGTGTGTAAGGCAAAGTGTATGTGTCCATCTGTGTGTACCAGAGGAGGCTGCTGAGGGTAGGACAGTTTATAGTAATGGCTGGAATGGAATCAATGGATTGGTATGGTATCACCCACATGGAAACCACGTTTAATACCATTCCATTGACTCCATTGCAGCCATTATTATGCGCCGTCCTCCCCTCATCAGCCTCCACTGGTGTGTACAGTATGTTAAGGTGTGACAGTCTGTGTGAGTGTGTGTGTGTGCCTATAATGGTGCCTGTGAATTTCTGTGTGTGCTCATGACCTACAGTCATTCCTGTTCTTTAGTGTGTGTGTTGGTGTGTGTAGGGGTGTATGGGTGTAGTATGATACAAGAGGAGTGTGAGAGGTAGTAGAGGTCAGGTGTGTGATTGAGGGTTGATCTGTCACATTCCATGACATCTGCAGTGGCTCTTCTTGTATGACCCTGATGCCCTACGTTCCCCTCACTCAGGGAGTCCCCTCTTGTAACACACACACACACACACACACACACACACACACACACACACACACACACACACACACACACACACACACACACACACACACACACACACACACACACACACACACACACACACACACACACACACACACACGTGATTGTGTGTGAGCCCAGGTCAAGAAAGAGAGAGCCCAGATACACACACATACAAACACACCCAGACTGCTGCTGTAAATAGAAACGTGTGGATGGTGACAGGCACACAATACTGATCAGGTTTGGTCAAGGACGACTGTGTTTACCCCCGTCTTACCCCTCCCTCTCTCCCTCGCTCCTTCTCTGTGAAGGAAAGTAGAGCTCATATTAAGACTATGTTGTTGTTGTCCTCATATAGGGTTTCATCAGACAGATTCCCATCGCTGGTGAATGCCATCACTAACTAACAATAACAGTCATAACACACGTACCATGAGAAATAATACAAAAAGAGGTATCAGCACATGGCTGTTCCACTTTCAACAATGCAAAACATGCATACCTGGAGACTAACCAAACCCAATCATGTGACTGGTAGCTATCTTCATGTCATACTTAAGAGGGATGATGAGACATTGACCTCACCAAATGGTTACCTGGTAGGCTTTCCTCATGCAGGTTTGTGTCCAAACAAAGGCATGGGCCTGAAAGCCTGCTTACAGAAAACACTGGAGCAGACTACTCCTACGTGCAGAGTGACCTAAACCTACTCCTCTGATGTTGTTTTCTCCCCAGGGTTTACTAAGGTACCTTTATTATGACGGCTGATAAAGACTTGTTTTTGTCCTGAGAGGCTGGGGGAGAAGGTGGGTTGTGCCGTAGTCTATAGTCTATACATGTATCATGTGTAATAATACAATAGGAGTACAGATAGCTGGGGGAGCAGATAGCTGACTAGTGGTGAATATTCAGCAGCCTTATGGTCTGGGGGTAGAAGCTATTGGATAGTTTTAGCCATGATTCTCCTGCACTGCCCGCATCTGAGTGATGGAAGCGGGGAGAACAGGCCATGGTTTGGGTGACTGTCAGAGGTCCCTGATGATCTTCTTGGCCTTCCTGCGACACCTGGTGTTGTAGGTGTCCTGAAGGACAGGCAGTGAGCCCCCAATGGTGCGTTCGGCTGAGTGTACCACCCTCTGTATTGCTTTACGGTCAGAGGCGGTGGAGTTGCCGTAGCAGGTTGTGATGTAGCCCGACAGTATGCTCTCGATGGTGCACCTGTAAAACACCGTGAGGGCCCTCTGGGAACAGTGCCTTTTTCACCACGGTGTCCCTGTGGTTTGACCATTTCAGCTCCTCTGAGATTTGTACGCAGAGGAATTTCAAGTTTTTTACCTTTTCCACGGCGACCCCGTTGATGAGGATGGGGGTGTGCCCAGCCTGGTTCCTCCTGAAGTCTATAAACAGCTCCTTTGTTTTTCTGACGTTGAGGGAGAGGTTGTTTACCCGGCACCACACCGTCAGAGTGCCTACCTCCTCTCTGTAGGCCGTCTCGCTGTTGTTGGTAATCAGGGCTACTACTGTCGTGTCGTCAGCGAACTTGACGATGGAGTTGGATCTGTGTGAGGCCACACAGTCGTAGGTATACAGGGAGTACAGGAGGGGACTGAGGACACACCCTTGTGGGGTTGTCATAGTTATGAGGGATGATGAGACATTGACCTCATGGTTAACTGGTAGGCTTTCCTCATGCAGGTTTGTGTCCAAACAAAGGCATGGGCCTGAAAGCCTGCTTACAGAAAACACTGGAGCAGACTACTCCTACGTGCAGAGTGACCTAAACCTACTCCTCTGATGTTGTTTTCTCCCCAGGGTTTACTAAGGTTCCTTTATTATGACGGCTGATAAAGACTTGTTTTTGTCTTGAGAGGCCGGGGGAGAAGGTGGGTTGTGCCGTAGTCTATACATGGCAGGAAATACACACATAGACATACACCATGCCTAAGGGTCAGAGGAGAACGAGGGCCAGCCCAATAAACTCAGCACTTCCTCTGGGTTACAGGCAGCAAGAGACTTATAAATACAACCATTTACACACACGCACGCCCACACACAGACACACACACAGGTGACTTTATAGAGCTGGCCAAGTGCACTCCCAAAATCATTGACACATTTGCTATGCAACCAATAGAACACTTTTCCAGTCTCTTTGAGGCTGACCCACATTCTGCAACATGCATAATGCATACATTAACATTGGTCATATACGCAGCACATGCATGGGAGTGAAAGGTGAGAGTAGACAAAGAATGTACAACTACATCTACTGACACACAGTTGGCAAACCTAACCCATGCCTGTAAGCAAGAAAACAGATGTTAGGAACACCCAGACCCCTAGTGTGCCTACACACTCACGAGCATGCACACAGCTCCAGCTCTTTCAGATCAGCCTTCTCCCCAAGGCCCTTCTCCGCCGATTGCTCAGTTTGGCCCGGCATTTCTGTGGTTCCAAACTTCTTCCATTTAATAATGATGGAGGCCACTGTGTTCTTGGGGACCTTCAATGCTGCAGACATTTTTCGGTACCCTTCCCCAGATCTGTGCCTCAACACAATCCTGTCTCTGAGCTCTACAGACAATTCCTTTAACCTCATTGCTTGGTTTTTGCTCTGACATACACTGTCAACTATGGGATGTTATATTGACAGGTGTGTGCCTTTCCAAATCATATCCAATTAATTGAATTTACCACAAGTGGACTCCAATCAAGTTGTAGAAATATCTCAAGGATTATCAATGGAAACAGGATGCACCTGAGCGCAATTTCGAGTCTCATAGCAAAGGGTCTGAATACTTATGTAAATAAGGTATTTATATTCTTTTTTTTAATATATAATTTTGCAAAAATGTATAAAAACCTGTTTTTGCTTTGTCAATTTGGGGTATTTTGTGTAGACTGATGAGGAAAAACATGTTTTTATACTTAAAATGAGGCTGTAACATAACAAAATGTGGAAAAAGTCAAGGGGTCTGAATACTTTCTGAATAAACTGTAAGTGTTTGCCCCTGAGAGAGTGTGTGTGTGTGTGTGTGTAACTCACAAACGCTCATGTGTTTATATTGTAGTGGTATTTGTATGTGTGTGGTAACTATTTTGCCCCAATTTCTGAGCCCAGTGGATCACTGTCTTAGTTCTGTCCTCTTACACCTCAATGAGAAAATTGTATGTAATGGGTATTAGGTGTAAATGTGGAATGGAGAAAAGTTCTGTTGTTACAGGAGCAGGATATAGTGACACTGCTATTACAGCTATTGTTTTGAGGACATCAAGCTCCCTGACAATGCTGACAATATATGGATAATCTGACTCGGTCTCTGTCCCAAATGACATCCTATTCCCTATATAGCCTAGTGCATAACATTTGTCCAGAGCCCTATACAAAAGGAATAGGGTGCAATTTGGTCCCTCAGTATTGCATCCTTTTAACTCCCCAGGTCTCTCTGCCTTTAATCTCATACAATGCACGTACACATACAAATACAATTCTAGATCCCATGACCTATATATAAACCCCCAGGGGCCCTTGTCCACTTGACACACTTTCACTCACCTATGCCTTGCCAAGTCCACCTAAGCCCCCCCCCTAAACTACACGTGACGATTATAATACAACCTGCATCCTTATTGACGGACACCCCAGCTGGGATGTGGGGCAGGGAGGCGGTGTGTGTTTTACACAAGGTTACACAATCAGGGACCCAGCTTTACAAGGAGTGGATGGGTTTGGACTCAGATTTGGATTTGGACCCCTTCCATACAGTACAACGCATACACACACCTCACCCTACACACACACAAACACACTCACACCCCACCCTTCGCGCCAACACAGTTACACAAACGCACACCTCAAGTCCTGTGCCCCACCTACCTGCCCCACATCCCAGTTGGCCAGGCTTCTCCATCCATATCCTAATGTGTCAAAGGTAATGACGTATTCACAAAGCTCTCAGTTACAGGTGGGCAGAGAGAGAAAAGAGGGGGGCCGTCTGTCTGGGAGGGGCTGACCGTACATCATCCTAAAAGAGGGTAAAAGGGGGATGTTCCTTCCAACACTAATTCATCTCCAATACCACTACCCTCCATAGGACCCTCTATCCATAGCCCTGTATCCAAGAGGTACTGCAGGGGGTCCGCAAAATATTTATATACAAAAATAATAAGTCGATACATACCTACAGTAGAAAAGTGGGGAATATCTTATTTGATGTGAACTTTATTTCTCAACTCCTAATATTGAACTAATTACACTCACTGGAGTATCTGACAGCACCCGCAAGTACCAGTCATGACAAGTGAAGCTGGCTGCTGGCAAGCTTTCTTGACATGGACATACACTTTTTCCAACACATGGCTAACCTTTGTTTAACCAGCTAAACAGCTACTATTAGCGAACGTGTTTGAAGTAGGGCTGGCACAATTATCGTATAATAATCGTCATAATCGTCTTAATACATTCATTTTAGGAGAAGGGGATTCAACTTTATATTCAAGTAGATGTAGTTCACCCAATAGCAGTTTTAATTTTTTACATGAAGTGGGTAAAATTGATAATTACGAGCAGAAAGGCACGGTTGGGAGTAGAAGCTTCATTTCTAAAAGTTCTAAGTGGTCAAAACCATTCATTTTTGAGACAGGGGTTTCACACAAAGCTGTGTTGTATTCATTAGGTATGTCATAATTGTATTCATTCAGTATGTCATAATTGTATTCATTAGGTACAGTGGCTTGTGAAAGTATTCACCCCCCTTGGCATTTTTGTTGCCTTACAACCTGGAAGTAAGTATTCACCCCCTTTTGCAGCAATTACAGCTGCAAGTCCCTTGGGGTATGTCTCTATAAGCTTGACACATCTAGCCACTGGGATTTTTTCCCATTCTTCAAGGCAAAACCGCTCCAGCTCCTTCAAGTTGGATGGGTTCCGCTGGTGTACAGCAATCTTCAAGTCATACCACAGATTCTCTATTGGATTGAGGTCTGGGCTTTGACTAGGCCATTCCAAGACATTTGAATGTTTCCCCTTAAACCACATGAGTGTTGCTTTAGCAGTATGCTTAGAGTCATTGTTCTGCTGGAAGGTGAACCTCCGTCCCAGTCTCAAATCTCTGGAAGACTGAAACAGGTTTCCCTCAAGAATTTCCCTGTATTTAGCGCCATCCATCATTCCTTCAATTCTGACCAGTTTCCCAGTCCCTGCCGATGAAAAACATCCCCACAGCATGATGCTGCCACCACCATGCTTCATTGTGGGGATGATGTTCTCGGGGTGATGAGAGGTGTTGGGTTTGCACTCATCTGACCAGAGTACTTTCTTCCATCTGTTTGGGGAGTCTCCCACATGCCGTTTGGCGAACACCAAACATGTTTGCTTATTTTTTTCGTTAAGCAATGGGTTTTTTCTGGCCACTCTTCCATAAAGCCCAGCTCTGGAGTATACGGCTTAAAGTGGTCCTATGGACAGATACTCCAATCTCCGCTGTCAAGCTTTGCAGATCCTTTAGGGTTATCTTTGGTCTCTTTGTTGCCTCTATGATTATGCCCTCCTTGCCTGGTGCCCTCCTTGCCTGGTCCGTGAGTATTGGTGGGCGGCCCTCTTATGGCAGGTTTGTTGTGGTGCCATATTCTTTCAATTTTTTTATAATGGATTTAATGGTGCTCCGTGGGATGTTCAAAGTTTCTGATATTTTTTTATAACCCAACCCTGATCTGTACTTCACAACTTTGTCCCTGACCTGTTTAGAGAGCTCCTTCATCTTCATAGTGCCGCTTGCTTGGTGGTGCCCCTTGCTTAGTGGTGTTGCAGACTCTGGGGCCTTTCAGAACAGGTGTATATATACTGAGATCATGTGGCAGATCATGTGACACTTAAATAAAGTCCACCAGTGTGCAATCTAACTAATTATGTGACCTCTGAAGGTAATTGGTTGCACCATATCTTATTTAGGGGCTTCATAGCAAAGGGGGTGAATAAATATGCATGCACCACTTTTCCGTTTTTTATTCTTTTGAATTTCTTGAAACAAGTAATTTTTTTCATTTCACTTCACCAATTTGGAATATTTTGTGTATGTCCAGTATGTCCAAAATCCATTTAAATTACAGGTTGTAATGCAACAAAATAAGAAAAATGCCAAGGGGGGTGAATACTTTTGCAAGGCATTGCACGTCATAATTGAATTCATTAGGTATGTCATAGTTGTATTCATTAGGTATGTCATAACTGTATTCATTTGGTATGTCTTTCAAAGCTCAAACAAATGTGCAACAAAAATGACAATTATAACAATAACAGTTACCATTTGCATGACAATTAATTGTTACCCAAATTTTCATAATCGTCACAGCCCTAGTTCGGAGTTACATTTTCTAGCTAATAGGCTATGTTAGTTTACACTTCTTCCAATTTTAAAGTGGGGAGGTCAAAATAAATGACTTCTGTGTCCTGTATATCTGCCAGATCTCTGTCCTACCGTTGCCTACAGTATATATCTCCTTCTCATCTTCTTATAGCCCTCCATGTCAGCTGTGTTCTATCTCAGTAGGAAGGATCAACTGTTTGTGGAACCCTCCAGTCTGTCTCAGTAGAGAGGGGGGAGTTATCCTGTAGAGGCCAGTGCTGTATTTGTATTGTATTTATTATGGATCCCCATTAGTTCCTGCCAGCAGCTACTCTTCCTGGGGTCCAAACACATTAAGGCACTTACATCACACAGTTGGACTGGGTAGAAGCTGTGTGGGGTGAGAGCCACAGACGTGCCTCTCAGCCTACACACAGTCCAACTAGCTCTCAACACCTCCACTACTTAGCCTTCTCACACACACAGATGCAGACAGACACACAGATGCACAGAAAGTGTTGCGAACAATAAAAAACAGACACATTCTCTACACAAACAGGTAAAGACAGATGGAATTATAATAAGGTACCACAGAGTTCACATTAACACCCACACACCGACACACCGACAGACAGACAGACAGATACAATATTTCAAACAGGGATGGATCCAAAGTGTCTCTCCTCGCTCATTGCTATGCAGACCCACTGGTGGACTACATACCTAGTTGTAAATGAATTGGACCTTCTGTTCCCTCACTCACACTGGGCCCAGTCGGAAACCACTCAGTCTTTCTCTCCTTTTTCACGCTGCGTGTGGTCTGCAAGTAAGGACAGAACACTCAACACATTAGCTTTGTGGTTAGGGGGGGTGTGACGTGCATTTTTGTACCCTGTCAATCAACGGATTTACTTTCTAAATGACATTATTGAAATGGAGACGCAGGAGTCAGGAAGCAGCTGCAGTTGTAATAATAACAACAACAACAACAACAACAACAACAACAACAACAACAACAACAACAAACATGGCACGATGCAAAACAAGAGAAGTGCCTGGACATGAAAATAGAACCAATAATGCCTGATGAGTGAGGCTACAGAGTGCTAAATGAAGGGTAAGTAATCAAGGTGGTGATGAAGTCCAGGTGTGCATGATGATGGGGCGCAGGTGTGCGTAATGATGGTTGTTAGTAAACAGGCGAAGTCGAGCACCGGACCAGGAAAGCGGGAGTAGACATGACAGTACACTGGGCCAATGATATGGAAGGACGGAATGATGGGCTGGAGGGCACTCTCAACCGACGTGGAACCACAAGATACGGAAAAGCAGGTCTTCCGACATCCAGGTGCCCATGCAGTGATTTTCATCCTCGACCAGGAGATGGTGGGGTCATGACAGCCACGGGAGGCCAAGGATGACTTTGTGTACGGGAACCCAGATGATGAGGAAGGGACAACACCTGAGGGACAGCCAACCAGTGAAATGGAAACCAGGAAGAGTTTGACGGAAAACGATGATGAAGGAATACTCCCGCCTACCCTGGGAGACGGAGGATCACGGGGGCAGACCCTCTGCCCCAGTGGACTTCGGGTTGGGATGCACCGGGACACCGCAGGAGCCGGTGCCCCACCTGGCCGTAATAGGGGCACAATTATTTATAGTGTGGTTGTTGTTGTTGTGGGTTTTATAAACATCAATGAGACAGCACAGCACAACACTCTTTCTTTTCACTTTTCATTCTAATAAATGCAGCAGTTGGACAATAGATGAAGATACTCCAAACTTTTAGAATTTTTATAATCCATCAGATATTGACTGAATTATAGCACATAAAACACTTCAAGGATTTTGGTGGGAATTCAGATATTGAATTTCACTTTGTCTTTTTCTTAGAACGCACTCATATATACATGTTTTTATTATAGCAGGTATTTTTGTTAAAATAAAGAGAATTATAAGTGCCTCATTTGCATAAATACACTGGGTGAATTTGCATATACAGTATGCAGGTCTAGCCACTATATTTGTATATATCTTAGCTCTCTCTAGCAGCCCCACTAATAACATCCATATGACCCAGAGCGCCAGAGAGAGAGAGTTATGAAAACAATACAGTTCCTACACGGCACGTGTATTACAGGATGTCACATGGAGGTCATACACAATGGCTACTGCTGCCAAAAACCAAAGACCCTACAGTATTCAAAAACATTCAAAGTTGAAATGCACTTACATGCACACACACACACAGGTGCACAAACACACACAATTGACTCAGAGGCACACAAAACCCACAGAATCCTGATGGCTATTGTCCAATCGCAGATTGTGAACTCAGAGCAAGGCTTCAATCGCACAGGGACACCAGGGAATGCTGTGTCTTTGTGTTTTCAGGACATGGCTTACAGACAATTCACTTGACTGCTTTTCCATTTTCCGTATGTATCAAACAGTGGCTTCTGGTAAGAGTATGGGGGAGGTGCATATTTCTAATTCCTAATGTACCAAAGTTTAAAACATCTTGAGCTTCTGTTCACACGAGTGGAGTTGCTGATGCTAAAAGGCAGACCCCACTATAATCCTAGGGAATTCACTTGTGTTATTATCACAACTGTGCACATACCGCCACAAGCAAACATTAAGGCGGCACTCAGCGAACTGTACAAGAACATTAGCCAGCAAGAATCCTCTCAACCGGAAGTAGTCTTTACTGTCGCAGGAGATTTTAACAAAGCAAATTTAAAACAAATTCTTCCAAAGTATCACCAACAGAGGTAACAACGTGCAGGATGTACACAAATATCCATGACATGTACAAAGCCACTCCCCACCCCCACTTCATCCAATCAGAACACGTCTCTCTGTTCCTACTCCCCACCTACAGTACAAGAAGCAACTCAAGAGGGAGCAACCAACACAGAGAATAGTAAGGCGCTGGACAGACGAGGCATACTCAATGCTGCAGGACTGTTGAGAATACTGATTGGAATATGTTTAAAAATTCATCCACCCAGGACTCATCCATCAACATTGAGGAATATACATCATCAGTTGCTTCATTAGGTAATGTGTTGATGATGCTGCACCCACAATAACAATCTGGAAACACCCCAACCAAAAACCCTGGATGAGAGCCCGTACTGAAAGCCCATACTGCAGCATTCAATGTCAGCAGAACTCGGTGGCACGCGACGCATACAAGCCAAGCAGGTACGAGCTCTGAAAATCCATTCAGACGCAAAAAGACAATAAAAACTAAAACTTTAATCGATGTTCGACAACTCAGACTCGCAACGCATGTGGCAAGGACTACAGGCTATCACAAACTACAAAGGCAAATCCAGCTGTGTGGTGCCCACGAAGCCTCCCTCCCAGATGAGCTTAACACATTCTATGGTCACTTCAAGGAAGGCTCTCGCTACTCCAGACGACCAGGCACTGTTGCTCTCCAAGGCTGATGTAAGGAAAACTCTCAAAAGAGTGAATAATCACAAAGCCACTGGCCCAGATGGCATCCCTGGGCGCGTCGTCAGAGTGTGCGTTGACCAGCTGGCGGGCGTCTTCTCTGACATCTTCAACCTGTCCCAAGCTGCAGTCTCCACGCTTCAAGGAGACCACCATAATCGCGGTGCCCAAGAAAATCAAGGTGACATGCCCAAATTACAGAAGTATGTGGACACCCCTTCAAATTAGTGGATTTAGCTATTCCAGCCATACCCGTTGCTGACAGGTGAATAACATCGAGCACACCGCCATGCAATCTCCATAGACAAACATTGGCAGTAGAATGGCCTGTACTGAAGAGCTCAGTGACTTTCAATGTGGCACAGTCATAGGATGCCACCTTTCCAACAAGTTGATTCATCACATTTCTGCCCTGCTAGAGCTGCCCCGGTCAACTGTAAGTGCTGCTATTGTGAAGTGAAATGTCTAGGAGCAACAACGGCTCAGCCGCAAAGTGGTAGGCCACACAAGCTCACAAAACGAGACTGCCGAATGCTGAATCGCATTGTGCGTAATAATCGTCTGTCCTCGGTTGCAACACTGCCTCTGGAAGCAATGTCAGCACAATAACTGTTTGTCTGGAGCTTCATGAAATGAGTTTCCATGGCCAAACATCCTCACACAAACATCCTCACACCATACGCAATGCCAAGCGTCGGCTAGAGTGGTGTAAAGCTCGCCGCCATTGGACTCTGGAGCAGTGGAAACGCGTTCTCTGGAGTGATGAATCACGCTTCACCATCTAGCAGTCCGACGGACAAATCTGAGTTTGGTGGATGCCAGGAGAAGACTACCTGCCTGAATGTATAGTACCAACTGTAAAGTTTAGTGGAGGAGGAATAATGGACTGGGGCTGTTTTTCATAATTCGTGCTAGGCCCCTTAGTTCCAGTGAAGCGAAATCTTAATGCTACAGCGTGCAATGACGATTCTGTTCTTCCAACTTTGTAGCAACAATGCCCCCGAGCATAAAGTGAGGTCCATACAGAAATGGTTTGTTGAGATTGATGTGGAAGAACTTGACAGGCCTGCGAAGAGCCCTGACCTCAACACCATCGAACACCTTTGTGATGAATTAGAACGATGACTGCGAGCGAGGCTTAATCACCCAACATACAGTGTATTCAGACCCCTTGATTTTTCCACATTTTGTTACGTTACAGCCTTATTCTAAAATGGATTAAATGAATAAAAAATCCTCATCAATTAGATATTTTGCAAATGTATTAAAAATAAAAAACAGAAATACCTTATTTACATAAGTATTCAGACCCTTTGCTATGAGACTCAAAGTTGAGCTCAGGTGCCTCCTGTTTCCATTGATGATCCTTGAGATGTTTCTACAACTTGATTGGAGTCCACCTTTGGTAAATTCAGTTTATTGGACATGATTTGGAAAGGAACACACCTGTCCATATAAGGTCCCACAGTTGACAATGCATGTCAGAGCAAAACACAGAGCAAAACACAGAGCAGCACTCCATCAATAAGGCCTTTATGGTAGAGTGGCCAGACAGACGCCACTCCTCAGTAAAAGGCACATGACAGCCCGCTTGGAGTTTGCCAAAAGGCACCTAAAGACTCTCAGACCATTAGAAACAACATTCTCTGGTCTGATAAAACCAAAATTGAACTCTTTGGCCTGAATGCGAAGTGTCATGTCTGGAGGAAACCTGGCACCATGCCTACGGTGAGGCATAGTGGTGGCAGCATCATGCTGTGGGGATGTTTTTTTTGAGCAGCAGGAACTGGGAGACTAGTAAGGAACGAGGGAAAGATGAATGGAGCAAAGTACAGAGAGATCCTTGATGAAAACCTGCCCCAGAGCACTCAGGACCTGGGGCAAGGGTTCACCTTCCAACAGAACAATGACCCTAAGCACACAACCAAGACAACACAGGAGTGGCTTCGGGACAAGTCTCTAAATGTCCTAGAGTGGCCCAGCTAGAGCCCAGACTTGAACCCGATCGAACATCTCTGGAGAGACCTGAAAATAGCTGTGCAGCGACAATCCCCATCCAACCTGACAGAGCTTGATAGGATCTGCAGAGAGGAATGGGAGAAACTCACCAAATACAGGTGTGCCAAGCTTGCAGTGTCTTACCCCCAGGGGTGTGTCCTCAGCCCTCTGCTGTACTCTCTTAGGGGGCACCCAGGGGTGTGTCCTCAGCCCTCTGTTGTACTCCCTGTTCAGCCACGATTGCGTGGCTTTGCACAACACCAACTCCATCATCAAGTTTTCTGACGACACCACGGTTGCAGGCTTGATAACCAACAACGACGAGTCAGCCCATAGGGAGGAGGTAAGTGAACTGTCATTGTGGTGCCAGGACAACAACCTCTCCCTCAACATCAGTAAAACAAATTAATTGATTGACTTCAGGAAGCAAAGGAGGGAACACGCACCAGTAGAGTGTGTCAGCAGTTTTACGTTCCTCGGTGTCCACAGACAACTTTATATGGCCGAAAAACACCCCCACTCTTGTCAAGATGGCTCAACAGCGCCTCTACTTCCTGATGCGGCTGATGAAATTCGGCATGCCTGGGTATTCTCCAAATACTACCGCTGCACCATCGAGAGCGTCCTGACGGGTTGCATCAAGCCTGGTACAGGAATTTCTCCATCCACAACCGCAAGGCCCTCCAGCGGGTGGTGAAGATGGCCCAGTACATCACTTGGGCTATGTTCCCACCCATCCAGGACATCTATTTGAAACAGTGCCTTGAGGAAGTCCCGCAGCATCATCAAGGACCCCACACACCCCAGCCATGAGCTGTTCACTCTCTTGCATGAGGTCTGACACAAAGTTTTGGTACAAAGGTCAAGAGCACAGAATGTCCTGATTCTGTATTCTGTGCTTTCGATTCCACACTCAGACTTTCTCTTCCTCTTACAAACACACACTCTTCTGTTCTGCCTCCAGGAAAATTGAGTAAATATATGTCAGCGTCACAGTCAATGCAATAGCTCCTCCCTGTAGTTGGCTGGAGAGAAGCATATGGAGCATGTTGTTGTGTTTAGCTGTTCTTCGAGTTCCCTCATGTATTAGTGTGTTTTTGTGTGTGTGCTCCTGAATTATGCAATATTCCAATGAAGCCAATCGTCCACTAATCCCCATGACACTGAGTGAGTTAGTCGGTTCACATAGAGTAAACTTGAATCAGGGAAAGCATGCAGCTATACAAGCACACACCTATATAGTCTACAGCTACTCGCATTGCCACCAAAACACTACACTGTTTCCACAAAAACATACTACTCTCACAGGCAAGTCCTTGGTGTTTTGAAGCAGAGTGAGAAGCATGTAGCAGTGTGGGAGGGTATTACGTACTAGAGTAGCCTAGTTTTGACTTATTAAGCCGTTTAGTATGACAAATGAGACATTCTGAAGTAACAGAGCAGGAGTCTAAAGCAAAAGCTCTGAGGTAACCGTTTTGTAACGTCTGCTTCCAGCTCACACTCTCGAACACGTAGATCCCCTAAACACAGCTCACTCTCCAGATCTGATCACCTGTTCACTCACCATTTACACACATTTAGTTCAGTTCATTGCACCCCATCGTTGTGAGGTATTGTTTGTTTTGTGACACACTTCTCTTCGGAGCCCTGTTTTTTCCCGTAATCTAATCCTCCCATGTATGATAGTTTTTGCCTGCCTCATTAACGACGCCTTTTGCCTATTCCCTGCCTGTACTTTAGCCTATCGGATTTCCTGTTATGGACCTAGTGCCTGATCTCCCGGGCGGCGTTACTAGCCTTTTCCCTGCCTGACGTTACTAGCCTTTTCCCTGCCTGACGTTACTAGCCTTTTCCCTGCCTGACGTTACTAGCCTTTTCCCTGCCTGACGTTACTAACCTTTTCCCTGCCTGACGTTACTAGCCTTTTCCCTGCCTGACGTTACTAGCCTTTTCCCTGCCTGACGTTACTAGCCTTTTCCCTGCCTGACGTTACTAGCCTTTTCCCTGCCTGACGTTACTAACCTTTTCCCTGCCTGACGTTACTAGCCTTTTCCCTGCCTGACGTTACTAGCCTTTTCCCTGCCTGACGTTACTAGCCTTTTCCCTGCCTGACGTTACTAGCCTTTTCCCTGCCTGACGTTACTAGCCTTTTCCCTGCCTGACGTTACTAGCCTTTTCCCTGCCTGACGTTACTAGCCTTTTCCCTGCCTGACGTTACTAGCCTTTTCCCTGCCTGTACTGTTGTCTTTTTGGACCCCTGTGTATGACCTTCTGCCTGCCCCTGGACCCAGCTACCTGCCTCGTCCTGTGGTCCTTACAATAAACACCTGCTGCGCCCTGCGCTTGAAACCAGCTCTCTGTCTCCCATTGTGTTCATTACAAGTTTAACTGAAGGAAATTCTTTAGAACTGTGTGGGGGGTATTAGAGCAGTCTTATCGAGCCAATAATGTGACAAATTGGACAGTCTGAAGTAACAGAGTAGTGCAGAGGGAGTATGAAGCAAAGCTGTGTGGTAGGCTAACAGTTGGACATAATGGAAAAATCAGTGCAGTGTGTGAGATGGTGTGTTTGCATGTGAGTGAGTTTGTGTGTGTGTGTGTGTTGACTGCTGGGCAATTACTTTTTAAGCTGCTTTACTCTACATTCCTGGTAGAGAGTATGTGGAGCAGCACATGGGTTGCCGTGTCCCTGGGGCATGGTGGTGACATTGAGCACGCCTCACACACACTGACACGGACTGAACCACTACTGACATTCAACCATGAACCGTACTGAATACTACACAAATACACTCACTCTCAATATGCTACACAATGTTGCACGGTATACCGAAACTTCTTCTGTACTTTTTCGAAACTAGAACATGAAAAACGGTTTGATAAGAACATTTGCTCAAGGATCAAGCCAGCCGATGTCCCCCTTATTATAGCGCAACCTGCCTGCTCCACTTACTCACTGCTAGGCTGCACTGGGAGTCTGGGCTGCATTATGTTAGCTCCCCACTCATGCTGCACAGAAGTTAACACACTTTAATAATGCGACACAGCATGTAGAAATGTTGAAATCATTAATGACAAAACAATGTCCATTCAGGCTTAAACCCTTTACAGTGCAAGAAGATACTGGTAGTATCTTTGTAGGTTAACTTTTCTTGCCAGCTGACAGCTGAAGCTAATATCAATTCACAACCCTATTACTTTGTTGGTGATAATATGCAAACCGTAACTCAAAATATACTGATTTCAAAGCTGATTGCCACCAAGAACTTTATTCATTCACTTGAAGTTGGATGCATTCAGTTGTACAACTGACTAAGTATCCCCCTTTACCTATAAAATATACAGTCATACTTTGAACTGACTGGCTCCAACAGGCTGCCCCCTTCTTGCCTTGTGAATGACATCAATACAGGTTAAAGAGACAGCGCACATGTTTGTAGACTAAGCTACTTCTACGCAAATGTTATTGATCAGTACATTAAAATAAGTCCCAAATTGAAGGGAAACATATTGTTTGTAATCTGTAGCAAGCTCATGAAATCAGACAAAACAAGCTCAGGACCTCAATGCATGCACACACTACTATTCAATATACATTCACCTGTACTGTGGATAGGCCTAGGCTCTTGATTTACCCAGTTTATCAATAGAAATGTATCACTCAAATACATGAGTGCTATTATGTTGTTATGTAGTAAAACAACGTCAAATTGATTGTATGATTGAATAATTTATTAATTAATGCATACAAAATCAAATGTAATGATGCCCAACAACTTGAACGATTGAATGATTGAGCTAAATTTATCTGTCTGGATCAAGTGCCATACTGTGTCTTAGGCTAATATGCCTTCTTTTTTTGCCGTGGTATCGTTTTAGTATTGTTTTGTTATCGAGTATCGCGATGATATCGAGTATTGTGATACTAAACCTGGTATCAGTATCGAAGTAAAAATTCTGGTATTGTGATAACACTAATGCTATTCCCTACACCTCCAAACCAGTTAGCTAATTCTTTAACATGTCATCCCTATGGGATCCTTGTTACATGGCTTGTTCCACTAATTCATTCTCTCACACTCAGTCACACACACTGCTCCAGTTTCTCATAAGAGGCCTTATTACCATCTTCCAGCCTCCAGGCATGAAACAGTAGCTATCGTGACCTGGCCAGAACATAAGAGGATGGGTCATGGAAAATCAGCTATGGTCAACTGTGGTTGCTACATACTGTAATTCAAATCCTGCTCAGATAGCAATGTGTCATGTTATTCACCTCTAGTCCTTGGGCGCGTTCGAGTGCACACACTACTTGTAGGCACAAGTCGGTGACCAACGCCTTTCAAAGTGTGTTGCATTATGGGTATAAAAATTGTCCGTCTTGTGCCTACAAGTGACTGCTTTAACTTTACAAAAATCATGTGATCTAATGTCATGAAGTTTTTTCTGCAGTTGCTCTTCACCAACTTCATCCTGCAGCCATTGCCTGCATTGTGGGAGGCACTATTGTCAACCAATCACTAGGCTTTATTTGTTTGACTCACGCGAACGTGACCAAAGACATGACTGAAACAGGAACCAACTTTGCTGTGATTTATGTATACAGTGGATGATACATCCAAATTAATGTGCTGTTTGAGGCTCTCTCTCACTAATTGTTGTACAATGTTTGTGAGTGTGTGATATGGGGGTTGGAGACATTATAAAGAAATATTTTACAAACAATGGCAACACTGCCATGTTGATTTGAGCCTTGTTGATGGAAAAACAAATTAGTGTCCGACTTTCAGCTGTTGCAGATGCACCTTCCCCGACTTTACATCCTTAACCTTCGTCTACAGTCAGTTGCTTTGGCCTTACCGCTCAAACACGCCCCTTTTCTGGTCTGCCCCATTGACCTTGGCTCCTCATTGTGATTTTTCCATCTTTGGTGACCCAGGCGGATCCGGCCCATGTGTACCTCAATCCCGTCCCACTATGGGTTCAACCAGAGTGCATCTGCTTTCACTAATGTTCCAGACTCACTCCAACCCGCATTGGAAATAGGACAGCATTGAGTTTAGTGTCGCACTCTGTCTCTCTGTCCAGCCAAGATGGATACCAGAGTGGACACTCACTGGATCCTTACTTATAGGGCTGGGCGGTATACCGTATTTGACTGTATACCGGTATTGATGCACGGACCGGTTTCGGTTTTTACTTTACCTTCTATAACGGTATTTCAATGGTTGGTTTGTTAAATGTGATACGCAACACCGGTGTGTAATGTCCGTTCTTATAGTTTACTTCCGTTTGCTACTTGCAAGTCTCTCTCTCCCAGTCCTCCTGCATGCCCCTTCCCACACCAGGCCCTGCCCCATGTCACTCAAGAGAGCATGCTGTTGCTCGACCAAGGAGACAAGAGCACTTCAGTTGTCGTTCACTCTACAGTCTGCCTGGTCAGATGCAACAAGATGTTAATGACACCGATGCTTATTTCAAAGCATTCTATAATTACACTATTAGTTTGTGTAGCATATTGTTTGTGCAACAGTATTTTCTAAATCAGAGAGGAATAGGCAAAACATGAATATGTTAGCTAGAGAGTGCACATACAGAACAATTATATATAAAAAAATGAATTATATTTAAATACACTGGGAAAATGTATTTATCAAATACATAAATAAGTAGAAAATATATACAGTACCAGTCAAAAGTTTGGACACACCTACTCATTCAAGGGTTTTCCTTTATTTTTACTATTTTCTACATTGTAGAATAATTATGTGTTATGAAATAACACATATGGAATCTTGTAGTAACCAAAAAAGTGTTAAACAAATCAAAATATATTTTATATTTGAGATTCTTCAAAGTAGCCACCCTTTGCCTTGATGACAGCTTTGCACACTCTTGGCATTCTATAAACCAGCTTCAAGAGGTAGTCACCTGGAATGTATTTCAATTAACAGGTGTGCCTTGTTAAATAGGGGAATTTCTTTCCTTCTTAATGCATTTGAGCCAATCAGTTTGTGACAAGGTATGGGTGGTATTCAGAAGATAGCCCTATTTGGTAAAAGACCAAGTCCATTTTATGGCAAAAACAGCTCAAATTAGCAAAGAGAAATGACAGTCCATCATTACTTTAAGACATGAAGGTCAGTCAATGAAGAACATTTCAAGAACTTTGAAAGTTTCTTCAAGTGCAGTCGCAAAACTATCAACATACAGCTGGCTGGTTATACGCTGCACCGGCAGGATAGAACAACGGCGTCTGGTAAGACAAGAGGCGGCGGACTATGTATTTTTGTAAATAACAGCTGGTGCACAATATCTAATGAAGTCTCGAGCTATTGCTCGCCTGAGGTAGAGTATCTCATGATAAACTGTAGACCACACTACCTACCTAGAGAGTTTTCATCTGTATTTTTCGTAGCTGTTTACATACCACCACAGTCAGAGGCTGGCACTAAGATAGCATTGAATGAGCTATATTCCGCCATAAGCAAACAAGAAAACACTCACCCAGAGGTGGCGCTCCTAGTAGCCGGGGACTTTAATGCAGAGAAACTTAAATCAGTTTTACCAAATTTCTATCAGCATGTTAAATGTGTAACCAGAGGAAAATAAACTCTGGATTACCTTTACTCCACACACAGAGATGCATACAAAGCTCTCCCTCGCCCTCCATTTGGCAAATCTGACCATAATTCTATCCTCCTGATTCCTGCTTACAAGCAAAAATTAAAGCAGGAAGCACCAGTGACTAGATCAATAAAAAAGTGGTCAGATGAAGCAGATTCTAAGCTACAGGACTGTTTTGCTAGCACAGACTGGAATATGTTCTGGGATTCCTCCGATGGAATTGAGGAGTACACAACATCAGTCATTGGCTTCATCAATATGTACATCGATGACGTCGTCCCCACAGTGAACGTGCGTACATACCCCAATCAGAAGCCATGGATTACAGGCAACATCCACACTGAGCTAAAGGCTAGAGATGCCGCTTTCAAGGAGCGGGACTCTAACCCGGAAGCTTATAAGAAATTCCGCAATGCCCTCCGACGAACCATCAAACAGGCAAAGCGTCAATACAGGACTAAGATCAAATCGTACTACACTGGCTCTGATGCTCGTCGGATGTGGCAGGGCTTGCAAACCATTACAGACTACAAAGGGAAGCATAGCCGAAAGCTGCCCAGTGACACGAGCCTACCAGACAAGCTAAACTACTTCTATGCTCGCTTCGAGGCAAATAACACTGAAACATGCATGAGAGCACCAGCTGTTCTGGAAGACTGTGTGCTCACGCTCTCCGCAGCCGATGTGAGTAAGACCTTTAAACAGGTCAGCATTCACAAGGCCGCAGGGCCAGACGGATTACCAGGACGTGTACTGCGAGCCTCCTGACTGGTTGCATCACTGCCTGGTATGGCAACTGCTCAGCCTGCTCAACCACAAGGCACTACAGAGGGTAGTGCGAACAGCCCAGTACATCACTGGGGCCAAGCTTCCTGCCCTCCAGGACCTCTATACCAGGCAGTGTCAGAGGAAGGCCCTAAAATTGACAAATACTCCATTCTCTCTGCTACCGCCTGGCAAGCAGAGCCAAGTCTAAGTCCAAGAGGCTTCTAAACAGCTTCTACCTCCAAGCCAAAATACTCCTGAACACCTAATCAAATGGTAAACCATCAAGCGATATGATGAAACTGGCTCTCATGAGGACCGCTACAGGAAAGGAAGACCCACAGTTACCTGAGCTGCAGAGGATAAGTTCGTTAGAGTTACCAGCCTCAGAAATTACCGCCCAAATAAATGCTTCACAGAGTTCAAGTAACAGACACATCTCAACATCAACTGTGAATCAGGCCTTTGTGGTCGAATTGCTGCAAAGAAACCACTACTAAAGGACACCAATAAGAAGAAGAGACTTGCTTGGGCCAAGAAACACAAGTCCAAATTTGAGATTTTTGGTTCAAAACACAGTGTCTTTGTGAGACGCAGAGTAGGTGAACGGATTGTCTCCGCATGTGTGGTTCCCACCGTGAAGCATGGAGGACGAGGTGTGATTGTGTGGGTGTGCTTTTCTAGTGAAACTGTCATTGATTTATTTAGAATTCAAGGCACACTTAACCAGCATGGCTACCACAGCATTCTGCAGCGATACACCATCCCATCTGGTTTGTGCTTAGTGGGACTATCATTTGTTTTTCAACAGGACAATGACACAACACACCTCCAGGCTGTGTAAGGGCTATTTGACCAATAAGGAGAGTGATGGAGTGCTGCATCAGATGACCTGGCCCCCACAATCACCTGACCTCAACCCAATTGAGATAGTTTAGGATGAGTTGGACTGCAGAGTGAAGGAAAAGCAGCCATCAAGTGGTCAGCATATGAGGGAACTCCTTCAAGACTGTTGGAAAAGCATTCCAGGTGAAGCTGGTTGAGAGAATGCCAAGAGTGTGCAAAGCTGTCATCAAGGCAAAGGGTGGCTACTTTGAAGAATCTAAAATGTATTTTTGGGTTACGACATGATTCCATATATGTTATTTCATAGTTTTGATGTCATCACTATTATTCTACTATGTAGAAAATAGTAAAAATAAAGAAAAACCATTGAATGAGTAGGTGTGTCCAAACATTTGACTGGTACTGTACATACATTTGTAAAATATATGTGTAAAATACCCACTCACACCTCAGAACCTTCTTTACCGCGATGATAATGTTATGTCTTATTGACCTCTGGCACCTTAGCATTAGATTCCCAAAGTGGTGTTTTGCATACAAAATTTGGTTCATTGAGTTGTAGTTGAAAATAAATTCTGCTGCTATTGAGGTATAGCCTATCTGACACTTATGAAACACAGTAAAAATAAATTAGGTGTTTATTTTGAAAAAGACACTTGAATGTAGAACATATCTTAAAATATATAAAAAATATATAAAAATATATTTTTCCAAATCTGTCAATCACAATTTGAAATGTTCCCGAGCACCGCCCCCAACCCCGCCTCCAAATGACAGAGCAGACGTTACAATTTAAAGTAAGAATTGTTTTGAAAATTAAAGTTGAGTAGAGTTCATGTTATGTATGTATTAGATATAATTTTATTGCCAAAACTATTGTTAAGTGTTCTTGGCTAGCCAAGCAATGTATTACTTGCTTGCTAATTTAGCTACCTTTACTGAGTCGGGTGTCTCTGATAGAACTGGCTAGCTAGCTAGCTAGATTATTTATAGCAAATGTATTTAAACGTATTTATATTTTTCCCTCCTGATGCTCCTTCTGGTCTGGTGCCTCAGCTGCCTATAGACAGACCCCAGTCATTAGAAGTAGTATTTAGCTAGATAGTTCCCAATTACATTTAAATGTGTTCATGAACATTAACCCCTTATTTATTCTTAATCTTGTGTGGAATTGTTTCACTATCTCTTATTCTCTGCATTATCCACAGGGTAACTGTCAAATTGTGAGTCTGAAAATGGACACTGGGGGTGAAGAAATCTGCATCAATTTGATGTTCAAAGACATTCTTTTCAATTACAGATGTTAGGTGCACAGAGGTAATTTGTACATTAGATTTTGTGTTTCAGATGTAAATAACCTTCCAGTGACTCCCCTGACACAATTCAACAATGGATTATCTGAGCAAAAATAACACTCTTTTATTTCAGCCATGAGTCATTCATTAAAACTTTTCAAAGTATACCATAGCATGCTATTGTGATTTAGTGCTGAACTTTGTGTGTGTGTGTGTGTGTGTGAGAGAGAGGAGTCCTATGCAGGGAAGCCAGTAAACAACATGAATAATATTTTGGCAAACAAAGTGAGTGAATTCTCTAGCCAATCAATGACTTCAGTTGACTGATAAAGCAGTGAGCATGTGTAGTGAAGGTTTATAACAGCAGACAGACACTGCAGTCAATTCAGTGTAGCTCCCTCTGAACTTCATTAATGAGAGCAGGCAGACAGCACACAGTTGACTCTGCATGGTAGTAGAGCTGAGTTCAGGCCTGCAGGTTGTAGAGTGAGATAAGTGAAGCGCCATGCCTCCCAGGGTACAGAAGGAGAGGGGAAGCAGGGGGAAGACAAAGGATTTTGTGAGACTTTTCTCAGACCTCCCAACTTGTTCCTCAGACCAATGTCACAATCCTGACATTCCCCTGCTCTGAATAACATCATCGCTAAGGCAAGCCTTTGGCGGACAGGAAAGCCGACCTGCCGACCTGCCGACTCGGCAGACCCCCTTATGGAAGGCATGCGAGTATATGAGTAAACAGGAGGGTAAAAATATCTGTGCAACTAAATATAGCTTACCGGCCCTTTACGCAGCACATGACATAAATCTGAATGGAAGAGTGCACTGAAGTGCTGGTGTGTGTGGCAATGTGTGCTACAGGCCAAGGCTAGGTCAACAAGACAACGTTCAGCAACTTCTGCCCTAAGAACCTGAGCAAGACAAGTCTGCAATTCACATGTTAGATTCTTTCCTCCAAAAGAGAGAGAGTGTGTGTGTGGGTCTGCAATGCAGTGTGCCAATCAGAAATGCAGTGTGTTGTGTGAGTGACTGTGTGTGTGTGTGTATAATTGCACTTGTGTATGGCCTACAGAGGAATGTCATTGCAATGTGCATCTCTGTTCCACTTCTCCGGAATGTATCGATGTGACGGGTGATGTTTTTAGTCTGTATGCTGGTGTCCATCCCTCACTGATAGGGTACTTGTGTGAGTGGTCGATTGTTATACCGTTACTTGATTTGGTGTAATTTTGCTTTATTGTTTATGTATTACTGTCTACTAATGTCAGTGACACGTGTTGTGTACAGTGGGTATATGCAGAGGGTGGTAGTTTGAAATACTTTCAGTAGCTAGTATGTGTCAGTGTTGTTCTGTCTATATAGGTGAGTCTACCTGCTTAGATACTCACCTGTTGAGGTCTCAGATACATGAGCTTTTAATCTGTTTATGGGTGTTTATGAAAAATGTATGTTTGTAAATATGCATGATGGTGATTTGTGAGTGGGTACAGGGATGTATGGTATGGTGTGGTCCCATGCAGTGGTAGTGGGGTACTGCAGTGTATCGCTGGTCCTCTGTGCACAGGAAGAGGTGTGCACGTGTTTCTGCAGAGCTCAGTGAGAGAAAACAGCACCCTGCCTGCAGCCCCAAAACTACGCTCATCCCTCTCTGTCTTTCTTTCTATCCCTCCCCGGTTCTCTATCAAACGTTCACTCTTTTTCTCCCTCTGCTTCCTCTCCCTCCTCCTTGTATCCATCTGATTCTCTCTCATTCTCACACAGACTTCATGTCTCATCTGTCATCCGTCCAGATCCCACAGTCATTCTCTCCTCTTCTCCATCCCTCCTTTTCTCTTCATAGTATCATGTGACACATTCAGCTGCTCATCTTCTATTTTACTATTCCTTTCGTTTTCTCCTCCATTATCTCTTTATTTGTTGAGTTTCTTTTTAGTTTCCACTTACACTTGTACACACACTCACACTCACACACCAAACCCCATCAGCATTCAACGTATCATTGCCCTGCGTCACTGAAGGTAAATATGTTCCTCTCAATGTGGTGACTAAGTCAAGCCTCATCACTTACTTCTTTCACACATATATTCTCTCATCCCTTCCCTCCCCTGCTCTCTTTCTCTCCAAAACTCTCTCCATCATCACAAGCACCCTCCTTCTCCTCTCTGACTCTCTCTGCTGCAGTGTGGAAATTTCCAAGCAGAGTGCTGCAGTGTCTGGGCAGGGAACACGGGAGGGAGAGGAGGAGAGCAAGAGAGCGAGAGAGAGAGAGAGTGGGTGAAGGATGAGGCTGCTACCTGACACAGAGCATGGCTAACCTAAGCTTCTTTAGTGAAGGACGCAGTCACGCAGCCAATGTCTCATCAGCTTCTCTAGCACACAGTGAAAAAATACAGACACAGAGAGAAAGAGAAATGGTACAGAAAGACACCCTGTAGTACACACACAAAAACTCCCCCCCACACACACACACACACACACACACACACACATGTCAGACATTTCCACAGAACTCGATAACCACCATTTCTATAAATAGACCTAAACAGATATAGTATGCGTACACAGTGAAATGATACAATCTGAATTTACAACCAGAACTGAAATGGTAGCCTGAACTGAGCCACTAGAACAGGGGGTTCACAATCGTGTAAATACCAAGGTAATGTATTCTAGGCTATCGTTCCATTCACATTCTTTACATTCTCTGGCCTTATAATGCTTTGATAAGCCCGTGTAATAAAAGCTTTTCCGTATACAGATGTAGGATCTTAATTTGAGCCAGTTTGCTACAGCAGGAAAATAACCCTGCAGGAACAGTAAATGTGAATTATTATGTGGATTATATATAACTAATAGATATTTTTGAAGGGGTTGATAGAGTTTTTGTTAGGGCAAATCAAAAGTCAAAAGACATTTCAAAGTGAAAATTACAAACTTTAGAAGCCTTTTTAAAACTAAAATACACTACAAGTTTTCTGTGCAGGAAAATTCTCAGCAACAAAATAGTGATTAAATGAAGATCCTACATCTGTATTGACACACCGAGTGAGGGACTCGTCTCTAGACATACTTGGGAGCCAGAATAGAATGGAGAATAATTTCTTCCCACATAACAGGGCTCTCCTCCCAACCCACAGCCCCAGCCTCAGCCCCAAGCTCAGCCCCATGCCTAGCCTTACCCTCTGCCCCAGGCTTTGACCCACCCTTACCCTCAGCCCCAACCTTCAGATCAATAACATTACAACATAGGAGGGTGACTGGAGCTGGTTTTGCTGCAGCCCATAAAGACAGAGCAGTAGTTGTATAAGGACAAGTGTGTGTGAGAGGGAGAGAGCTGTGGTTTGATGGCCTGAGTCAGCGGTGGAGTAGGACACTGCAGAGGCTCCTGTGGCGCAGGACGAGTCTGACACACTCCCTCCTCTGGATACGTCACACACTCATCATGCACACACACACACACACGCATGCGCACACACAAGCCGTTTGATTACACTCAAACTCTCATACAGTTGCCCACACAGTTTGACATTAGAATATCATCTACAGATGTATGATCTTAATACGATCACTCTTTTGTTGCTGAGAATTTTCCTGCACGGCAGGAAATGCAAACTTGTAGTGTATTAAAGGTTTAAAAAGGCTTCTAAAGTTTGTAATTTCCACCTAAAAAATGTAAACTCCTACAAAAAATGTGCATTAATTATAATCCACATAGCAAACTGACTTAAATTAAAATCATACATCTGTACAATCCCATATGCATTCCCTGGTCTCTTGTTAGGGTCTTGTACAAAAACGGTTGAGCAACACGTGACTTTAGTTTAGACCGTTCATCTCTGTGCCACAGACATCGGATTTCACTAGTCTATGTGTGTTAAGCAGAGTCCATGTAAGCTGGGTCTGCTCTGTTGTCTGTGCTGTAACCCCCCCACAGAGCCACCCAGTCTGGGGCCTGTGACCAGGAGGGCGAGAGGTCGTTGAAGTTGGATAACCTGGCGGGGGGTAGAGGTGGCAGTGGAGCGGTATCTGGGATGGTGATGTAAAAAGCAGTGGATGATGTGTTTGTGAAAAAATTGTAAGTATTTGCCTTCATTCCATGGAGGGTAAATAGGACTCGGGGGGGTTTACCGGGACCCTGGTCAGGCCACCCCGCTAGCACTCTGTGGGATCTGGGCCAGCACCGGCCACCTGCGTTGTCATATGTCCCAGTGTCACCCATCCACCCACCACTGTCCTAAAAAAACACAAGGACACAAACAACGTGACCCCCGGGCAGAGAGGGAGGAAGTAGTAGGAAACAAATAGAGAGAGTCTGCAATGTATAGGTTGAAGGTGGGTAACAAGTTAGCTAAGCCACAGAGAAAGGGTCTGCAGTGCAAACACCATTGTGTGTGTATGTGTGTGTGGAGCGAGGGAGATGGAGCGAGTGGGAGATAGAGAAGTAGCAAGGGAGAGAGAATGAGTGTTAGAGAGAAGGAGTGAGATAGAGATAGAAGGGTAAGACGGGGGTAAACACAGTCGTCCTTGACCACACCTGATCAGTATTGTGTGCCTGTCACTATCAACACGTTTCTATTTACTGCAGCAGTCTGGGTGTGTTTGTATGTGTGTGTATCTGGGCTCTCTCTTTCTCCTTGGCCTGTGCTAACACACTCACGTTCCCCTATCTCTCTCTGTGTATGTTTGTGTGTGTGTGTGTGACTGTCTGTCTTTCTCTGCCCACCAATGTCTGTTATGTAAAGGTGACCTTTGAGTCCCCACCAGACCATATAGGCTGAGAACTATTCAGTCTCTGCATACCCTCTATAGCTTTAGCCTGTCTGACTCTAAATGGCTGTTGGATTATGGCCAGGTTACATAACTGTGACCTCTTAGGCTTTGCCCGCCACCACCACTACCATCACCAACACAGCTTAATCCCTCAGATTAAGAGAGGGAGCAAACAAAAGGAGGACAGAGAGAAAAAGAGAGATAGATGTGTAGGGAGAGGTTGTTTGGCTGCCAAGGAGTAGCAGGCATTTGGCCCAGTCACTCTCTCAGAGAACACAGACTGGCTGAGAAAAAATGAGGACAGCAGACTGGGCGCATGCCAACCACAGAGGAGAGAGAAGGGTGACTTCTTAACACATGCACACCTTTCTCAATGAGTGTTAGTGCACTACAGAGTTTGGCTCAGACAGTGCAACTGTGCAATGCCATAACGGTGGTGATGAGTCAAGTATTCAACTAACAAGTAGCTTTTGCAACAAAGTGAGATGAAACGCTCTGCCATCCGCCACACTGGGCCTCTCCACATCCCCATACGTACACTCTGGAGGGACCAAGACAGAGATGGAGTGAAAAAGCACAAGAACTGGAACAGCCCTCTACAGACACAGAGGAAAGGAATTGAGGAACTATTAATGAGAATAGAAAGGAGCAACCCTGAAACTTTGAGAGTCTTGAGAGCCGGAGGGAGGGACTGTAACCTTCAGTTGGAGTGCTAAAAACAGCTTGAGTGTTTAATAGGAGAGAAAGAGATGTAAATTAGAAATATAGCCATTGCACTACCTCCACAGAGGGAGAGAGAGGGAGCGGGAAAGGAGAGCACAGCCTTACTGCTGATAGAGTAAATATCATTCTTATAGTTTCTGTATGTCATCCTCTGAACATCATCAGTGACAACCTCTCCTCCTTTCCAGTTACCACTCTCCAACAACAACCTCTTCTGGCCAGCCAACTTTCCCCTCTATCTCTCCCTGTATAGATGTCCCTCTCTACTAATAATAGTCTGGACAGCATCAATGAGTCATGGTAGTGAGATTTCTCTAATCCTCTCTTCTCATCTAGTTCCCGCTCCCTCCATCACCCTCCACCTACAGCCTATGTACAGCCGTGGTGGCACCACTAGGAATGTGTGTGTGTGTGTCTGTGTCTGTTTACAGGACGAAGGTAAAGATAGGAGTGACAGCCAAGTCTCTAAGTAAGGTCTCCTGACACAGTATCAAATAGAGATGAAGAGGGATCAACAAGCCGTGGGCTGGGTCACGGAAAAGCTCAGATCTGATGTAACTGGCTGGACACATGACTCTCTCCCCTTCTCCTCCCTCTTTCCCTCATTCTCGCGCTCTCTAATGGCCATGCTTGGAGCTCCTGAGGCTCTGGTTGCTAGATTCCCTTGACCCTCTCTTACATAAAATGGAAGCGAGACTCAAGTGAGACATCTCACATTCTGTCATCACCCCCGAGATGCGTTAACACACATCAACGAACACATCACACTCAGGAATTGATACATTAACTACATACAAACAATGATATAAACAGCTGTAGGTAAACATGCACGCATTGGATGTGTGTGGGTGTAGAGTGAGTGTGTACAGTATGTGTCTGTGTGTCTATGTGTGTGTAGTGTGTGCATCAGTGTTTGCGTGCTTGGACATTCGTCTCCCTCTCCGGGCCGGTGTGTCAGCGGATCAGGTGTGTGACCCGGGACCCTGTGGAGTCTTGGGCAGGGCCCCAAATGACACCCTATTCCCTATGTAGTGCACTACTTTTGATCAGGGCCCATAGGCCTCTGGTCAGCCCTGGTCAAAATGAGAGCACTATAAAGGGAATAGGGTGCCATTTGGGACACAGCCTCATCATCACGGTGAAGAGCAAACATCAGCATAACTCCTCTCACTCAGGGTCACAGTACTATGGTTCCCTCTTCCCATTTATAGTAATAGTAGTTAGTGGCCAGGCTGGCCCAGCCTTACATAAGAGCCCGGGGAAAGATATCTGTTTGAGCTATACTGAGCAAAAATATAAAAGGAACATCTAAAGTGTTGGTCTAGTGTTTCATGAGCTGAAATAAAAGATCACAGACATTTTCTATACGCACAATAAAGCTTATTTCTCTCAAACTGTGAGCACAAATTTGTTTACATCCCTATTAGTCAGCATTTCTCCTTTACCAAGATAATCCATCCACCTGACAGGTGTAGCATATCAAGAAGCTGATTAAACAGCATGATTACACAGGTGCACCTTGTGCTGGGAACAATAAAAGGCCACTCTAAAATGTGCAGTTTTGTCACACAACACAATGTCACAGATGTCTCAACTTTTGAGGGAGCGTGCAATTGGCATGCTGCCTGCAGGAATGTCCACCAGAGCTGTTGCCAGAGGATTTAATGTGCATTTCTCTACCCTAAACCGCCTCCAACGTCGTTTTAGCGACCACATGTAACCATGGCCAGCCCAGGACCTCCACATCCGGCTTCTTAGCCTGCGGGATGGTCTGAGATGAGCCACCCGGACAGCAGATGAAACTGTGGGTTTGCACAACCAAAAAAGAGTCTTTACCTGACTGAAGTTTGGCATCATAACCGACTTCACTGGGAAGATTCTCACCTTCAATGGCCACTGGTATGCTGGAGAAGTGTGCGCTTCACGGTTTCAACTGTACCGGGCAGATGGCAGACAGCATGTGTGGCGTCATAAGGGCCAGCGGTTTGCTGATGTCAACGTTGTGAACAGAGTGCCCCATGGTGGCGGTGGGGTTATGGTGTGGGCAGGCAGGCATACAGTGAGGGAAAAAAGTATTTGATCCCCTGCTGATTTTGTACGTATGCCCACTGACAAAGAAATGATCAGTCTATAATTTTAATGGTAGGTTTATTTGAACAGTGAGAGACAGAATAACAACAAAAAAATCCAGAAAAACGCATGTGAAATGTTATAAATTGATTTGCATTTTAATGATGGAAATAAGTATTTGACCCCCTCTCAACCAGAAAGATTTCTGGCTCCCAGGTGTCTTTTATACAGGTAACGAGCTGAGATTAGGAGCACACTCTTAAAGGGTGTGCTCCTAATCTCAGTTTGTTACCTGTATAAAAGACATCTGTCCACAGAAGCAATCAATCAATCAGATTCCAAACTCTCCACCATGGCCAAGACCAAAGAGCTCTCCAAGGATGTCAGGGACAAGATTGTAGACCTACACAAGGCTGGAATGGGCTACAAGACCATCGCCAAGCAGCTTGGTGAGAAGGTGACAACAGTTGGAAGAAACACAAAAGAACTGTCAATCTCCATCGGCCTGGGGCTCCATGCAAGATCTCACCTCGTGGAGTTGCAATGATCATGAGAACGGTGAGGAATCAGCCCAGAACTACACGGGAGGATCTTGTCAATGATTTCAAGGCAGCTGGGACCATAGTGACCAAGGAAACAATTGGTAACACACTACGCCGTGAGGGACTGAAATCCTGCAGCGCCGCAAGGTCCCCCTGCTCAAGAAAGCACATATACATGCCCGTCTGAAGTTTGCCAATGAACATCTGAATGATTCAGAGGACAACTGGGTGAAAGTGTTGTGGTCAGATGAGACCAAAATGGAGCTCTTTGGCATCAACTCAACTCACCGTGTTTGGAGGAGGAGGAATGCTGCCTATGACCCTAAGAACACCATCCCCACCGTCAAACATGGAGGTGGAAACATTATGCTTTGGGGGTGTTTTTCTGCTAAGGGGACAGGACAACTTCACCACATCAAAGGGACGATGGACGGGGCCATGTACCGTCAAATCTTGGGTGAGAACCTCCTTCCCTCAGCCAGGGCATTGAAAATGGGTCGTGGATGGGTATTCCAGCATGACAATGACCCAAAACACACGACCAAGGCAACAAAGGAGTGGCTCAAGAAAAGCACATTAAGGTCCTGGAGTGGCCTAGCCAGTCTCCAGACCTTAATCCCATAGAAAATCTGTGGAGGGAGCTGAAGGTTCGAGTTGCCAAACGTCAGCCTCGAAACCTTAATGACTTGGAGAAGATCTGCAAAGAGGAGTGGGACAAAATCCCTCCTGAGATGTGTGCAAACCTGGTGGCCAACTACAAGAAACGTCTGACCTCTGTGATTGCCAACAAGGGTTTTTCCACCAAGTACTAAGTCATGTTTTGCAGAGGGGTCAAATACTTATTTCCCTCATTAAAATGCAAATCAATTCATAACATTTTTCACGTGTTTTTCTGGATTTTATTTGTTGTTATTCTGTCTCTCACTGTTCAAATAAACCTACCATTAAAATTATAGACTGATCCTTTCTTTGTCAGTGGGCAAACGTACAAAATCAGCAGGGGATCAAATACTTTTTTTCCCTCACTGTAAGCTATGGACAACAAATACAATTGCATTTCAATGATGGCAATTTGGATGCACAGAGATACCGTGACGAGATTCTGAGGCCCATTGTCGTGCCATTCATCTGCTGCCATCACCTCATGTTTCAGCATGATAATGTACGACAGGGTGTTCCAGTTCCAGCCAATATCCAGCAACTTCGCACAGCCATTGAAGAGGAGTGGGACAACATTCCACAGGCCACAATCAACAGCCTGATCAACTCTATGTGAAGGAGATGTGTCATGCTACATGAGGCAAATGGTGGTCACACCAGATACTGACTGGTTTTCTGATCCACTCCTCTACTTTTTTTTTAAGGTCCATACCTCCATACCATGCATGGTTATTATGGATAGGGCCAGGAGGTGTTCCTGACCAGCAAGCTATATACTAGCCTATATCTCACATAGACTAGCCTACACCTCACATAGACTAACCTATACCTCACATAGACTAGCCGATACCTCACATAGACTAGCCTACTCTTAGAAAAAAGAGTCCCAAAAGGTTTCTTCAGCTGTCCACATAGGAGAACCCCTTTTGGTTCCATGTAGAACTCTTTTTGGTTACAGGTAGAACCCTTTTGAGTTTCATGTAGAACCCTCTGTGGAAGGTTATTCAAAGGGTTATCCTATGGGGACAGCCAAAGAACCCTTTTAGGTTCTAGATAGCACCTTTTTTTCTGAGCGTATGTGAGGGATGCCATTCCATTCTGGCGAGTGAAGCGAACACCACTGTTGAGGCAGTGACTTAGCAGACAGTCCAAGCTAGCTTAACTTCTTGTGGTCCAAATGAGAAAGGTATGACTAGTTGACTAATACTGTCCACAGCAGAGTAGATCACAAGTTTGCTTGTTCAAATTCCAGTTAGGGAACTTAAGTCTTGTTTTCTTGGACATAGCATCTGGAACAATTGATCTGAATATCCTTAATCAAAATCTACTGTAATTGAATATATGGATCAGATGTAGAATGCTAATTGCTCTGAAATCAGACTAGGTGTCTACAGCGTACAGCCTCACTAGAATAGTGGTACATAAATAGGCTAGGTTGATGACAAAAAATCATAGCAAAGGTCATCATTGTCACTCTTTAAGTGTTAAATACAGCTCAGTCATAAACAACCCAGCAGACCTGGGCAGAAAATAATGGTATTTTGTAGTTTATTTGAAAATACCCACTTTTCAAATACTTGATGTAGTCGAATTATAGTTTATATAGGGTATCAACTGAAAGGCAACCATGATATTGATATTCAAGTACAGGTCTCAGAAAAACAAATACTATTTGAAAGTATTTTGAATACCTCTCAGAAAACCAAATAATATTTGTAGGTATTTGAATATATGCAAGTTATTTGAAAACTAAAACATATTTATTTGATTGCTGCCAAATATTTTATGAAGAACCAAAAACTACAACAGTTAGTTGAATTAGTCAAAATATATGACCATAAGCACATGGTTTGGAGGGCTGTTAGATTAGAATCTTAATATAGCCTAGAATTAAATACATGATGCACATGGAATCACCTCAACATTAGAGTAGACCATTTTTGCACCTTCAAAATAACTAACAAATAGATTTATTTATAATGAGTGAGACATAAGGTACTGTAATACAGTAACGCTTGACATCAAGTTCTTATTATACATGTGCAGTAACTTTGTGATTATTACAGTAGCAACATTGCTGTTACATAGGAATTTGGACATTGATTTATAATTTCATAATAATGGAGTTATTACATACGTGGAATAAGGAACAGTCACTATTCCTCTTGTATACAGTAGTTACAAAAACTCTCAGCTCATTGCTATGCAATTAAAATGCAATGACCAAAGTATTATGTAACAACATGCTAATGAAATGTTGCTCCAAAGTAATTATAGTTTTATTACACAGGAACAAGAACATGTACCAGCACATTAGTTTGTAACCTGGGTAAAGTATCCGTTGTATATGGCATAGTGTGTGTTTGAAACAAGAACACACCCTCAGATGTACAAAAAGGTTCAAAGATATTTTTGCTAAGCATCCAACTTGCCGTTGCAATGTTTGCAAATGGCTTTGAATTACTCTGCAGTATTTTCTGGTATCCTAAAATTAATTGCAACTTTCAACCTTTCAGTGGCATGTTGAAAGAGTCAGTAGTTAAGTGTCACAACTTATTTAAACGTATCTTTATAAAATATAATTGGCTAATTGGTTTGACTTGATTATGTACACATGGGGCAATGGAAGAATGGACATTCACAAAATGTTCAGCAAGAAATGTATTGTGTAGATCAAATATGACAGATAGATTGGAATGGTATAAGTGATTGTGTGTGCTCTATTCATTATATTTCTATCTTCTACATGCAGTTCCAGATACAGCCCTGACAATAGTTGACACAGTAGCAGCCAATCCAATGGAAAAGAAAGTTACTTTCCACATAGCATATAGTTATCCCAGGTCTGCAACACAGAAAACTATGGTAAAATATCACTGGCATCAGCAGTGTTTCCACAAAAAAAACAATTGTCCATTACACTACAAAACACCATACAACACAACTCCACAAAATGGTCACAAATATGTTATAAAATGTACGCTGATAAAGAAAATCCATAAATGTTTTCGCTCCAGCCTATATTGAAAACATTAGCAACCAAGACAATCAACCACCCACCCACACTTTACAGAAACTCACATACTGTAGAATGTTGTTTTTCACAATTGCAAAGAACTTAGGTCTACTCATAAACATCTCATTCACACCAATATTGCAAGCTATGATATTCCAAAAATTTGCTAAGGTTGTGTGCCCTACAAACACAAACAAACAGCATCAGGATATCTTAATGCATCTTGGAAATATAGACCTGTAAACACAGAGATACAATAGAAATATCAACTATGAATATTTATGATGACTTTTTGAAACTTTTTGGTAGTTATTAATAGACAGCTTTCCAAGTTAAATGTGCTATTATTCAGTGCAGTATGGTCCTGCCTGACAAAAATACATACAGCTACACGTCTTTTGAAGTTGTGGCTATTGTAATCGGCTCTAAGGAAAACAAGTGGCCTCAGACACCGAAATTAAAAGTCAAAGCTTGCAATTTTGGGTTACATTAAAAGGAGGCACAGAGAGAGGGTCGACCCAACCTTAACATGAGGCACAGAGAGGGGGGTCTGAATCCCTCCCTGTCCTCTCTCAGGGTGACACTGCCTGTCTACACCACAGCTGAGTGTGTCAGAGCTGTCCCTATCCCCTTCCTCAGCCCAATCCAACACACCATCCATTGGCATGGGTCATTGGTATCAGGATACTGCCTGATGGTCACTCTATACCTACTGGTGATACAAGACCCACAGCAGAGTCAATGTCCATTAGTGTCATATGACTGACCAAGAGAGAGAGAGAGAGAGATAGAGAGAGAGGGAGACAGGACGGGAGACATGGAGAGAGAAGTCCAAGTACCTGAACAGGTCACACTCACCAACATATCCCTTTACTTGTCTGAGCTAATTTCATTCACATTAGGCCTACAATTGGTTTTCAATAATAATGATATTGCTATTTTATAAATGGTAGTTTAAAACCAGGATGAAGGTATTGAGACCAAACATTTGGTAAGAGTTTTACTATAATACACATACAATGGAATAAGATGGAAAATAAGTTGCTGAGGGGTTTATTGAGAATTGAATAGTGTGGAGAAGGGGAACATTAGGTCTGAGGGCTCTTGAAGACAGCCTGCTCAAACTTCTTATTTCCCTAGTGCAGTAGCCCAGGCTACAGTGAAACTATAACAACCATGTGTCATTTCAACAGAACCAGTCCACAAGAGAGGACTCGTTAAAAAAAAAAATCTAATGTGTAGCCACAAGCCTTTTCATTCAGTGGGCAAGAGATCCACATATATCTGCGTATTATTAGCTACAGTTGAACTTCAAATATCAAATTTGAACTTTTTCTAAAATCCATCTACTGAGGAAAGTCTAAAGTTTTATCCAAAACTATCTAGTGTGTTGAGTTGGCTAACTTGGGCAAGACAGCAGCACGAGCTTTGGACTTTGTATGGGAAATGTGGTGGTTCAATTGTAACAGTAATTGGTTTACAAATGTTACATTAGACAGCTTGCTACATTTGATACAGATAAGGTTCTGATTCACATACCGTTGTTTAATGCCGAACGTCTCCCATGTGTGTGTCATGGGGAGTAACCAATTTATATATTAGTGGCGGTTTTTCATAAGCATGGCCTTATTTCTATTACAGCATATTGGATGACTGTCATTCGTATTCCATTCACCCAGCTCAATGTAACAGCAATAGGTTTAGGCCACTACATGATAGTCAAATTTTCCATATACCCATCATGAGGTTGCTAAAACCTAGCCTATGAATTTCATTTTACAATGTAGGTGCACACAGTTCGAGAGACATATTTGAGGTGACAGACAGTGACACATGGACAGACAGTGACATTCAATACTGCCTTGCACACTCTTGCCTGCATCTACCTGATATAGGGTGTAAAATGAGTTGCAAACGAGAGTTTCTATTGGACAAATTCAAGTATGTTTATCCCTGTTTTGTTCCGTTTGCTCCAGTTTAAGAAATGTTTTTCAACAGAATCAGGGGGAATGAATACTCCCCTGATCACGAGTAAACACAGTTCACTTTCATAGCAGCCACGTTATATTCCTTCTCACATCTATGCACTCTCCTCCTCTCACCTCTTCCCTATGCTTGTGGACTTCAATGCACAACACATCAGCTGTATGTGACCAGGCGAAAAAACCTTTCCAAGTGAAACCGCTACACACAGCCTACATCGTTGTCACCATATTATCTAAAGTAACATAGCTAATAGAACTAACGCGTTAGTAAACCCACTACAATCATGCAGTAACGTTACAGTGTACAGTCAGTAAGCAGTTACACCGGCAAGCCCCGGTGGCAATAAACTAATAAAACCAAAAGCTTAAAGTCAGAAGTCTATATGCCCCTTCGTTGGTGATTGGTCAAAAAGTACTACTCGTAGTAGTACTGGGAACTATGGGTGGGATTCTTCAATTAAGTGTCTTAATTAGATGTGAAATTGCACGACTAAGGCCTCCTTGGCAAATCAGTTGTGTTGTGACAAGGCAGGGGTGGTATACAGAAGATAGCCCTATTTGGTAAAAGACCAAGTACAAATTATGGCAAGAACAGACAATCCGGAAAATTTCAAGAACTCTCAAAAGTTTCTTCAAGTGTAGTTGCAAAAACCATCAAGCGCTATGATGAAACTGGCTCTCCTGAGGACCGCCACAGGAAAGGAAGATCCAGAGTTACCTCTGCTGCAGGATAAGTTTATTGGAGTTACCAGCCTCAGAAATTGAGAATGTAACAATGGATCCTGATAATTAGGACAGCAGCACCACTGGTAATTAGTACCTTTAGCAGAGGACTCGTCTGTCTGAGGGCTATCATCATGGTCCAATGCCACCAGCACAACACACATGGATCCACAAGCAACCCACACAGCACACAGTCTCTCACGCCCTCTCTCTCTTTCCCTCTCTGACTTTCTTTTCCCTGTTCATATTTCTGTTTCTCCTTCCCTGTCTCCTGTGTGTTCCTGGCTGAAGGAGCGGATGTCTCTGTGTAAACACAGCCCTGAGCCACTGAGTACACAGCATTAGGCCTACATAAACACCCCATGGGACCAGTACAATGAGCAGGTCTCACCAGTCTCGGTTGCCTAGCTCACCTCAACTGCTATTTACCAAACCTCTCATCTGTAGCCTATAGACGCACTATCACACACACACTGAATGTCACCTCACAAAGTCACTGTGACACATTCAAACACTCTAATCCTTCTGGCCTTCTCAAAAATGACACCTCATCCTCATGTCTGTGAGGTGTGGTGTGGTTGACAGTGGGATAGTTGGTCTAGCTGCCGTATTCTCTATATTCTCTACCTCACTTACTGTCTGGCCTTAGAACACCAGTTATTATCAGTCATGGACTTACTTGAGTGGTCACTATGGTCATATGTCCTCCTCACAGACCTTTGGGGGGGGGGGGGTAATAAGAGTTAGAGTTTCTGCTGATGTACACATACATGCACACACACACACGCGCACACACACACACACATACACGCACAAACACACACATACATACGCACTCATGTATGAACGAACATACTTCACACACTTCCCCCTCTCCACGCCCTGTTCTGTGCCGCCTTCATTTCCCAGCCGACCAGGACACAGCTGCAGGAGGAATGATATAAACCAGAGGTCACAGCAACAGTAACACCAGACGACATCCAGGAGTAGCCTCTTGTGCCTGTGCACACTGAAGATTCCTTCTGGCCATGTTAGAAATACATGCAGGTTTCAACACAAATCAGACTATGCTGTGGTGATAGGGGTCATTTAGGAATCCTTTGAACCTTTAAATATTTATACCCTCTCCCCTGTTTTGGAACAAAACAATGATAACAGTGACTCTCTCTGAACACTGCACTGACAGGTCAGAGGAGGCTGGTGGGAGGAGCTATAGGATGCTAAGCTCATTGTAATGGCTGGAATGGAATAAATGGAACAGAAAAGTGGTTTCCATTGGTTGTATGTTTGACATCGTTCCATTTATTCCTTTCCAGCCATTGCAATGAGCCAGTCCTCTTATAGCTCCTCCCAGCAGCCTCCTCTGGTCCATGTTTCAAATATGTGCCAGACGGGTTTGGGCACGTTCTCCAATAACTCAACTTCAATGCTGATTTAATGCAGAATACAAAACTGTATGGAAAACAGAATTGAAATGAGTTGCACATCACTGATGATGTGGATGGATTACAAAATGAAACAATGCACCTCTGTTGCCCGCTGGGAGTGTGTGTGGGTCAGATATGTTTCTCATGGAGCAGATCCATTACACAATGGGATGGTTTTTCTCAGTTACAGACAAATAAGACATAACTCACATTCTGTTCTTTCTACTGGTGGAAGGTTGTCTTGCTGCAGGGTGTGGAGGGACAAAGCACAAAGATCTCCATGGCACTGTCTAAAGGTACAGATTAACACACTGATTACCTGAATAAGAAAGGTTGACTCCAAGTTCAATGCACTGACTGATACATAACAAACAGCATAAAACAGAATATGCCGTCACTCTAGTAACCGAAAGGTTTCTGGTTCGAATCCCGAAAATCTGTCAATGTGCCCTTGAGCAAGAAACGTAGCCTTAATTGCTCCTGCATGTTGCTATGGATAAAGTGTCTGCTAAAAATGTAAGTGAAATGATGATGATGGAGGTGATCTCAGATTTACGTGAACTGAACAAACACTCATTGTGCCACAGGCTTGCCCAGAGACACTGAATCAAAAAACCAACAGGGAACATTTCTCTTTGTCTCTTTAAAATCATACTGTTTAAGTGCTAAAGCTAAATTCACCATTGAATACACATTTGGTCTACAGATGTAGGATCTTAATTTGATCACTCCTTTTTTGCTGAAAATGTTCCTGGACAGCAGGAAATGCTAACTTGTAGTGTATTCAAGGTTTAAATAGGCTTCAAAAGTTTACAATTTACACTTTAAAATGTCAGACTTTATTTGCCCTAACGAAAAATGTATCAACCCCGTTTTCTTTTTCAAATAATTATAATAAAATAATAATTGACATTTCCTGTTGCTGCAGGATTATTTAGCAAACTGGCTCAAATGAAGATCCTACATCTGTATGTGGCATTTCAAAGTCCATTTCCATTGAGCGTGAAGATGTCAGTGTTGGAAAATTTGGCTTGGTACCATTTTACCCTCCAACCCCCCTCTCTCTTTATCTCTCTCCCTCAATCCACTCCTGCCAAAACAACATGTCGAGAGAACTTCCAGGAATCCATTATTTTGGTCGCTCTGTAAAAGAACATGTTGTACATCTGGCGTGTGATTGGCTAGTGACAGCTCAACTTTCATAGAGTTCACAGGCAGTGCACATACCTGTGTTTGGGTGAGGGGAATTTCTGTTGTGGCTAGAAAACTTAACTTAAACCATTGCTTGATGTAAACTAAGTTAATTGTTTACTGACTAGCTCTGCAGCATGTTGACATAAACCTCCATTAGATGTTGTTGTGAATTTTTGTGTATTATGTGTTTTGTTATGGCACCATAAAATGTCACCGCTGTAGTTCCTGGAAGCAAAGTCAGTCTGTTGTGGTGTGAGTGACGGGGGCGGCAGGTAGCCTAGTGGTTAGAGTGTTGGACTTGTAACCGGAGGGTTGCAAGTTTGAATCCCAGAGCTGACAAGGTAAAAATCTGTCGTTCTGCCCCTGAACAAGGCATTGTTCCCTGGGTGCTGAAGACTTGGATGTTGGGTGCAGCCCCCTGCACCTCTCTGATTCAGAGGGGTTGGGTTAAATACGGAAGATGCATTCGGTTGTACAACTGACTAATAATGGTGACTTTAGACCTGGTTTTGTGCAGCAGTCCTGGTGTCGCCAGACTGGCTTTTGTGTGTTTGTCATCAGGGAGTCTGTGAAATAACTGTTTATAGGCTGCTGAGTGCTCTTTCTGCCAACTCAGGGAAAAAAACATTTGTGGTGTGTGCGTGTGTGCATGCACTCTCACATGTCTGTGCATGTGAGTGGGTGTGTGCGCATATGTGGGTGTGTGTTTGTGTGTGGGCTGTTGTATGAGAGTATTACCCACTGGGCACGCCACGTAATTTTAACATGGACAATTGGGTAAAATTTGGTTGAGACATTGAGGAATGAGATTACAACCTATATTCACCCACTTAAAATGACAGCCAAATGTTTGTCGAATTCCCAACGTGTTATCATTATGCTTTCAACCATCTAAAAACCACACAACATTTAATTGGAAAAACATTGTTTGATTTTTGGTTTAGGTGTCACCTAAATGTGTTATCACGGTTAAATGTGCTTATTTATACAACTTTATTATTGTTATTATTATTATTATATATATTTTTTAATTGAGTATCCGAAACATACAATATACTTGCAGTGAAGCCGCTCAACACCTACATCATACCAGTCAACCAGCAAACTCCCATTCAGAGCGACACACAGAAGCAACCAGGGTCAATGCCCTGCTCAAGGGCACGTCGACAGATCCCCCACCAGGCCAAAAAACGGGAATGAACTAAAGAGAAAAAAGAAAGACAGAAGAAAACAGCAAACAACAATGCAAAAAAATATATCAAAAAATTATTGTAAAAAATTTTTTTTAAATGTATTTATAAATAAAAAACAAAGGACATTAAGGACAACTAAAATCATAACAGCAATGCCAACTGTATATGTTTGTGTGCATGTCTGGCACTATTACATGTATGTGTGTTTTCTTGTATGCGTTTATTTGAATGAGAGTGTGTGTATATGCATGTGTACAAACACCTGCACGGCATCAGCCTCAGGCAAACCCGCAATAGTTGTAAAAACACTGCCCCTAAGTGTCATTCAAACATATTTTTTATAATGTTTTATTTATATATATATTTTTTTACTTTTATCTTTGACCATCATTCTTCCTACCGCACAGCAACTCCACTCCCACTTGTCTCCAATTCCACATGCTGTGATGTTTAACATACAATTTCAATCTATCTAATCAAATAGTTTCCACAGATTGCGAGTTGAAGATAAATACTTTTACGAAGAGTACTAGTATATTAGTAATTGACTGACCCGGTCTCTCCAGATCTCCTAACAGTACTATTTCTAGGGTCAATTTTAGATCAATGCTATGCATTTTCATCCATTTCTGAACCTGAGACCAGAAACAGGCTACCTAAAAGGGCAATACCAAAATAAATGGTCTATTGATTCTGTATCCTCACAACAAAATCTGCAGCTTTGATGATTTTATGCCCCAAATATTCAACATTTTGTTGGTGGCAAGAATTCTATATCAAATAATTTTAGCTGAAAAGTACGAAGTCTTGAATCTTGCGTTGTTTTATATATCAACTCATACACCCTGTAACATGGAATTGGTACATCAAAAGTCTCTTCCCAACTATTTTGCAATCTGTATGGCACAGTTGTCCACATCCTGTTCCTCAAATAAAACTGGAATTCTTTCTTATTTATGCTATTTTTATTCCTCAACCAGTTTTGATCCTTTATATTGGGCAGACAGACCAGTTCCCTACCTCCTCCCGCTGCCACCTGCCTCCTCCATTTTTGAGGTAATTCTGTAATCAATTGGTTGTACTCTTGGATTGAGCAGACCTTCCCGTACAATTCTGATAACTCAATGAAGGACATAACTCTTGCATTCCAATTTACAATATCATTTTAGAACAGAATACCCTTTTCAAAACAAAATCCCATAAATAGAGGTATTTTATCAACCAGCACATTTGAGTTCAGCCATAATATTTGTTATAATATTTGTTCTATCTTTTCAGGGGGATGAAATTGAAATTGTAGCCAGCTCTGCAATGCTTGGTTGAAAAAATATTTAAATAAAATAAAATAATTTTCAATGAATCGAAAATGAGACATGGCAATTCTGCACAAAGGCAAAAAGGCAATTTTTAAACAATGGATGAGCTTTTCTTAGTAATCTACTTGAGAACCACTTAGGGTTCAAGTAAAACTTTTGAATAAGTGAAGCTTTTAGAGAGAGGTTTCATATTCATTATATAGATAGGCACGCTTTATTTTATCTGGTTAAGATAAAGTTAAATATTTTTTTGCTCATATGAATCATCAGGAGTAGGCAGTGCCATAAGTAAGTGAGTAAACTGAGATATGACTAAGGAGTTAATCAGGGCGATTTTTCAATAAATAGACAGGTATTTACCTCTCCATGGTTGCAGGAAAGGTTATCTAGATCTTCAATGAGACATTGCAGGGATATAGCTTGCGGACTTAATATAAAACTTGAGTCATCAGCATACATGGACACCTTTGTTTTTAAGCCTTTGATTTCTAATCCCCTAATGTTGTTATTGGATCTGATTTTAATAGCTAGCATTTTAATGGCCATAACGAATAGATATGGTGACAGCGGACACCCTTGTTTAACTCCTCTTAACAATTCAAAACTCTCTGAGAAATAGACGTTATTTACTATTTTACACCTGGGATTGCAATACATTATTGTTACCTATTTTATAAGAGAATATACCAAAATTGAAAAAATCCAGGCATACTTTATCAAATGCCTTCTCAAAATCCGCTATAAATACCAGGCCCGACTTCTTATATGTTTCATGATGTTCTATTAATTCTAGTAGTTGTCGTATATTATCTCCAATGTATCGTCCATGTAAAAAATCTGATTAGGATGAACAATACCTGGTAAAACTATTTTAATTCTGAGTGTTATGCATTTCGCTAGTATTTTTGCATCACAACATTGAAGTGTAAGGGGCCTCTAATTTTTTAGATAGACTGGGTCTTTATTTTTGCCATCTGGGTCTTGTTTTAATAATAGAGAAATCAGACCTTCCAGCTGAGTACCTGACAGACTACCATTTCTATAGGAGTAGTTAAAACAATCTAACAATGGAGCTTTTAGTATGTAAAAAAAAGGCTTAATATACCTCTACCGGTATGCCATCAAGCCCTGGGGTTTTTCCAGACTGAAAGGATTTAGCCTCAAAAAGTTATTCCTCTGTAATTTGGCCGTCGCACTGATCTTTCTGTACATTTGTTAATTTTCCATTTTATATTATTTGGAAAGAATTCTATACCATAATCTTCATTCAGTGGGAGAGGATGAGACGGAAAAGAGAACATCTGCCTAAAATAATTAGCTCCCACTTTTAAAATATCATTCGGAGAATCATAGATGACTCCGTCTTCAGTAACAAGTTTCTGCAAATTATTTTTGTTAGCGTTCCAGTACTGGAGATTCAGGAAGATTTATTTGCATTTTTCTCCATATTCCATCCAGTTTGCTTTATTTTTTTAGATCGTTCTTGAATAAGTTTCTCAAGTTCTTTTAGTTTTTCCTCTAATTTATTTTATATCTCTGTAGTATTGTTTTATTGCTATCTACCTGTACTATTAGTTCATGGATTTCCCTTGTTAGTCTTGTCTCTTTAGCCAGAAACTGCTTTTTTATTATTGATTAATATTGAATTGAATGACCTCTGAAGGTACATTTAAAGGTATCCCAAACAATAAGGGGATTTGCTGAACCTATATTATACTGGAAAAATTCAGTTTATTATTTTGTCTTAGATAAAAAACAAGTTGTCCTCCAGTAAACTTTGATTACATTTCCAATATCCCCATCCACATGTAAAATCTATAAGAGTTACGTGAATGCCAATTAGATGATGATCCGATTGCATTCTGCAACTTTTTTAACCTTTGATGCAAGAGACGAAAAGACAAGAAGTAGTCAGGACGACTAGCTTGATTAAGTCTCCTCCATGTATATCACTAGTTCAGGGTTTTTTGTCTCCAAATATCCACTATTTCTAATGTGTCCATAATATTTTTGATTTCCTTAAGGGCACGGTGATGATAGTTTGTAGAGTTATTACCTTTACAGTCCATTGAGGTACTTAACACTGTGTTATAGTCTCCTACCATAATGATTTAATCAGTTGTTGCCTGTAAGTTCAATAAATTGGTGTAAATGTTTTCGAAGAAGTACGGATCATACTGATTTGGACCATATAGATTAATGAGCCAAATCTCTTTTTCGTCCACTTTCATATTAAAAAAGATCCACTTTCCTTGCGAATCATTCTTGACTATTTGCACATTCAGATCAACATTTCTGTTAATTAATATCATCACTCCTTTTGAGTTCCTTTGTCCTTAGATGAAGTTCCACGCAACTTCATCTAAGGATGTAGTGTGAGTTCCTGTAAACAGTATATGTTATATTCCTTTTCTTTTAGCCATGTAAAGACTGATCTTTTTTTATAATCTGCTAAACTGTTACAATTACAACTGGCTATACTTATTTCACCCCTTACCATAACTAGACACTATTCTCAGTCTTTACCATAATTAGTGCTTGTAAAGTTACTGCCATCAGATGTATTATGACGGTCAAAATTAGCGCTTTCAAATGTCTGATATTTAGAATTCAAGAAATAGGTTCTAGTAATATTTGTTTTATTCCCTTGCCTGTTTGCCTGTGAGCCAATGCCACAGATGTTAGAAAATTGAGACAAGATATTATGTGTGTAGTAAATCTGAGTAGGTTGATGTGTATGATATTGGATGTGATTTAGTGAGTGTGTTGCATCATAATTACTTTTAACATAATTGAAAAACACATCCCAGCATTTCCATAGCAATTGACGTTTCACATGATCATGAAAGAGACCTTGCATTACTCTAGCGACGGCTTCACTACAGTACAAATGTATTCCGTACAGTATGTTATTATTCCCCAATGCCCCTATTCTGATATCTACCCCTTGCTTGTTGTAAACATATATAAACTTGTAGACAAATACATAAAAAAAAAACAATAAACATATTAAATTATAAAACAGTTCTCGACAATAGAGAGAGAGGGAGAGAAGAGAAGAGAAAAGAGAGAAAGAGAGAGTGAGAGAAGAGAGCGAGATCAGGTGTGTGTGTGTGTATGTATAAGTCCGTATGTGTACGCGAGCATGGAATTGAGTATGTGTGTGTTCGTATCCACTTCATAGTATTCAGATATTTTTACAGTTCCCATACTTTTTTTTTCTTTCGTAACCTGAAGTCCCTGGAGAATTTAGTACACCAATGGTGTTATGGAGCTGTCTCGGAATAGCTGTCCATTTATAAAGAGTTTGTCCACAATGAGAAAGGCACGCTTACCCTTTTCCCTTTGTTGCCTTTGTACCAGATACAGTCTATTACAACGTTCATTTATCTCCCTTGGAAATTAGTAATTGAGACCGAATTTGGTCCCTTTAAGCTACCTTCCCCTGTTTTTGATCAGCTCCATTTGTTGGTAGTGTTTTGCGATGATTGGTTGGGGACCCTTGGTCTTGTCGCTCCGAGTTCCAAGTCTGTGTACTCGGTGGAAAGCCACCTTGTTTACAGTCTCTATAGGAAGTTTCAAGGCGGATTGCATGAATTCTCTGATCGCGCCCTCTGGATTATTGGATGCGTCCTCAGGAATCCCAGAAAAAAAAAAAAATCACACATGCTACGACTTTGTATGTCTAGTAACTCCTTCATCACCCTGTTTCCCTGAGTAAACATGTTGGAATCTTGGATTTTTATCTTGGCTGTGAGTGTCTTGTTTTCTCCTTGGAGTGTGAGAAATTCACAACTTAATGTGTTATCACTCTGCTCCATTTAATAGCACAAACAAATGACCTGGATTTTATTTGAGATTAAATTAAAAGCACAAGTGATCAATGCCGTTCAAGCTGTGCCGCTAGAGATCCTGGTTCGAGTCCAGGCTCTGTCGCAGCTGGCTGTGACCGGGAGACCCATGGGGCGGCGCACAATTGGCCCAGCGTCGTTTAGGGGAGGGTTTGGCCGGCAGGAATGTTCTTGTCCCATCGCGCACTAGCAACTACTGTGGCGGGCCAGGCACAATGCACACTGACACGGTCGCCAGGTGTACGGTGTTTCCTCCGACACATTGGTGCGGCTGGCTTCCGGGTTAAGCGGACATCGTGTCAAAAAGCAGTGCGGCTTGGCTGGGTTGTGTTTTGGAGGACGCATGGATCTCGACCTTCACCTCTCCCGAGTCCGTATGGGAGTTGCAGCGATGAGACAAGACTGTAACTACCAATTGGATACCACGAAAAATGGGTAAAAATTTAAATTGTGAAAAGATTCTGAGCAGATTATTATAGCAATTGTGAGGATCTCCACAGACCTGTGATTTTGAATAGCACCCTTTCTATGATTACATAAGAAGACCTTTATAGTTACAGTGACCTCGAAATGTGCCCATGAATGTTTTACTAATTTCAAGGTTGAATAAATACTGTTACAGATGTATCTACTGATTGGATAGTTCCATCTATATTTTTGGGGGTTGAGTTGGAAACGTGAATCCAACATATCATTTTTTTTTAAAAATTTTAACAACAAGTTAATAGGCTATTCACTGTATTTCAAAAGTGATGTTCAATTGGTTGTCAATCTACTGCTTGGATAGTTTGATCTGTGCCACTGACTTAGTAGAACTTTAATTCCAGTTTGTTTGCACTTTAATAATGTATATGTTGTATTCAAGTCTCCATCTCAACCAGAAATCAAAGTTAAAGAATAGGACTAAATAAAATTTAAAACATTTAAATAAATGCACTTTAAATCTACTTTGATTTGATTTAGTCCTATTCTATAACTTTGATTCTTGGTTGAGATGGTGATTGGATGTGCTTGTGTGTGTGTGTGTACGTGTGTGTGGGTGTGTAGGTGTGTAAGTGTGTATGTTTGTGTGTGTATGTGTGTGTTTTTGTATATGAATGGGAATGTGAGGGAAGAGTGAGGGACGGTGAATATGAATATGTGTAGGAGGGCCGGAGAAAATGGGTGTGTTGATGCATAGGGTATATGTCAGGCGGGAATGAATGAGAATGGATGAGTAAGTCGAAAGATTGATGGTGTAAGTGTATCTGAGAGGTAAGGAGAGTGGGGAAAGATGGGAGGTTGGGACACAGGCACAGACAGACACATACACACGCATACACACACACGATAACATACACACTATACACACACGTAAACATGGATTTTGTGTTGTAGATATGTTGTAGTAGAGTAGTGGCCTGATGGACACAATGTGTTGTGAACTCTGTTGTAAATATAATGTAATGTTTATAATTGTATATAACTGCTTAATTTTGAGTAGCTGCTGCCTTGGCATATTGTTCTTGAACACTTAAAGACATTGTCAGAAGGTTTTCCTGCAAGAGTTACAGCACATTTCAAAAAATGAGAAATTGAATATTTAAAGTGAAGCTGATTTGAAGAGGCCTATGTTGCCACCTACTGTAATAACAGCATAGGTGTAGGCATCCTGATAAATAAGAATACACCATTTTCTCTTATATCCCAGCACACGGACCAAGAAGGCCGTTTTCTAATGTTGAACTGTACCTTACATTCTGAAAAATACACATTCATTTAATTGTATATCCTACCAGAGGCAAATCTGTTCTTTTTTAGATAGAATTCAAGCTATATTAGATCAAGACAGGAACTATTCAATGCTAAATAGGCCTAAATAGCATCATTAATGATAAGTAATGGATAAACGCTGATGTTTTGTAAATTACCTTGGAAATAATGGACGACACAGCCACCTCATCCTTTTGTGGAGTTAATTTTTCCAAGGTAATGTACAGAACGGAGGTGTTTATCCCGCTTATACCACAGTTGCCAAAGAAAATGATTTGAAAGCACACATTTACTGGCACAAAAATATATTTGATATGTTCCTTTTTATGAGCAAATTAATCGTTTTTTGGTTGCTAGAACCAGTGGTTTGTTTGATTAGTTAGATATTTATGGATGCGAGCCAGTCATTCATCCTTGTTGTTCTGTTGCCATGCTCGCTGGCAACGTTCTTATCCCTTGCTTGCAGTCACAACCTCTGCAACAAGAATAACAGCAAAGTAGCTGTTTTCTATTGACATTCATTTGGATACATCCATAACAATAGGCTGATAATGCCCGATTTTGCCTAGCATAGCTAGAAAGGTTTGCCTTCTCCTAGGATACTCGTCTACACTGACTGTTAATTATGAGGAGATATGCATTGCATATCAAACACTAGGCTAGGAGCTAGCTAAATAGTTTGGTGATAGCAAACCTAACAACATGACAACCGAATTCAAAAATATCAGTTGCTGAAAACAGCTGGTCAAACTAGAACCATTAGGAGTTCACAGCTTTAGTTGCAGATGGGCCTGGAGAAATTCATGATCATCACTCACCACGTTAGGTCATCAGACGCTCAAAAACAATATGTCTCTGCAGGGCGGGGCACGATAGGCCCAGTGTCGTCCGGGTAAGGGTTTGGCCAGGGTAGGCCGTCATTGTAAATAACAATTTGTTCTTAACTGACTTGCCTAGTTAAATAAAAAAATATATATATATTTTTTTTTTTTCCTTGTTAGACCTGTGTTTAAATGTATCCAATTTCAGTTTGTTTAATTGTTGGTTTAGCATTCTGTAACTTTGTAGCAAGTGCGGTCTGCATGTGTAGGCCCATATTGCTTCATGATTGCAAGGTGTCCCAATATCTTCCCAACTGTCCCATATCTTTTCCATCTGTCCCATTATCTGGTGTTATACCATGGAATTGTTGAATACTTGTTTCTGATTGGCTTGAAGGGCATTCTAGAGCATGCATTATTTCTCTATAATACACAGTATATTTGCACGTAGAATTAATTCTTACATGTTCTATGTTTGAGAAAAATTCGATTTGAAAACATTATTGTCATTGTTGAATTCAATTTTCATAATGGCAAGCTAGGGCTGATGGTTTGGTTAGCTAAACTAGCAAGTTTGTTTGTTTGATTGATTAACACGGCAACTACAGTAGCTATCTAGTAGACTTGCTAGCTACTGCAGTGGATGTTGAACACAATTCTAACAGCAAATGAATACGTTTATACCGGTAATTGTGTTAAATTATAGCCATGGTATAAAAAGAGAAAATCACCTCGGGGCCCTACGCGTTCTCCGGAAAATAATGCAACGCTAGCCGTCTTGGAACACACCTTCCACGTTGTTCATTATTTTCAATAAAATGCATTGACCCTCGCTGATTATCCCTTACTTAAAGTCCATTCTAGAATTCCCTTCTAGCAAATAAGAAACAAGTATTCAACAATGCGGTGGTATAAATGATTGATAAAGTAATGTTATGGTTACATTTCATTTGCTCTGTTAAACCTACCCCTTGAATGACTTTGATAGCAACAGTGAATCTATTTCGTTTATAAGTGGAGCTCTCTCAAAAATGATTCTCACGATAGCACATTGGTAATAGTCAGTGACAAATATCAAAGCAGGGCTGGGCTTTGTTAAACTCAGGATGGGGATAGCTGTAGCTATAGATCAGCTCTGTAGTAGGAGGTGCTTCCCAGCCTATTGTTTTTTTTCTGATAGGGAATGTAATGTTGAAGATCTGATTTTCTTTCAAAGGTACAAATTCAACATATTTTATACAAGGTTTGTCTAAGTTGGACATTTGTTATCATGATGACGTAATCCCGTGTTGGAAATTTCACCCTCAAAACAACAGTTTATGTTGATGACGTTTTGCAAATCCAGTGTATTTTACACATAGATTCCACGTTACAATACCTTGGCAAATTGCATTGACAATTTTAATTCAACCAGTTTGTGCCCTGTGGGTAGGCTCTAGTTTGCAAGTAAAGAGGTGGAATGTCTAGAGTACGGGATAGGAGACACATCACAGAGGTTTTGTGTGCATGGCTGTGTGTGCCTATCTCTTCATCTCTCTCCTGTCTAGGAACCATTTGACCTCCAGAAACCACTCCAACAGTGAACCAGTAGTTGCCTCTTAGCTCAGCAAACCCTCTTAGGCGACAGCCATCCTGTTTCCTCTCCTACTCAAGTACAAGGGTGGCTTTACAGCACGTGGCTTGTTTAGCCTCGCTAGTAGAATAGGGTCTACGCAAGTTCATTCTACCAGATCTATGATAGAGGAAGTGTATTAAGATATAGAGGGGGTTTATGAGGAAATGAGAGGTTCATCCGGTCCCCCTACCTGCTTCGCTGGCTCAGCCACTCAGACCATTGTGTGACATTTAAATAAACTCGTCTCTACACTGACATTTAACAAATGGCTTTGTGGGCATGCAAATACAGGGAGATTCTGAGAGTACATGATTCAACAGAAGACAGTATCTCTGATCAATCCTCCACGGAGCAATACAAAGGGTATACAGTAAGGGCAGGTCAGGCCAGCTGTGTGTGAGCTATTATCCTTGCTTACCAGGCTTATTATAAGACCCACGGGGTCTATAAGACCCAAGTCATTTCTACTGTTAGTGCTGAGTGACTGTGGATAAGTGTAAATGTACACACTGCTTCAGTGACACCGAATTTACATCTGTGCTGATGAGGTCTCATCTACCCCTTCTATCTCAGCCCTTTCACATTCAAAGCATCATAGAATTAGTGTATCCCCTCTCCCTGCCCACAGCAGGCTGCTGGCATTACTAGTTTTTCTGATGATGGTGGTAGGAGTTAAACACTGGAGTTGTACAGTACAGTCTAGCTACTGTAAACACCACCTCTATAGGGGGAATTAATGGCCAAACAAATGTTACATAAAGTGCTTTGGGAATCTAAACACCTGTGGATAAAGGACCCCCCAGCTGAGTCATTATGCTACTGTACCTCTCCTAGAACTGAATGCTAACAGGTCTTCACATCATCAACTAGGCCCTTCAATAGTCCAGTATAATACATAGGGCATGTACACTAACAACCAATTCAACAGAAAGTCTGTGTGTGAGAAACAGAAGACCAGTACTTTATCCTTCCAGCACAAACAAACCCTACCCAAATCAAATCAAATTGTATTAGTCACATACACATGGTTATGTGTAAGTGATCAAACCCTACCCTTAAATGGACAGATATGACTGGTCAGTATTTGTGTTTGTGACTTGGGAAATCACTCAATAACCAGGAGGGATGCGGGATCTGGTCTTAAAGGCCCAGTGCAGTCAAAATTCAGTTTTACCTGTTTTATTTAATATTGTTGTTTCTATGTCAAACAGTTTTGTTATATTTCAGTCTTCTGTGATGTATATAAAGTGTAATATTGGGATGAAATATAAACATTTACTATATCTGACATGGTACACGTGTCTTCTTTTTTTAAGCCCATAACCATGTGTGTGAGGTGTATACTTTTGTTTCAAAGTAGATTTGTTTAAGACTACCAATAATCCCTCTGTGTGACCCTGATTTAGCCCACTACAGTAAAAGGTTAAAACATGTGATCAGTGTTATTTCCTGATAGTTGCTGGTTGAAAATACAATCTACACAGGAACTTCTAATCAGCAGGTTTGCACGGGCGGGAGTTTCAGCTTACCATAGTGACATTACCGTGCGGTAAATTGGTTATTAGACCAAAACAAATAGATTCCAAACCTCTCTGTTTTCAGTTTTCCCCTCCCCAATCAGACCACTCCCAGACAGTCCTAACAAAGTTATTGCTTGAGAAATCGTTTTTTTGCTAAAAAGCTATTTTTATAATGGCAATCTATTACAGCAAGGTACTTAATTGTTACCTAGAAATTATTTTATATTGATATAAAAACGGCTGCATTGGGCCTTTAAGAAACAGGAACTACAGCAGCTTACAGAGTAATAACAGTTTTAAACACATACTGACCGTGACCGTGGAGATCAACATTGCCACTGCCAGCAGGTGCTCACAGGTTAGAGGTCATAGGTGAGAGGGTAAGGAGCAGGATGTTCAGTTGCTTAGAACCGCATGTACTGTACACATACTGAGAGGAATAGCAGAAGGCGATTTGAAACTTGGAATGAAAAAGTCTGGACAGTGAAAAATAGTGTGTTACGTGTTGGGGGAAGATGACAACTTGAGACTTTTGCAACCGTGGTGTTGGACAGTGGTGGAGACTGTTACATAATAAGACCCCAGTTGTTGGAGGACACAGATATGGAGTCAGGCTTTGCTTTGGTTATAACGAAGATGGACATTTTACAGCCAGTCAGAGTGATTTTAAATTAGAGCAACCAATCATCATAGTCCACACTAACAGAACACACACATCATATGATCTAAGCCTACATCTAACTATGCCCACAAGCGCATTCACAGACATTAAAAAACATGGATAAACATCTCTCCCTCTCTCTCTCTCACACACACACAGTCACACACACACAAGCTACAGTATTTTCCTGGAAGAGCCCCACAGACATAGACACAGCTATCTTTCTTCAGTATGTGTGTCTGTCTGATATGTATGGTTCTACCCCCTCGCTCTGTCACTAAAGAGGCGGTATAGAGATAGGGCTTCAGGCCTGCACACGTGGCTGACTAACTGCTGTTCAGGACTTAAGACCAGCCATGGTTGGGAGGACAAAACTAAACTAAGTAAAGTTAAACAAATAAACAGGCCCAACCCACTGGGAACACACTGGTTGAATCAATGTTGTTTCCACTTCATTTCAATTAAATTACGTTGAACCAATGTGGAATAGACGTCTGTGCCCAGTGGGAAAGCACTTTGTGTTGTTTAGTGGTTAACTTATTCACAGAAAGATTTTTTTGCATGATCTGAGTGAGTGTGTGTGTGTGTGTGTGTGAGAGAGACAGAATATCAGAGGTAAGTGGACATAGACACAATGGAGAGATGATCCAAAGTGATTCAGCTAAATCTCACAATAAGCCAGACTGAGTGAATGCCCAAAACTCACACACTGACAGACACTAGCACATTAACCCTCTCTAACACAATGAGAAGGCATAGAGGGTACAATCAAACCATGAAAGGCAAATATTTACGTAGGCCTACACCCAAACGTGGCACAAGAGATGGACAAAAAATAAGGTAATCTAATATCCACTCATATTGCTCTGCTCCCACAAATAGTTGTTTATCTGCCAGTGAATGTTCAACCAACATTGTCAGGTACAATCATCAACACAACCACACTCAGAACAACACTCTCCCACAGTAGACTACACACACTACAGTATACTGCACTGAGGACAACATGAAGGCCAAGAGAGTGTGAGAAGTGGAAGAGAAAGTGTGTATGTGTGTGTGTGTCTGTGAGAGAGAGAGTCTGAACCCAGTGCCCCCTAGAATTGACAGGTGAGACATGGTGTGTGTGTGTGTGTGTGTGTGTGTGTGTGTGTGTGTGTGTGTGTGTGTGTGTGTGTGTGTGTGTGTGTGTGTGTGTGTGTGTGTGTGTGTGTGTGTGTGTGTGTGTGTGTGTGTGTGCATGCGTACATGCGTGCGTGTGTGTGTGTGGCAGCCTATATGCGTTATGAGAAACCGCCAACCTACAATCGTAAATTATTCATAAATTAACCTGTTGTACAGTGAGGGAAAAAAGTATTTGATCCCCTGCTGATTTTGTACGTTTGCCCACTGACAAAGAAATGATCAGGCTATAATTTTAATGGTAGGTTTATTTAAACAGTGAGAGACAGAATAACAACAAAATAATCCAGACAAACGCATGTGAAAAATGTTATAAATTGATTTGCATTTTAATGAGGGCAATAAATATTTGACCCCCTCTCAATCAGAAAGATTTCTGGCTCCCAGGTGTCTTTTATACAGGTAACGAGCTGAGTTTAGGAGCACACTCTTAAAGGGAGTGTTCCTAATCTCAGCTTGTTAGCTGTATAAAAGATACCTGTCCACAGAAGCAATCAATCAATCAGATTCCAAACTCTCCACCATGGCCAAGACCAAAGAGCTCTCCAAGGATGTCAGGGACAAGATTGTAGACCTACACAAGGCTGGAATGGGCTACAAGACCATTGCCAAGCAGCTTGGTTAGAAGGTGACAACAGTTGGTGCGATTATTCGCAAATGGAAGAAACACAAAAGAACTGTCAATCTCCCTCGGCCTGGGGCTCCATGCAAGATCTCACCTAGTGGAGTTGCAATGATCATGAGAACGATGAGGAATCAGCCCAGAACTACACGGGAGGATCTTGTCAATGATCTCAAGGCAGCTGGGACCATAGTCACCAAGAAAACAATTGGGAACACACTACGCCGTGAAGGACTGAAATCCTGCAGTGCCCGCAAGGTCCCCCTGCTCAAGAAAGCACATATACATGCCCGTCTGATGTTTGCCAATGAACATCTGAATGATTCAGAGGACAACTGGGTGAAAGTGTTGTGGTCAGATGAGACCAAAATGGAGCTCTTTGGCATCAACTCAACTTGCCGTGTTTGGAGGAGGAGGAATGCTGCCTATGACCCCAAGAACACCATCCCCACCATCAAACATGGAGGTGGGAAACATTATGCTTTGGGGGTGTTTTTCTGCTAAGGGGACAGGACAACTTCACCGCATCAAAGGGATGATGGACGGGGCCAGGTACCGTAAAATCTTGGGTGAGAACCTCCTTCCCTCAGCCAGGGCATTGAAAATGGGTCGTGGATGGGTATTCCAGCATGACAATGACCCAAAACACACGGCCAAGGCAACAAAGGAGTGGCTCAAAAAGAAGCACATTAAGGTCCTGGAGTGGCCTAGCCAGTCTCCAGACCTTAATCCCATAGAACATCTGTCTAGCTGAAGGTTCGAGTTGCCAAACGTCAGCCTCGAAACCTTAATGACTTGGAGAAGATCTGCAAAGAGGAGTGGGACAAAATCCCTCCTGAGATGTGTGCAAACCTGGTGGCCAACTGCAAGAAACGTCTGACCTCTGTGATTGCCAACAAGGGTTTTGCCACCATGTACTAAGTCCTGTTTTGCAGAGGGGTCAAATACTTATTTCCCTCATTAAAATGCAAATCAATTTATAACATTTTTCACATGCGTTTTTCTGGATTTTTTTGCTGTTATTCTGTCTCTCACTGTTCAAATAAACCTACCATTAAAATTATAGACTGATCATTTCTTTGTCAGTGGGCAAACGTACAAAATCAGCAGGGGATCAAATACTTTTTTCCCTCACTGTAAGTAGGTGTAATATGAGTGTCTTCAAACGCGTGCATAATATAAAGTCAGTATGCTGTATTTGATGGGGTGCATATCGTACACTCAGAGTTGAATCTCAGGGGAGAGGTCTGTGGAAGATATTGCAACTGGGCTGGGTTGTGCATTCATAACCTATTATAAACACATTTTTTGTCACTGGAATGTTCCTGCTCATGTTACAATGGTGCTTCAAATGGCCATGCAAATAAAACCCATATTAAACTGTCATCATCTGGGTTTAGTAATAAGAACCCAAGAGAGAAGGGGTCAAGCTACCTTACTTTGTTCTGTTTGTTCCAAACTGCTGTAATCTGTTTAACTCCAACCTCCTTGGATCTATTTTATCGTAATAAAACAATGTTTTACTGTATTTGTGAGTACCGTCTGCTCTGTTCTATTGTAAAGCATGAATATCAGACAGCTGAACCCTCCTGTGAATAGGGAGATGGAATGGTCTGGTATTACACAGGCCACAGTCAAAGAGCAGCTTGAGTGGAAACTAAGAGTACAGTAAATGAATAGGTCAACATCGCCCCCTGCTGAAATTCTGTAACATCATTATTGACGCTGCTTTATTGACAGCAGCCTACAGAAATTACAAGGGTATTTTTGCTCGATTCATTACATGATAGAATGGCAACGTTATTACATAATGAATTCAGGTACTAGGGTTGATCGAAAGTCCTACCAAATTAGCACCATTAGTTTACAATAACTTTAATTATTTAAGAAAGGCTAAATTAAAAACATGCTCAAAAACATATACCGAGGTGTACACAGTGCAGCTGTCGCGGTTTCCGAGTAATAAGAATAATAAGAAAGCAAGGCAAAAATTAAGCCCACCATCTGCCGAAACCCGGGATCGAACCAGGGACATTTAGATCTTCAGTCTAACGCTCTCCCAACTGAGCTATTTCGGCGGTATGGGTACAATGTCCATAATACATATTTGACTATACAACATGTGAAACGAAGAATGCTGTGAGATGGCCACAGGGTGTTGCTCAAACTCCAACAAAAACATGGTTGTTCAGGGCAAGGAAGGACACTAGTATATAATACAACTGCTATTGGCTTGGACAACGGTGAATCTATGAAATTTCTGCCGTGCGCTAGCAAGACGCTACCAAGATTTGCCATCCCCAGCCAACCAGAGACGGCACCCGTAGCAAGAAACGACCAAGAATTGTCCAATGACAACAGAGCTGTGGAATTGGCCAATGGAGATAGAGCTAAGGCAGGACCTAGAATTGGAGTGTCTCTTAGGTAATTCGTAGCTTATCAATTCAATTCAATTCAATTCAATTTGCTTTATTGGCATGACGTAACAAGGTACATATTGCCAAAGCTTACTTTTGATATTTACAATATGAAAATAATAACAATCAAAATTGTCAACAGGACAACAGTAACAACAATAACCAAAATAACCACATTGAACAACAACAATAAGCATATAGTAGAAGACATGTGCAGGTTGATTGGTCTGTCAGACACTGTCCCTCATCTTATGGCAGGCAGCCATCATCTTATCTCTCTCTCCCATGAAAAATCATCAATCAGGAAAGTTTTAAACAAAGTTTTTTTGAGCACACTGTTTGTGTCTTGCAGGTCGTTACGCTCATGTTTGGAGTGTAAAGAAGAGAGAAACAAATGAACACGGCAAAATCCTACAGATTGATCTACATTTACATTTTAGTCATTTAGCAGACACTCTTATCCAGAACACCTTACAGTTAGTGCATTCATCTTAAAATAGCTAGGTGGGACAACCACATATCACAGTCATAGTAAGTACATTTGTCCTCAATAAAGTTGCTATCAGCAGTCAGATCTAGTAAGGAAGTAAAAATCGAATGGTGCATCTTTTATAATGAAAGAAATCATCTGCAGATGCTCACAGCTCCACACATCCATGTGTGTGTGATGTCAGTCAAGATGAAGTGCAGGCCCAACCAGAGCCATGTATTTAGAGAGTTTGGCCAATACGGTTTCTGCATTATGATGCAGTTAAATGACACTTCAACATTCTATGGCTGCACTGCTCGCTCCCCATTAACATTACAAGGGGAATATCAAAACAATATTATAAAACGGAATCTTTATAGTGAGCGTTATGATGCATTTACATAACACTACGTAAGGGATAATCAATGAAGTGCTATACATTATATGGAAAATAATGAACAACATGGCGTGTTCCATGACACGCTAGAGGAGTGGAACTGACCTTCCGTGGAGTTGCATTATTTTCCAGAGAACGTGCAGAGCCCTAAGCCAATGATCCCTTTTCTACCATGGCAATAATTTAACACATTTGCCACTAGAAATGTGTTCAACATCCACTGCAGTAGCTAGCAAGTTTACTAGATAGCTACAGTAGTTGCCTTGGTAATCAAACAAACTTGCTAGTTTAGCTAACCAAACCATCAGTCCTAGCTTGCTATTATGTAAATCGAATTCAACAATACCGATACTGTTTTGAATTTTACTTTGGCATTCAAAAGTAGCTCAAACAAAACATGTAAAAATGAACTATAGCCATTGAATTCTACTGTGCAAATATGCCATGCATTATAGGGAAATAATGCACACTCTAGAATGAATTATAAACCGTGTGGTTCAAGCCCTGAATGCTGATTGGCTGACAGCCATGGTATTTCAGACCGTATACCATGACAAAATATTTATTTTTACTGCTCTAATTAAGTTGGTAACCAGTTTATAATACCAATAAGACACCTCTGGGTTTTTTGATGTGTGGTCACATACACGTGTTTAGCAGATGCTATTGCGGGTGTAGCGAAATGCTTGTGCTTCTAGCTCCGACAGTGCAGTAATATCTAACAAGTGATATCTAGCAATTTCACAACATATACCCAATACACACAAATCTAAGTAAGGAATGGAATTAAGAATATATACATATATGGACGAGCGATGGCAGAGCGACATGGACTAAGATACAGTAGAATAATATAGAATACAGTATATACATATGAGATGAGTAACGCAAGATGTGTAAACATTATTAAAGTGACTAAGATACAGTAGAATAGTATAGAATACGGTATATACATATGAGATGAGTAATGCAAGATATGTAAACATTATCAAAGTGACTAGTGTTCCATTACTTAAAGTGGCCAGTGATTACTAGTCTCTGTCTATAGACAGCAGCCTCTAATGTGCTAGTGATGGCTGTTTAACAGTCTGATGACCTTGAGATAGAAGCTGTTTTTCAGTCTCTCGGTCCCAGCTTTGATGCACCTATACTGACCTCACCTTCTGGATGATAGAGCGGTTAAAACAACAATGAGTGTGGTTACATGCACACAATAATGCGTTTATTGTGGATAGTCTTATTAATATAATAGTTTGTTTAAAACGTTTACATGCTTTGCACGAAAAGGAATTTCTATAATAATCCTGTTTGCATAGACACATCAGAAATCAAGCTACCTGATGACACTGTCACGACTTCCTTCGAAGTCGGTCCCTCTCCTTGCTCGGGCGACGTTCGGCGGTCGACGTCACCGGTTTTCTAGCCATCACCAAACCTCTTTTCATTTTTCCATTGTTTTTGTCTTGTTTTACACACCTGGTTTCAATCCCACAATTACTTGTTCATTATTTAACCCTCTGTTCCCCGATGTTTGTTTGTGAGTGATTGTTTTATTGTATTGCGGTCCGTATTTGTGGGCTTGGATATATTGAGTAAAATGTGCTATATTTACTCATATCTGCTGTCCTGCGCCTGACACCTCAACACCAGCAACACACAGACGCTTTACAGACACTCTGATAAATGCACAACATCGTTCTACCATTTTTGGGAAGCATATTTGACTAAAGAGGGGAGGCTCACTCAGATGGTTCTAGCACATGTGCAGATCAAATACACCGCTGGAACGCCGATTAAGGTGTTTACATGTCCTAATCATTTGAAAGATAGATCAGAAATCCAGGTGTTTTAATCGATTTTGATCTTGACCTGTTTACATGACTATTGCATAATCAGTTTAATATCAAATCATTAGAGCGCATGTAAAAATACTCAATGTTGTTCAGAGCCATGTATTGAAAGAGTTGGGCCAATGCACTTTCTGCATTATGGTGTTTTTACTTAACACATTCTATGGCAGCCATGCTACTGTTGCTCTCCATTAACATTACAAAAAATACTGTAAATGCATTTACATGACACTACAACATTTTATGGTAGCCATGTTATTTCTCTATTAACATTAAATGGGGATTATTTCAACAATGCTATGTAAGTATTTAAAAAAATGTATGTAACTGAACGTCTATACATTCAAAAAGTTGGCCTAACTCCTCCATGGCTTTGATGTTATTCAGTCCTGTGTCATAATAAATGTAATTACCAGATACATTCTATTCCATAAAAGGAAAGCCCTGTAACCTGGTGATGTCATAAGTGGTCTACAAAACAATGTGAAGCTATGGCAATTTGAACTATGCAGTTATGGGTCCCTAATTGAATATTTATTTCTTTAAAGGTAAGACAGTTGTACTAATATTTTCCCAAAATCAACCGGATACTTCATTCATTGAAATTAGCATTGAACGGTGGGAAATCTATTAATTGATAGTACAGATTTTTGTCCATATAATTATGGTTAGAATCAATGCACTGTACATCATGATTTCTTAGTGAAGTAGTTTATGCACTGTTAAAATGGTATTTATACACATCGTCCTGATGAAAGGCAGCACTGTCAGGAGCCTACTGTATATGAGCCATGCTGAAAATCTGAGACTGGGGGTGGGCGAGGAAAAAAATCACCACATCTGTCATTGTGATGGGTCTTCTGCTTTAAAGAAATATTTTACCGTCTAATGCCGCCCTCGCATGAATTATGCTCACTCCACTCTCTTTGCCTGCACTCTATCACGCCTGCCTCCCCACCACTTGCCCTTTTAGCTGGATTAGAGCGAGGTGACAATGTTGGGCCGTCCCCCCTCAGCCCGCTCTGACACCTCTCACATCAGCATAGATGTGGCAGGGGCTGTGGTCGAAGTGGGAGCTGTGCCCAGAGGGGCTGAAGGGTCAGTGGTTGTCGAGGCCCAACGGACACACACTGCTCTGGAGCAGCTGCAGCAGAACATCTTGAAGATCACTGAGCAGATTCGCATAGAACAGGAGGCACGAGATGACAACGTGGCCGAGTACTTCAAGCTGGCCCACAATGCCAACAGGCATCAGGCTTTCCGTATCAGACAGGTGTTTGAGAAGAAGAACCAGAAGTCTGCACAGACCATCACCCACCTGCACAAGAAGCTAGAGCATTACCGCAAGAAGTTGAAGGCGCTACAGCAGGTGTGTGCAAGTGTGTGTGTGTGTCTGTGTGTGTGTGTCTGTGTGTGTGTGTGTGTGTGTGTGTGTGTGTGTGTGAGAGAGAGAGAGAGAGAGAGAGAGAGAGAGAGAGAGAGAGAGAGAGAGAGAGAGAGAGATGGGTCCTCCATGTCTCAGTGGTCCTCCTTTGAGTTGACACAGTTTCCCCCTTTCACATTACCTCCTTCTCCTTATAGCATGGTCCAGGCCAGCAGCATATGAATGTGCTGGTGGACATGCAGCAGGGGCTGGCGGATGTAGGGGCCAACGTACGAGCAGGGATCAGTGGCTTTGGTGGAGGTGTGGTGGAGGGGGTCAAAGGAGGGGTGTCAGAACTCACCCATACTGCTGTGGTATCTAAGCCAAGGGAGTTTGCCAGCTTGATCCGCAACAAATTCGACAGCATAGACACCATAGAGGACGCTGTAGAGGGGCATTCAGATGACGCACCCCTGAGTGGCAGCTTCACCTTGGCCTCCAGCCCCAAGTACGGCAGTGATGACGAGTGCTCCAGTGACGGCAGTGATGACGAGTGCTCCGGGGCCGGGGGACGAGGGGGGATGTTAGGGCTGGAGCCGGCCAGGCTGGATGGGCACCACCATCACAGTTTCTGGGACGCCCAGCTGGTAGGCCTGCAGGAGATCAAGGCCAGCCAGGCCCACATGGAGGACGCCATCGAGGACATGAAGAGTCAGCTGCAGAGTGACTACTCCTACATGAACCAGTGCCTGCAGGAGGAGAGATACAGGTATGAGCGACTGGAAGAGCAGCTGAATGACCTGACAGAGCTGCACCAGAAGGAGATGTCCAACCTGAAACATGAGCTGGCTAGCATGGAGGAGAAAGTGGCCTACCAGTCTGATGAGATAACCAGAGACTCTCAGGTAAAGAGGCAGACACTGTGCATAAGCAGCTGTGTAGTGGATGGGAAACACATGTAAACGCAGTTTATTCACCTTTTTTATTTTGAATATTTACCCACCTTTTACAGAATAATGCAATGAAAGTTTAGGGAGCATTACTTTAGTCACTGCGAACTACGATCAGCGTTTACCAACCATTTTTTATTACCACTACAGCACTGTGTATAAGATGTACTGAAACACACTGACGTACCACACACCCCCGCAGCTCCTGCAAGGCAATATTCTAGGGGTTGGGTCCCCCCTGTCCAGATAGCAAATAAACACGTCATACATTTTTAGAATGACAGGAAATTAGCTGTAAAACTGCAAACTGTTCTCTCAGCCTCGTGGCAAAATACAGTGGGGAAAAAAAGTATTTAGTCAGCCACCAATTGTGCAAGTTCTCTCACTTAAAAAGATGAGAGAGGCCTGTAATGTTCATCATAGGTACACTTCAACTATGACAGACAAAATGAGGAAAAAAAATCAAGAAAATCACATTGTAGGATTTTTAATGAATTTATTTGCAAATTATGGTGGAAAATAAGTATTTGGTCACATACAAACAAGCAAGATTTCTGGCTCTCACAGACCTGTAACTTCTTCTTTAAGAGGCTCCTCTGTCCTCCACTCATTACCTGTATTAATGGCACCTGTTTGAACTTGTTATCAGTATAAAAGACACCTGTCCACAACCTCAAACAGTCACACTCCAAACTCCACTATGGCCAAGACCAAAGAGCTGTCAAAGGACACCAGAAACAAAATTGTAGACCTGCACCAGGTTGGGAAGACTGAATCTGCAATAGGTAAGCAGCTTGGTTTGAAGAAATCAACTGTGGGAGCAATTATTAGGAAATGGAAGACATACAAGACCACTGATAATCTTCCTCGATCTGGGGCTCCACGCAAGATCTCACCCGTGGGGTCAAAATGATCACAAGAACGGTGAGCAAAAATCCCAGAACCACACGGGGACCTAGTGAATGACCTGCAGAGAGCTGGGACCAAAGTAACAAAGCCTACCATCAGTAACACACTCGCCGCCAGGGACTCAAATCCTGCAGTGCCAGACGTGTCCCTCTGCTTAAGCCAGTACATGTTCAGGCCCGTCTAAAGTTTGCTAGAGAGCATTTGGATGATCCAGATGAGGATTGGGAGAATGTCAGATGAAACCAAAATATAACTTTTTGGTAAAAACTCAACTCGTCGTGTTTGGAGGACAAAGAATGCTGAGTTGCATCCAAAGAACACCATACCTACTGTGAAGCATGGGGTGGAAACATCATGCTTTGGGGCTGTTTTCTGCAAAGGGACCAGGACGACTGATCCGTGTAAAGGAAAGAATGAATGGGGCCATGTATCGTGAGATTTTGAGTGAAAACCTCCTTCCATCAGCAAGGGCATTGAAGATGAAACGTGGCTGGGTCTTTCAGCATGACAATGATCCCAAACACACCGCCAACGAAGGAGTGGCTTCGTAAGAAGCATTTCAAGGTCCTGGAGTGGCCTAGCCAGTCTCCAGATCTCAAACCCATAGAAAATCTTTGAAAGTCCGTGTTGCCCAGCGACAGCCCCAAAACATCACTGCTCTAGAGGAGATCTGCATGGAGGAATGGGCCAAAATACCAGCAACAGTGTGTGAAAACCTTGTGAAGACTTACAGAAAACGTTTGACCTCTGTCATTGCCAACAAAGGGTATATAACAAAGTATTGAGATAAACTTTTGTTATTGACCAAATACTTATTTTCCACCATAATTTGCAAATAAATTCATAAAAAATCCTACAATGTGATTTTCTGGATTTGTTTTCCTCATTTTGTCTGTCATAGTTGAAGTGTACCTATGATGAAAATTACAGGCCTCTCTCATCTTTTTAAGTGAGAGAACTTGCACAATTGGTGGCTGACTAAATACTTTTTTTCCCCACTGTATGTAGAATAGCAGGAAATTAGCTTTAAAAATTCTAAATTCTCTCAGCCTTATTGCAAAATATGTAGAATAGAATGAGATTAGCTTTAAAACTGCTCATCTTTCTCACAGCCTCATGGCAAAATGGGCTCCTCGAGTATGAGTGCAGAAACAGAGCCTATACTGTAGTACCCCTGAAGCTGTTGGAACTTTATGTTTCCTGTGTTTGTATTTGTACATAATGTACATATGATGTTATATGTGTGTGTTCGTACAGGAGGCGGTGGAGTCGTGCCTGACCCGCATCACTAAGTTGGAGCTCCAGCAGCAGCAGCAGCAGGTGGTGCAGTTGGAGGGTGTGGAGAACGCCAACGCCCGCGCCCTACTGGGCAAACTCATCAACATCATCCTGGCACTCATGGCCGTAGTGCTAGTGTTTGTCTCCACCCCAGCCAACTTCATCACTCCGCTCATAAAGACCCAAGATCGGGGGGCCGCCACCATCCTACTGGCCCTTTTTCTGTTCGTCCTTTGGAAGCACTGGGACTTCCTGGTGCTCTGGCTACTGCCAGGCTGAGCCCTCCACAGGCCAACACCTACACACATTGTTTAAATCTGACCTACCACCTATAAGATAGAAATAAATCTTGATACATATGTGGCTGAGAAGATAAGCTTTAAAAAATACATATTTTTCAACACAAATTGTACCCGCATTTAATCCCAATATATTTAAACAATATACAGAATATAAAATGTTTTATTCATCTCATTAAATTGGGAAAATTGCCTCCACAGTAACAAATGTAGGCCAAGGAAAAGCCTACACTGCTCCCTGCAACATTGAACCACTCCAATGCCTGACTCATTATTCTGATGTTGCAGGCAGCTAATAATTTTTTTGTAATCAATTTAATTCAGAACTTAATCAGATCCACAAGGAGCCTAATGAATAATTCAGTGTCGTCCTCTGAGAACCTCCTGGGGTCAAAGACAAACTCTTTTCTGACAAGCAGCTAGCGAGCTGCGTCACACAACTGCCACATTGCTGCACACCTCAGCAAGAATATAATCTGAATTTAATAGTTGCCTGCCCTACAGTAGCTGGCTTGAATTTGGAGACTGCGCAATTAGACTATAGGCTGCTGCAGTGCAATATACTGTATTTGATATCTAGAGGTGGTTGTGGTTTCAACACTATGGGCTAGTGTGGAGCACAGTTGTGTAAATCTGTTCTTTGACTGTGGGTGTAAGTTGTGTGTAAATAAAAAAACAATAGGCCTACAAAGCAAGCCTAGGTGGAATTGGCCTGTCTGACCTACTTTTCTAGGCTACATGCTCTCCACAGGCAAATTCTAATGAAAATGGCCTGGCTGACAGTCTACCTTTCTAGTTTTTCCCACAGCCTGTGGTCGGTGCATGCGTAGGAGCATTGCCATGGCTAGGCTATATGCTGTTACAGGCGAGAGCTGCGGTAGTTGTGTGGGTGGTGGTTTAGCTCACAAATGCATCACTATGCATCTACATTCTCATCCAGTGTTGACTCTAACCATAAGTGTTTATTCTATCTCTAAATTCATTAAAGGCCCAGTGCATTCAAAACGCGATTTTTCTGTGTTTTATATACACTGATGTTGAGTTGCACTCTACAAGGTGTCGAAAGCGTTCCGCAGGAATGCTGGCCTATGTTGACTCCAATGCTTCCCACAGTTGTGTAAAATTGGCTGCACGTCCTTTGGGTGGCGGAACATTCTTGATGCACACAGGAAACTGTTGAGTGTGAAAAACCCAGCAGTGTTGCAGTTCTTAACACAAACCGGTGCGCCTGGCACCTACTACCATACCCCATTCAAAGGCACTTACATTTTTTGTCTAGGTCATTCACACTCTGAATGGCACACTATGTCTCAATTGTCTCAAGGCCTAAAAATCCTTTAACCTGTCTCCCCTCTTTCATCTACACTGATTGAAGTGGCCTGCCTGCTGACATAATCAAGTAGTAAATTAGTTAATAGACCAATAAGAAAGATAGTTCCAAACCTCTCTGCCAATAACAGCTAGTTTTCACTTTTCCCCTCCCCACTCAGACAACTCTCAGACAGTCTTACCAAAATCCTTGCTTGAGAAATTGCTCTTTGCTAAGAAGCGATTTTTGTATATTTTTGACCATTTTAATTGAAAACATTCACAGTAAGGTACTTAATTGTTACCCAGAAATGATTTGATATTGAGATGAAAATAGCTGCAATGGACCTTTAAAGCATAGACTTGCGTCTCTAATGGAGGGGGCTATGCAGTGCTTTCTCTCTGTTACTCACTGTGTCCTGTTCCTCTCTCTCCCTCTATCCTCCTCTCTCCCTCCTCTCCAGTCTTCCTGCCTTTCCCACTAATCCCACTTTCCCCTCCTATTTTCTCTTTCTTTGAATCCGTGCTCCCCACTCCTCTCTCTCTCTCTCTCTCTCTCTCTCTCTCTCTCTCTCTCTCTCTCTCTCTCTCTCTCTCTCTCTCTCTCTGCTTCTATTCTTGCCAGTCTATCTCTTTTTCTTTCTCACTCTAACACACTCTCTACTGTTTCTCTCCCTCTCTTTCTACCTCTCCCATTTTTCTCTCCCCCAAGGTGACTTTCATTCCTATACAGGCACTGCAGAGGTTTTCCCTTTGTTCTGGAAGGCATAAGAGATGAGAGCGATGAGGAACAAAGACTGAGGGGGGAAAGAGAAGGAAAGGGATGAGATGAAGGACAGAGTTAGGTATAGAGAAGGGAACTAATAGGATTAACAGAGGGGTAAAAATCTATATTGTTATTTGTCGCGTAACCATATCAGTATGGTGCACACACATGCACACCCACATACATACAAAACAACAACATACTGGACGTTAACAATCTGGCTTAATAACGTAAGGAGGGTGTTAAGAGGAGAGGTGAGTTACAGTGTATAGTAGTGGAAGGTGTTGGTAGAGGACAGGTTTACCTGAACACACCAGCATTAATTCCCATTAGCTTCCTATTGTCACAGCATTGTAGAGAGGGAGGAAGAGATAAACAAATGTATTAAAGAAGAGCAGGTTGGCTGCAGTCAGCAGTAAATACTGTAAGAATCTGGGACAGAGATGCTAAATTTAGGGATCAGAGAAAGAAGAGGGAGTGGGGTAGCAGGGGATGAAGAATGGTGTAGGGCTATTGTAGGATAACTTTTATGCCATCTATATGGATGTATGATCTCTGTGGTAACTTGTTTCTGCACAGGGTGAACTTTAAATTACTCTATGCAAATGAATTGTATTGTCCTCTCAGGAATTCTGTCTTATTTACATTTGTCTCATCCCCCACACCAGCCTTTAGACGCTGTAACGTTCTGTGGAGATTGGGCCTTGATGGTCAGGTTACTGTAAACTTGGTACCGTTTGATTGGTTAATGGTGGTTGGTTTTGGTTTGTAAAAGTTACATTTTCAAATGTTATAAATGTAATGAAATCCCTTTGTTCAATCTCTTAACCTGTAGCCTGTCCATGGATGAAGGTTGAATGATCAATTCTAATTTCCTAGGCTTCTAGGCATCTCTTTGTTCATGCTTTGTCTTGTAAGTTAACCTTAGGATCTATATGCCTAGAATTATGCTTAGTTAATGTCAGTATTGCTTTGTAACTTAAGTTTTATGCCTTGTATGTGTATCCATTCATTTTACAAAGTTATTAAATAATACTTGCTTTGATATTCACTTCCTTGATATTAGTCAGCCATACCCATAATACTTGAATGCACATGGTTTTACTGTAATATTTAATGGAGTCAGAGGGCATAGGCCCACCCACGGCTGCACCCCTGCTCAGCCAAGTGAAATCCATAAATTGGGGCTAGTTTATTTATTTCAATAGACTGATTCCTTCTAGGAACTGTAACTCAGTAAAATGTTAAAAATTGTTCCATGTTGCATACATTCTTTTGTTCAGTGTATATGTCTTTGCAAGGAAAGTCAAACTTTCCACAAGGAGGGGGATAAACCAACGTGTTGACCATTATACAAGTGTCACGACTTCCGCCAAAGTCGGTTCCTCTCCTTGTTCGGGCGTTCGGCGGTCGACGTCACCGGTCTACTAGCCATTGCCGACCCACTTGTCATTTTCCATTTGTTTTGTCTTATTTTCACACACACCTGGTTTTAATTTTCATCATTACTGTTGGATATTTAACCCTCGATTTCCCCCATGTCTGTGTGGGGAATTGTTTGATGCATGTCGGTTTACGCCGGGTTTGTATGTTTCACCCGTGCCTTTTGTTGGCTGGTTTTTGTGCGGTTTATTGTACTTCCTTACTTGTTTTGGGCATTTTTTTTATTTAACGCGGTTGCGTTATGTATTCTGCATAGTAAAGTGCTTAGTCCACTCATCTCTGCTCTACTGCGCCTGACTTCTTCACACCAGCTACACCCACCGTTTGACAACAAGGTTGATTTTGAAGTCAGATAGCAGGGCTCCCTCATCACGAGACTGTGAGCCTGCTTCACGTCTGCTATGTTAGCCTGCACAAAACATTGGTGATAAACCTAGCAAAACTTGGGGCCTTAATCAGACACATCATTTATACTTTCACAGCACATTTTGATTTTACTAAATGTTATGCTGTTTTCAAATTTAACAAAATACCTTGCTCTTGTTAAAGCTTTTAGAATGGATTTGTTCGTTTGAGCATGTAGAGTGGTGTTACATTGGTAGTCAATTATGTTTTTCTTTGTGTCGAACATTGGAATATTAATAGAAATTGCATGTCAATAACTTGTTCATGATTAATATTGTTGGCCCCATGTCGTCAAATTGGAAGAACCACTATTCAGAGTGCTGTCATCAATTTTAATCAACTAGATGAAAATTGTAACTGAGATTGGTCTTAAAGGAAATTACATCAACAGTCAATTCAATATTTTTGAACTCATTACATGCATCATACTGACTGCCTTTAGGTCCTATAAGAGCTCTTCACACTAACCATCAAACAACACCAATCCTGAACGCTCAGAGCCCCAGTCAACGCTAACTGGGATTCATTTAAAGATACTCTTTGAAGAGGTAGGATTTCAGACATTTTCAGAAGATGGGCAGGGACTCTGCTGTCCTAGCTTCAGTGGAAGCTGGTTCCACCATTGGGGTGCCAGGACACAGAAGAGCTTTGTCTGGGCTGAGCGGGTTGACCCCCGTAGGGGTGAGATGGCCAAGAGACCAGAAGGGGTCTCGGGTTGAAATGTAGGGTTTGAGCATAGCTTAAAGGTAGGGAGGGGCAGTTCCTCTTGCTGTTCCATAGGTAACCACCATGGTCTTGTAGTGGGTCCGAGCCTCGACTGGAAGCCAGTGGAGTGTGCGGATGAGCGGGGTGACATTGAAGAACTTGGGAATGTTGAACACCAGGTGGGCTGCAGCATTCTGGATAGGTTGCCGGGGTTTGATGGTAGTCTAGACAGGAGATTACAATAGCTGTGCAGAGTTGATTGACAGGAAGACAGGTGCATGATGGGACTGGGAGTGCTCTCTCTCCCACACACCCACTCAAGCTCCTCCCTCCATCTCTCTGTAAGCTACTCACTGTGTAAATGAGAAAGCATGCGTGCGCACGTGGCAGCTCAGGAGCAGTGGGGAGTGAGAGTGTGTGCTACAGGGACAACATAATAACTCTTTATGAACCCTTTTTTCTAATAGTGTGCGGTTAAAAATATCAACTGTTCTATCGGATAGGAGACAGTTGTTGAGAGTGTTTGAATATAGTCCAATGTGTATATTTGTAAGGAATAAATTCAGGGAATTTAAGTTAGAAAAATTGACTCTTGAACACTGACATGGTCCCTTCAAACAAATGACTGGCACAAAAGCATACAGTAAATAGTCAATTTCTTTAATACAGCCTTTGTTCTTTTCTAATAAGAAATACAATACAATAACACAATATAAATAATATACAATACTATCATATCTCTATTTACATGACCATAAATGTACAGTACACATATACAGAAACACAAATACATTTAGATGTTTGATCTCTTCCACGTGTCTTCTCACCCTCTCACTTACCCCGGCTGATATTATGGCCAACTGCTGCAACGCAAAACACTTCTTCTACTCAAACCCCTAAGAGCTAGATATTAGAGTATTTACATCCCTGATCATGTACATATAAATACACAGGAATCCATTCCTTCCGTCTGGCTCCAAAGTGAAGAAAGAGGGAACAAGGGAGGGAAAAATGACCTATATTATAGTACCCAACAAACAAGCCTGAAAAAACTCCTTCACACATGAGAGCCATACATAGTCTACCCAAACTGTTGATCATATGTAGCCTACCTGCATGGCAATAACTAAGCTAATACCTATCAGAATAAGTGATTGAGGGCTGGTGCAAGGGTGTAACTGATGTTCAACATGCTTCAGAGGAGATTGATATAAAGCCCTGAGGAGGAGGGAGACACAGATAGAAAACAACCCCCAAGAGCTGCTCCAGGACCTGTCTATCTTTGGGGCCTGGGGTGGTTCACAGTGGTGTTCCACTCTGTTGAATTGTCCCATTGATAAACAGTTGTGGGGGTTACCAAATATTGCCCTTTGATTCCTAAAAGTCCTCTATAAAATTGATGTTTCACTAGTAAATTAACACCATGTTCTAATCACATGGTTACAGTTCTACATGGTTTGGAGGTTACTTTCGCAGGTATCATGTCAGGTGCTCCACCCATATCGCCACGGCAACAGGGCACTGCAGTCAATCAACAGGTGAAGTCCTTCCCTCTTCTGTAGTCTAGCCCATGAGAACAAGCATGAGAACAATCCCACAATGCTTTGTTCACATCCTCAGGGAGGTCTAAGATTATCTATTATATTGATAAGATAGTCGAGTGACCGCTCTCACGTGCCAAGATGCCACGTGCATCCACTTATATCAGTGAATTCTTAACAACCTAACCACTGCGAAACTTTAATACGATCAAATAAGCCTCATGTAGCAAATTAGCAATTACAGTTTCTGTTGACCAAATTTGACACCCTCTCATTGACCTCATTGACTCACTTCGTAGTCTTATTTTTGTGAACAGATTTTTCTCGCTTTGCATTTTCCTCTCTGGGGAGGCTCAGCCACTGTTGACGCTTTATTGCACATGATCACACACACACACACACACACACACACACACACACACACACACACACACACACACACACACACACACACACACACACACACACACACACACACACACACACACACACACACACTATATTCTTGTAAACACAATACACATACAGTAAAACATTCAGAACCATGGGAATCAATTAGGAACTGAATTAAGGCATGACTAATCAAATTATAAAATGTCACTGGATATTGACTCTCACTGAGTTCTGTGTGCAGGTAGATATTGTGTGCTTACTTGCTCCGTGTGACTACAGGTTGATCAATGTGCATGCATGAATGGATTGTTGCTGTTTACCTGTACTGGAATGTATCTAAAGTAACTAAGGTTGTGGCGGAGCAGGTGATGTCCCATATTGCTTGGTAGCTTGGTGTTGCCATGGAGATGGAGCAGCCATCTTGCCTGGGGGACTAATGAGGATCTGTGTATATCACAGAGCAGGTCTGATATTAATTAGAGCTCTGGGCCCACCTGCCATCATCACACCTGGATGGAGGGAGGAGCTAATGATGTCTCCTGACCTTTGTCAACTATCACATGTACGCATACACACAGACAGACACACACACACAAACACAGACAGACACACACACCCTCTCATTCTCTCACAGCCACTGTCAGACAGTTACTGGTGGCGTCACTGCCCTCCAGTCGAGGCTTGCGTCCCTTCCTCTGTCCTCCCCCCTCCACCCAGGAGTTGTGAATAACAGTTCCCCCGCTGGGTGCTGGGTCCACCTGCAGCAGGGACACCACCCTCTTCTTGACACGGGTCTTCAGCGCTTTCGCAGCTTCTGCCTGGTGAAGGCATAGAGCAGCGGGTGGAAGATGGTGGTGCCATATGCCATGGCCAGAAAGCAAAGCCTCACACGTACCAGGCTGTCACTGGGGCCCAGGCACAGGATCAACACGTTGACCATAGACAGAGGAGCCCAGCAGCCCAGGAAGGTGGAGATTATGATAAGGGACATCTTGAAGACTCTCCGCTGGCGTTCCCGCCGGTCTCGGTGGCGCCTCACGGCCCGCCTCAAGGCAATGATGGCTGACACAGAGGCCTGGACACCTGGGCGGTCTGCCGCCACCGGCGGGGGGGAGATGGCGTCAGTGGAGGTAGGGGCCTGGGGGGCAGGGGTCGCTGGGGTGGTGGCGATGGGGGTGGTGGCGGCGGTGTTGGTGACCCCCGTGGCCCCGCTGTCAGAGATGACCAGGGAATAGAGGAGAAGGGTGGGGGAGGTGGGGTGGGGATGGAATGAGGGGCGGGTGGGTTAGGTGCTGGTTCTGGTTGGAGGAACCTCCCCACTGTGGCCAGACTCAACCCCTTCCTCCTTCGTCTCCGCCTGCGGATCCTGCAGCCTGAGTCCTTATTTGAGGCCCGTGGGCCCTCTTGATGTGGGTGCCGATCACGGATGTTGAGGGCCTGCAGGATGCGGTAGTATGTGAACAGCATGACGACCACGGCGATGAAGAAGCAGGGCACTTGAAGCAGAAGGTGGTAGTACATGGCCAGCCCCGTGTGGTAGCCCTGCCCCCCTACACACAGCAGTGTCCGGTTCTGCCACACTGGCGGCAGGTGGTGGGAATAGTAGGGAGTAGAGGGGAGGAGGGGTGAGGGTCAGCCCAGTAGGGTTTAGCCGAGTGGAGGTCAGCCCAGTAGGGATCTCAGGGTCAGATTCTGGGCCAGAGGTCAGATCCCCCATGTCCATCTCCCTCCCTCCTCTTCCTCCCTCGCTGTCTTCCACCTCCGCCCCCGAGAAGAAGAAGTCCCCCTCCAGGAAGGGCAGGAAGAAGACGGCCAATGACATGGCCCAGACAGCGGCCAGGAGGAGTGCAGCTCGCCGCGGGGTCAACAGCCGTGTGGCTGGCCGGACGGAGATGTCGTAGCGGTCCAGGCTGATGACCAGCACGTTAATGGCCGTGGCCACACTGTAAGGATGAACCGCCCACTCACTCAGAGTGTGAGCAGTGAGATAGGGTTTGAGTGTAGGGTTTGAGCATAGCTTAAAGGTAGGGAGGGGCAGTTCCTCTTGCTGTTCCATAGGTAACCACCATGGTCTTGTAGTGGGTCCGAGCCTCGACTGGAAGCCAGTGGAGTGTGCGGATGAGCGGGGTGACATTGAAGAACTTGGGAATGTTGAACACCAGGTGGGCTGCAGCGTTCTGGATAGGTTGCCGGGGTTTGATGGTAGTCTAGACAGGAGATTACAATAGCTGTGCAGAGTTGATTGACAGGAAGACAGGTGCATGATGGGACTGGGAGTGCTCTCTCTCCCACACACCCACTCAAGCTCCTCCCTCCATCTCTCTGTAAGCTACTCACTGTGTAAATGAGAAAGCATGCGTGCGCACGTGGCAGCTCAGGAGCAGTGGGGAGTGAGAGTGTGTGCTACAGGGACAACATAATAACTCTTTATGAACCCTTTTTTCTAATAGTGTGCGGTTAAAAATATCAACTGTTCTATCGGATAGGAGACAGTTGTTGAGAGTGTTTGAATATAGTCCAATGTGTATATTTGTAAGGAATAAATTCAGGGAATTTAAGTTAGAAAAATTGACTCTTGAACACTGACATGGTCCCTTCAAACAAATGACTGGCACAAAAGCATACAGTAAATAGTCAATTTCTTTAATACAGCCTTTGTTCTTTTCTAATAAGAAATACAATACAATAACACAATATAAATAATATACAATACTATCATATCTCTATTTACATGACCATAAATGTACAGTACACATATACAGAAACACAAATACATTTAGATGTTTGATCTCTTCCACGTGTCTTCTCACCCTCTCACTTACCCCGGCTGATATTATGGCCAACTGCTGCAACGCAAAACACTTCTTCTACTCAAACCCCTAAGAGCTAGATATTAGAGTATTTACATCCCTGATCATGTACATATAAATACACAGGAATCCATTCCTTCCGTCTGGCTCCAAAGTGAAGAAAGAGGGAACAAGGGGAGGGAAAAATGACCTATATTATAGTACCCAACAAACAAGCCTGAAAAAACTCCTTCACACATGAGAGCCATACATAGTCTACCCAAACTGTTGATCATATGTAGCCTACCTGCATGGCAATAACTAAGCTAATACCTATCAGAATAAGTGATTGAGGGCTGGTGCAAGGGTGTAACTGATGTTCAACATGCTTCAGAGGGAGATTGATATAAAGCCCTGAGGAGGAGGGAGACACAGATAGAAAACAACCCCCAAGAGCTGCTCCAGGACCTGTCTATCTTTGGGGCCTGGGGTGGTTCACAGTGGTGTTCCACTCTGTTGAATTGTCCCATTGATAAACAGTTGTGGGGGTTACCAAATATTGCCCTTTGATTCCTAAAAGTCCTCTATAAAATTGATGTTTCACTAGTAAATTAACACCATGTTCTAATCACATGGTTACAGTTCTACATGGTTTGGAGGTTACTTTCGCAGGTATCATGTCAGGTGCTCCACCCATATCGCCACGGCAACAGGGCACTGCAGTCAATCAACAGGTGAAGTCCTTCCCTCTTCTGTAGTCTAGCCCATGAGAACAAGCATGAGAACAATCCCACAATGCTTTGTTCACATCCTCAGGGAGGTCTAAGATTATCTATTATATTGATAAGATAGTCGAGTGACCGCTCTCACGTGCCAAGATGCCACGTGCATCCACTTATATCAGTGAATTCTTAACAACCTAACCACTGCGAAACTTTAATACGATCAAATAAGCCTCATGTAGCAAATTAGCAATTACAGTTTCTGTTGACCAAATTTGACACCCTCTCATTGACCTCATTGACTCACTTCGTAGTCTTATTTTTGTGAACAGATTTTTCTCGCTTTGCATTTTCCTCTCTGGGGAGGCTCAGCCACTGTTGACGCTTTATTGCACATGATCACACACACACACACACACACACACACACACACACACACACACACACACACACACACACACACACACACACACACACACACACACACACACACACACACACACTATATTCTTGTAAACACAATACACATACAGTAAAACATTCAGAACCATGGGAATCAATTAGGAACTGAATTAAGGCATGACTAATCAAATTATAAAATGTCACTGGATATTGACTCTCACTGAGTTCTGTGTGCAGGTAGATATTGTGTGCTTACTTGCTCCGTAAACGACTACAGGTTGATCAATGTGCATGCATGAATGGATTGTTGCTGTTTACCTGTACTGGAATGTATCTAAAGTAACTAAGGTTGTGGCGGAGCAGGTGATGTCCCATATTGCTTGGTAGCTTGGTGTTGCCATGGAGATGGAGCAGCCATCTTGCCTGGGGGACTAATGAGGATCTGTGTATATCACAGAGCAGGTCTGATATTAATTAGAGCTCTGGGCCCACCTGCCATCATCACACCTGGATGGAGGGAGGAGCTAATGATGTCTCCTGACCTTTGTCAACTATCACATGTACGCATACACACAGACACACAGACAGACACACACACACAAACACAGACAGACACACACACCCTCTCATTCTCTCACAGCCACTGTCAGACAGTTACTGGTGGCGTCACTGCCCTCCAGTCGAGGCTTGCGTCCCTTCCTCTGTCCTCCCCCCTCCACCCAGGAGTTGTGAATAACAGTTCCCCCGCTGGGTGCTGGGTCCACCTGCAGCAGGGACACCACCCTCTTCTTGACACGGGTCTTCAGCGCTTTACGCAGCTTCTGCCTGGTGAAGGCATAGAGCAGCGGGTGGAAGATGGTGGTGCCATATGCCATGGCCAGAAAGCAAAGCCTCACACGTACCAGGCTGTCACTGGGGCCCAGGCACAGGATCAACACGTTGACCATAGACAGAGGAGCCCAGCAGCCCAGGAAGGTGGAGATTATGATAAGGGACATCTTGAAGACTCTCCGCTGGCGTTCCCGCCGGTCTCGGTGGCGCCTCACGGCCCGCCTCAAGGCAATGATGGCTGACACAGAGGCCTGGACACCTGGGCGGTCTGCCGCCACCGGCGGGGGGGAGATGGCGTCAGTGGAGGTAGGGGCCTGGGGGGCAGGGGTCGCTGGGGTGGTGGCGATGGGGGTGGTGGCGGCGGTGTTGGTGACCCCCGTGGCCCCGCTGTCAGAGATGACCAGGGGAATAGAGGAGAAGGGTGGGGGGGAGGTGGGGGTGGGGGATGGAATGAGGGGCGGGTGGGTTAGGTGCTGGTTCTGGTTGGAGGAACCTCCCCCCACTGTGGCCAGACTCAACCCCTTCCTCCTTCGTCTCCGCCTGCGGATCCTGCAGCCTGAGTCCTTATTTGAGGCCCGTGGGCCCCTCTTGATGTGGGTGCCGATGCGGATGTTGAGGGCCTGCAGGATGCGGTAGTATGTGAACAGCATGACGACCACGGCGATGAAGAAGCAGGGCACTTGAAGCAGAAGGTGGTAGTACATGGCCAGCCCCGTGTGGTAGCCCTGCCCCCCTACACACAGCAGTGTCCGGTTCTGCCACACTGGCGGCAGGTGGTGGGAATAGTAGGGAGTAGAGGGGGAGGAGGGGGTGAGGGTCAGCCCAGTAGGGTTTAGCCGAGTGGAGGTCAGCCCAGTAGGGATCTCAGGGTCAGATTCTGGGCCAGAGGTCAGATCCCCCATGTCCATCTCCCTCCCTCCTCTTCCTCCCTCGCTGTCTTCCACCTCCGCCCCCGAGAAGAAGAAGTCCCCCTCCAGGAAGGGCAGGAAGAAGACGGCCAATGACATGGCCCAGACAGCGGCCAGGAGGAGTGCAGCTCGCCGCGGGGTCAACAGCCGTGTGGCTGGCCGGACGGAGATGTCGTAGCGGTCCAGGCTGATGACCAGCACGTTAATGGCCGTGGCCACACTGGTGAAGGTGACGCATGCCTCATGGAAGCAGCACAGCGTAGCCAGGCTGCCCCCGCCACTACCGTCTGCTGGGAGCAGGATGACCGCCACAGTCAGCGGCAGACACAGCACACACACCAGGATGTCCAGTACATGCAGGCTGACCGTGACCATGTTGCTGACCGAGTCGACCAGGTTGGACTGGGCGCAGTAGAGCACCAGCACGGTCAGGTTGCTGCTGAATCCCAGCACCAGCTCCAGCATCAGCACACTGGTGAGGGACACTTGAAAGCCCAGGGGTAAGGGGGGGCTCCAGCCCTCCTCAGCCCCCGGCGAGTCCCCTCCCTCCAGAAGCCCCGTCCCCTGCCCATCACTAGTCTCCAGAAGGTTGCTGTAGTCCTCGGTCTCCATGGACACCGCGGCACTCGCTCACGCATAGCAATGGCCACGCCAGCCCATTTCCCGCCCTCTCCCTTTCTCTTGGCTGTGACGGGACACCGATGAGAGTGATTGAGTGGTCTGCAGCTCTCTGAAATTCTGTGGAGAGAGAGGGAGAGGGAATTGCTCAGTTTAGCTAGTATCACCCACATTCAAATATAGCACATCCTACGCCTCCAACAACAAATGTGTGACAAACATGTTATTTTTCATGAAATAGGGTGCAGCTATGAGGAGAAACAACAGTAACAGTGTGATCAGTTTGATCCGTTTTCTTGGCAGCTAACTGTATAGACTAGGCTAGAGGTATGATGTATGATCAGAGCTGAGCTGAGACAACAACGTGTCATGGAGCCAGTGGAAATAGTTTTGGGGGTGGGAGTACTTTCCTCTCTCCGAGGGTGGCACGGAGTTAATAGGTGTGTGTGTGTGTGTGTGTGTGTGTGAATGTGTGCTGTGCAGTGAGGGGTGAACAGATGGAGGTAACACAAACAGCCCACAGCTTTTAAACAAGCCATCAGGGAGATATTGGCCTACAGAACTCCCTACCTTCTGTATTGTTCTGCCTGGCTGTATCCCTGCACCAGTAAGGAGGAGCTACATATCTCACTGCTCACACTCTGAGTGAGTGGGCGGTTCATCCTTACACAACATACATCCTCCATTAACTAGGTCAGATAACATACATACATTATGAAAAAGCCTGCTTTTAGCAAAAAAATACTCAGTTGAATTCGGAAGTTTACATACACCTTAGCCAAATACATTTAAACTCAGTTTTCCACAATTCCTGACATTTAATCCTAGTAAAAATCCCCTGTCTTAGGTCAGTTAGGATCACCACTTTATTTTAAGAATGTGAAATGTCAGAATAATAGTAGAGAGAATGATTTATTTCAGCTTTTATTTCTTTCATCACATTCTCAGTGGGTCAGAAGTTTGCATACACTCAATTAGTATTTGGTAGCATTGCCTTAATTGTTTAGCTTGGGTCAAACGTTTCGGGTAGCCTTCCTCAAGCTTCCCACAATAAGTTGGGTGAATTTTGGCCCATTCCTCCTGGCAGAGCTGGTGTAACTGAGTCAGGTGTGTAGGCCTCCTTGCTTGCACACACTTTTTCAGTTCTGTCCACAAATTTTCTATGGATTGAGGTCAGGGCTTTGTGATGGCCACTCCAATACCTTGACTTTGTTGTCCATTTTGCCACAACTTTGGAAGAATGCTTGGGGACATTGTCCATTTGGAAGATCCATTTGTGACCAAGCTTTAGCTGTCTTGAGATGTTGCTTCAATATATCCACATAATTTTCCTTCCTCATGATGCCATCTATTTTGTGAAGTGCACCAGTCCCTCCTGCAGCAAAGCACCCCCACAACATGATGCTGCCACCCCCGTGCTTCACGGTTGGGATGATGTTCTTCGGCTTGCAAGCCTCCCCCTTTTTCCTCCAAACATAACGATGGTCATTATGGCCAAACAGTTCTATTTTTCTTTCATCAGACCAGAGGACATTTCTCCAAAAAGTACGATCTTTGTCCCCATGTGCAGTTTCAAACCGTAGTCTGGCTTTTTTATGGCGGTTTGGAGCAGTGACTTCTTCCTTGCTGAGCGGCCTTTCAGGTTATGTCAATATAGGACTCGTTTTACTGTGGATATAGATACTTTTGTACCTGTGTCCTCCAGCATTTTCACAAGGTCCTTTGCGGTTGTTCTGGGATTCATTTGCACTTTTCGCACCAAAGTTCGTTCATCTCTAGGAGACAGAACACGTCTCCTTCCTGAGCGGCTGAGTGGTCCCATGGTGTTTATACTTGCGTACTATTGTTTGTACAGATGAACGTGGTACCTTCAGGCGTACCTGCATCACAAGCTTCTAAAGCCATGACATGATTTTCTGGAATTTTCCAAGCTGTTTAAAGGCACAGTCAATTTAGTGTATATAAACTTCTGACCCACTGGAATTGTGATACAGTGAGTTATAAGTGAAATAATCTGTCTGTAAACAATTGTTGGAAAAATTACTTGTGTCATGCACAAAGTAGATGTCCTAACTGACTTGCCAAAACTATAGTTTGTTAACAAGAAATTTGTGGAGTGGTTGTAAAACGAGTTTTAATGACTCCAACCTATGTGTATGTAAACTTCCGACTTCAACTGTATGTCCAGATACGAGACAAGCACTTTTCCAATGATATCGGTGATGATTAAACTACACATGAGTACAGTCTTTCTCTGCCCACAGACGAATGTGATGCACAACCATGAGAAGGTGAAACACAATTAAACATTTTTACAAAACCATTAAACACCCTCTAAACATTTCTTCACTTAATTTCACCACCTGTGTAAAACTGTAGATAGCTAACAAGAGGAGAGGTTGGCCATGACAATGAGCAGGTTCCAATGTTCCTCGTTGAGCTTTGTGGGAGAGCTCGCGGGGCTTGTCGACCTAGCACAGGCCCAACCGAGTGTGGCAGTCAATAGTTTTCAGAGAGACACGTAATGAAAACGAATGATCCACAGACAGTGGCACATAAACAAGGCTAACAGGGATGGAGGACCCAGCAGCCCCCCATCTCTTCCCTCCATCTCCTTTCTCTCTTCTGTCTGTTTCTTCAGAGCCTTGCCCCGCCTCCCTCCATCTTATGTTGCCCTAGTTGGCACATATTGGCTTTCAAGTTGGATTCTCTCACAGACATAAGGTTCTGCATTATGCTCAGAATCTTATGCAACCCAGTTGAATTGGTTAAACTAACTCCTTAGCTTGAAATATCCCCACCCACCAACACCATCCAATTGCAGCTCTAGCTGGCTAAAGTTGTTTCAAAAAGGCTGTCACATGTTTATGAGACAAAGGACCAGAGATCTAGGGCTCTATTTTCGGCTGGCGCTAGGGAGGCGCAAGAATCAAAGCAGGTTAGTTTGCAATTTCGTCATGTAAAAACTGGCACACTGGCATTTCCCACCCCTTACGCCAGGTTCTGCAATTTATCTGTCTAACATCAGCTCGCTTGAGCAGAGTTGGAAGGGGTTGACATACACTATATATACAAAAGTATGTGGACACCCCTTCAAATTAGTGGATTCGGTTATTTCAACCACACCGTTGCTGACAGGTGTATAAAATTGAGCACACAGTCATGCAATCCCAATAGACAAATATTGGCAGTAGCATGGCCTTACTGAAGAGCTCAGTGACTTTCAACGCGGCACCGTCATAGGATGGCATCTTTCCAACAAGTCAGTTCGTAAAATTTCTGCCCTGCTACTGTAAGTGTAAGTGCTGGTCAACTGTAAGTGCTGTTATTGTGAAGTGGAAACGTCTAGGAGCAACAACGACTCAGCCGTGATGTGGAAGGCCACACAAGCTCGTCTGTCCTCGATTGCAACACTCACTACCGACTTCCAAACTGCCTCTGGAAGCAACGTCAGCCAGTGGAGGTTCTAGACCCTTTCAACTGGGGGGGCCAAGCTGGGGCCAGTTGTACTGTTAGAGGGGCCAGTTACATTAGACGTTATTGTGGTCATATTGTTTTCTTCACTTCATTGCAGGCATTAGTAGGCAAAAGACCATGTCCCTCTAGTAAATGTGTGGGTTTAATTAGTGTTCCGAGTTGCCACTGTCTAATAACGGATGTAAAAAAAGAACGCTAGCAAAAATGTGTTATGCAAAAATTATTTCATACTCCACATTTAGGGGGGCCACAAGGGGGTCCAAAATTGTTGTCACAGGGGCACTGGTCCCCCCCCCCAGAACCGCCAGTGACGTCAGCACAAGAACTGTTCGTCAGGAGTTTCATGAAATAGGTCTCCATGGCCGAGCAGCTAAGCAAGCCTAAGATCACCATGCTCAATGCTAAGTGTCGGCTAGAGTGGTGTAAAGCTCACCGCCATTAGGAAACGCGTTCTCTGGAGTGATGAATCATGCTTCACCATCTGACGAATCTGGGTTTGGCAGATGCCAGCAGAACGCTACCTGCCCCAAAGCATAGTGCCAACTGTAAAGTTTGGTGGAGGAGGAATAATGTTTTTCATGGTTCGGGCTAGGCTCTTTAGTTCCAGTGAAGGGAAATCTACTTTTCTTAGGGGGTGAATCAGCTTTAATACTGCGGATAGATGGGGTGAATCAGCTTTAATATTGCGGATAGATTGTTGCTTCCATCAATGTAATTGTCTGCATCATTTCCAATGAAGGGAAATATTAACGCTACAGCATACAATGACATTCTAGACGATTCTTTGTTTCCAACATTGTGGCACCAGTTTGGGGAAGGACTTTTCCTGTTTCAGCCTGACAATGCCCCTGTGCACGAAGCGAGGTCAATACAGAAATGGTTTGTCGAGATTGGTGTGGAAGAACTTGACTGGCCTGCACAGTACGCTGACCTCAACCTCATCGAACAGCTTTGGGATGAATTGGAATGGCGACTGCAAGCCAGGCCTAATTGCCCAACATCAGCGCCTGACCTCTCTAATGCTCTTGTGGATGAATGGAAGCACGTCAAAAGAGTGGAGGCTGTTATAGCAGCAAAGGGGGGAACCACTGATATGCCAATTTCAATCAGCTTTCCGGATGGCTGGTCTCAGACGATCCCACAGGTGAAGAACCAGATGTGGAGGTCTAAGGTGGACCTGTGTAATGATAATGCTGTTTAATCAGCTTCTTGATATGCCACACCTGTTAGGTGGATGGATTATCTTGGCAAAGGAGAAATGCTCACTAACAGGGATGTAAACAAATGTATTTAAAACACTTGAGAGAAATACGTTTTTTGTGTGTATAGTATGGAACATTTCTTGGATCTATATTTTCAGCTCATGAAACATGGGACCAACACTTTACATGTTGCGTTTACATTTGTTTTTAGTGTACTTAGAACAATGTGGACTGCAAACATGTTCAACATATTTAGCAAATATGGGATAGGCCTAGCTACAATTTGTTTCTGTAGGCTTTAACAAACTAGGCTATAACGGACTAATGCTGCATTCTCCTCTTCTCTGCTCTATTCTGCTATCCTCTACTTGCCTCTCCTCTCCCATCATGTATCCAGTTTAAAGCTGCAGCCAGACAAAGTAAAAAAAGTCATTATGTTGAACCTTGTTCCTCGTAATCCAGTAATGGGATCCATGGTGTTTGAGGTGTGGCTGGAACATCAATGTAAGGCATCATCGATCTGCCAATTTAATGGGCCTGAGACAAGAGAGAACACACACACACTCACTCCCCAGAACACCTGAAATGAAGTCGCTCTGTTGTGATACATCCTGTCACTGTGTAAGTTCTCTGGGAGGTGATTTGTTGCAACTTTTAAAAGTTGCCTGCAACTTGGGCTTAGTATTTATGTAGACACATTCTCTTTGAAAGGTTGGGAAATGCAATGAAGATTGGTAAGATTATGAAAATGTATGACGTTTGAAGCGGACTTTGACATTCATAATAGACACATACGGTATATTCTGAGTCCTAAATGGCATCCTATTCCCAATATGGGCTCTGGTCAAAAGTAGTACACTACACTCTTAGAAAAATGGGTTCCAAAAGGGTTCTTCGGTTGTCCCCTTTTTGGTTTCAAGTAGAACTCTTTTTGGTTTCAGGTAGAACCCTTTTTGAAGTCAACCAACATCTCCTTGTTTTTTTCTGTGTTGAATTCCAGGTTCATTGTGACTGCACCAGGCCACCTGCCGGTCGACCTCTCCACGGTACATGAACTTGCCGTCGATGATGAGACCAACCAGTCTGACTCAAGAGACTCGAGTCTCACTCATCACAAATTTGATGACTTGAGACTCGATTTGATACATAATAAAATAACTTGAAACTTGACTTGGACTCGCAAGACTCGGGACTCGACTTTGACTTGAAACTGATGACTGTTTTGTCGCTCATTTTGAGACACAGTCTCCATGGATTACTCTCCATGCAGTCAGTAGCCGCAGCATCGACCTTGCAACAACAACAAAAAGTGCAACAGATTGGCTAGTGAAATGCACACAACCCTTTAATTGGATCAGCAAACTGTCAATCAACACTGGTCAGCAAGCTAGCTAACAGTTTGTTGATTTACTGTACAGTTATAGGATCAGGTGCCGCGCTAATGTCAAATTGTAGGGAGAGAGGATTGCCATAATAAATAAATATGCAGCTCCAAAAATTGTTTGGCGATCAAGAATATTAAGTGTTTACTTTGCAAGCTTACCAGCAATTGGGCATTAATCAACAATTGCTACCATAAGCCTACTGGTCTTCTGGTATGTCAAAATTGCTTTAAATGTATAATTTACCTATTAAGCTTGGATTTGGAATTTGTTGTTAAATTATTACTGTGGCAATGAAGCACGATAGACGCATCTCGCCCAAACTCCCACAGTGGAGAGCGCTTTGTTATCTTGTTTAAATGTTTGCTTGTACTTTCACCTGTTTAAATGCATATGTGGTAAATCTATATTCCATCTAATCCTACAATAATTGTTAGCATTTCATCATTCCATCCCAGTACTGTTTATTGCAACACTTGTTTAATGTTTGATAAGATACATTTTAATTTAGCCTACCATTTCTTACCCTCTGAGTGGGCGCAATGTTTATTTCGCACTTTGATGTTTGCAAGACTCACGAGGTAGAAGTTCTGTTTTTTTAATTCAATGTATGGTTTCCTTTGTTCATATTTTCTGGGCTATGTCAGCGTTCTGTGTGTTTGTGTCCTATGTCTCAGTCATTCTGGTTGTACAGTGGCTTGCGAAAGTAATCACCCCCCGTGGCATTATTTTGTTGCCTTACAACCTGGAATTAAAATAGATTTTGGGGGGGGTGGTTGTATCATTTGATTTACACAACATTCCTACTACTTTTTAAGATGCAAAATATTTTTTATTGTGAAACAAACAAGAAATAACACAAAAAAGCAGAAAACTTGAGCATGCATAACTATCCCCCCCCCCAAAGTCAATACTTTGTAGAGCCACCTTTTGCAGCAATTACAGCTGCAAGTGTCTTGGGGTATATCTCTATAAGCTTGGCACATCTAGCCACTGGGATTTTTGCCCATTCTTCAAGGCAAAACTGCTCAAGCTCTTTCAAGTTGGATGGGTTCCGCTGGTGTACAGCAATCTTTAAGTCATACCACAGATTCTCAATTGGATTGAGGTCTGGGCTTTAACTAGGCCATTTCAAGACATTGAAATGTTTCCCCTTAAACCACTAGAGTGTTGCTTTAGCAGTATGCTTAGGGTCATTGTCCTGCTGGAAGGTGAACCTCCGTCCCAGTCTCCATTCTCTGGAAGACTGAAACAGGTTTCCCTCAAGAATTTCCCTGTATTTAGCGGCATCCATCATTCCTTCAATTCTGACCACTTTCCCAGTTCCCAGTCACTACAAACACCCTGGTTTGATTACAGGCTGTATCACAACCGGCCGTGATTGGGAGTCCCATAGGGCGGCGCACAATTAGCCCAGCATTGTCCGGGTTTGGCCGGAGTAGGCGGTCATTGTAAATAAGAATTTGTTGTTAACTACTTAGGGAGCAGTGGGGTGCTAGAAAAAGTCATTTATTATATCCATAAATCTCCGTTTGGTTGGCGCTTATGTTCAGAAAATCCAACGTCGAATCGCCCATTGAAACGTGAAGAGAACGCGTTCAAATATACCTATACAATTTTCCTAAACATATCAAATACCAGTTATAATGCATCCTTAGCTATCCTTTTATGAATATTAGCAATAATATTTCACTCGGATGGTCACCTAAACGTTATATAAGTAAAATAAAGTGGGGTGACTCGCGCCCGAGAAAACTTGTTGACATTTCAGGTCCCCTTACCATTTCCTGTCCTACCCGTTTTGCTTACTCCAAATCATTCCCAGTCTTTGTATATAGACTGTTGACATCTAGTGGAAGCCATAGGTACTACAATCCAGGAGCTGGATTGCCTTGAAGTCAATGGGGAAAGTGTCAAACAGAGCAAAGGTCACCAAAAACTGCATTTCCGGATGGATTTTCCTCGGGTTTTCGCCTGCTATATAAGTTCTGTTATACTCACAGACATTATGTTAACACTTTTAGAAACTTCAGAGTGTTTCCTATCCAATAGTACTAATTATGTGCATGTCCTATTTTCTGAGCCTGAGTGGCAGGCATTTTACTTTGGGCACGCCAGACTCTCCAAAACCGTGAAGAAGTTAACGGACTTGCCAAGTTAAAAAATATATTTATTTTTAAATTTGGTTTTGTACACCAGCTTCGAACAGCTGAAAATACAATATTTTTGGTTATTGAAAATAAGTGGTTTAGATAAATGCTAATAGTTCGCCAAATTTCAGTTTTAGCAACAGGAAATGGCAGAGTGATTTCTGCATATTGCACCTTTAAGTGTGGCTGGAGAGACCTTGTCCAGGCCAGCAACGTTCCTGCTGTTCTGTTTCCTAAAGAGTCTGTTTACCTCCTGCTGTGTGATGACCAGGGGTGGGGGAAGGGGGAGGGCAGCCTGGGAAAGGATGGCAGGTACCTGGGATGGCAGAGGGGTAGAGAGCCTGGAGAGGTATGGGGAAGGGAGGGGTGTGGGGTGGGGTAGATGGGTGAGAGTAGGAAGTGGCAAAGAGGGGGAGGTGGAGGGGGGTATTGTCCTGGTGATTGAGGAGACATTGTGAGTCAAATTTGCAGTAAAACCGGTTTAGTTTATTCGGCAGTGAGGGGTCGTCTGCAGTCGGAGAGCTTTTGGATTGTAGTTGGTAATTTGTTTTAGTCCTTCCAGACAAACGAGCAGTCGTTGCTGGAGAACTGCTGCTGTAGCCTGACTTTGTACTGCTGTTTGGCTGCCTTAATTCCTGAGAGTAGCTTTTTCTTGGCCTTTCTATAGAGATCCCTGGTCTTGCTCCTGTGGTCTTCCTCTCTGGCAGAGCAGAGAGCCAAGTGGGCTTCCACTTTGGCACTATGGAGAGCCCTGAGCTCACCATGGCTTTTCGTTCCTGTGTGATAGAAAAGTGTTTGATGGGATGCAGTTCTCCCCACATACACTGATGTAGGATGTGACCCTGTCTGTGTAGTCATGTACGTTGGCATTGTTGTTCTTGAATATGTTCCAATCCGTGAACACGACAAGAATGAGAGATTGGTGTTGTCCCTATGTGACCCTATATTGATATGGACAACATGATGGACATCAAAGTAGTGATTCGCTCCTGCAGGTTCATGCTCTACAACATCCGTAGAGTACAACCCTACCTCACAAAAGAAGCAGCGCAGGTCTTAATCCAGGCACTTGTCATCTCTTATCTGGACTACTGCAACTCTCTGTTGGCATATGCCATCAAACCCCGGCAACTTATCCAGAATGCTGCAGTTCACCTGGTGTTCAACCTTCCCAAGTTCTCCCAAGTCCCCCTGCTCCTCGACATACTCCACTGGCTTCCAGTTGAAGCTCGCATCCACTACAAGACCATGGTACTTGCCTATGGAGCAGCAAGAGGAACTGCCCCTCCCTACCTATGCTCAATCCCTACACCCCAACCGAGCACTCCGAGCAATCCTTCCCCTCCGCTTTCATAAACGAACACTCGTATTTGACTCTTTTCCTCCTTACTAACTCTTGACTTTGCTGAAAGCTACTTTATTGAGGCAAAATGTACTTACTATGGCTGTGATATGTGGTTGTCCCACCTAGCTATCTTAAGATTAATACACTAACTGTAAGACTGTCTGCTAAATGACAAAAGTGTAATAATGTAAAAATGTAAGGAGAGGTGAACTCAAGTTATTCCTTTTGACAAGAGGCGAGAGGGTGAAGAGAGTACCAAGAGGCAGAGCCAGAGAGAGAGATAGATAGCGTTGAGACATGGCAGGGAGAAAATGGAAGTAAAAGAGGTTGACAGAATGATAAGAGAAAGTAGCAAGGTCTCTACAAGAGGAAAAACCTGTAAGTGCAGTGCCAAGCTGTTCATCTTCAGATAACTGTTGCTGTGATCAACAACTTGTGTTTGCTACTTCCAGTAGTAACCATCTGTAGTTACCATGCCGATCTGGCACATTTGAGGTGAAACATCAACTCTCCAGCCGACCAGGGGCCAGAGATCTTTTTTCCAGACAAGAAAACAAGTTGCCACAGAAGTAACACTGAAGTGAGACAATGCCTATCTGTCTCTGTCCACCTGTTCTAAACAGGGATTGGAACCAGTTCAGGGAAAAGAACTGAAAACTGCAAAATAAAATGTTTAATGGAACAGAATCAGAACCGGGAACGAAAATGAGCTATACTATTCCGGAACAGAACTGTTATTTTAAAAGCATTTACTTAACGGGATTTTTTTTTACAGTCCCACAAAAAACGCAACAAAGCGCCTATGCAAAGCCCTCACTCAGTGTCTACCTGCCAGCTGAAAATCTTTGCCAGTGTTTGTGTGTAGGCTACCTGCTCCTCCCCCTCTGAAGCATAGTCTACTGTAACCTACTGACGTTACAAGCGTGATTCAGAAATTAGATAGATTTTTTTTTATTAGAGAATACTGGATTAACCATTTCACAACTTGCAAAGAAAAAGCCATATCTCAGACTGGCCAATAAAAAGAAAAGATTAAGATGGGCAAAAGAACCCAGACACTGGACAGAAGAACTCTGCCTAGAAGGCCAGCATCCCGGAGTCGCCTCTTCACTGTTGACGTTGAGACTGGTGTTTTGCAGGTACTATTTAATGAAGCTGCCAGTTGAGGACTTGTGAGGCGTCTGTTTCTCAAACTAGACCCTCTTAATGTACTTGTCCTCCTGCTCAATTGCGCACCGGGGCCTCCCACTCCTCTTTCTATTCTGGTTAGAGCCAGTTTGCGCTGTTCCTGTGAATGGGAGTTGTGCACAGCGTTGTAAGGGATCTTCAGTTTTTTGGCAATATCTCGCATGGAATAGCCTTCATTTCTCAGAACAAGAATAGACTGACGAGTTTGAGAAGAAAGTTATTTGTTTCTGGCCATTTTGAGCCTGTAATCAAATCCACAAATGCTGATGCTCCAGATACTCAACTAGTCTAAAGAAGGCCAGTTTTATTGCTTCTTTAATCAGAACAACAGTTTTCAGCTGTGCTAACATAATTGCAAAGGGGTTTTCTAATGATCAATTAGCCTTTTAAAATTATCAACTTGGATTAGCTAACACAACGTGCCATTGGAACACAGGAGTGATGGTTGCTGATAATGGGCCTCTGTACGCCTATGTAGATATTCCATAAAAGATCTGCAGTTTCCAGCTACAATTGTCATTTACAACATAAACAACGTCTACACTGTATTTCTGATCAATTTGATGTTATTTTAATGGACAAAAAAACATTTCTAAGTGACCCCAAACTTTTGAGTATATGTAGCCTGAGAAACAAGGTTCATGAAATTGACAACTTACTAACATCAGAAAACATTCATATTCTGACCATCTTTGAAACACACTTAAATAATTCCTTTGATGATGCAGTAGTAGCTACACATGGTTATAGCATATACATAAAATAAAGGAATGCAAATGGAAGAGGTGTATATGCTATATATGTCCAGAGTAATATTCCTGTTAGGCTGAGAGACGATCTCATGTCAGATGATGTGGAAGTAATATAGCTACAGGTTCATCTGCCTTACCTAAAGCCTATTCTCATAGGAAGTTGCTATAGACCACTGAGTGCTAAAAGTGTCACACCCTGATCTGTTTCACCTGTCTTTGTGATTGTCTCCACCCCCCTCCAAGTGTCACCCATCTTTCCTGTGTTCTCTGTTTGTCTGCTGCCAGTTCGTCTTGTCTTGTCAAGCGTACCAGTATGTTTTCTGAGCTCCTGTTTTTCCTAGTCTCTGTTTTTCTAGTCCTCCCGGTTCTGACCTCTTGCCTGCCCTGACACTAAGCCCACCTGACTCACCACTCAGCCTGCCCTGACCTCGAGCCTGCCTGCCGCCTTGTACCATTTGGACCTGGTTTCTAAACTTTTGCCTGTCCTTGACCTGCCTCTTGCCTGCCCCTTGTTGTTTAACTTCTTAGGGAGCGGCTGCATAGGTGACGGTTTTGGAGAGTCTGGCGTGCCCAAAGTAAAATGCCTGCCACTCAGGCCCAGAAAATAGGATATGCACATAATTAGTACTATTGGATAGGAAACACTCTGAAGGCGAAAACCCGAGCAGGCGAAAACCTGAGGAAAATCCATCCGGATTTGCAGTTTTTTTTGTACTTGACCTTCTTCTCCAGGCTGCCTATTCATTTTTATTTTAACCAGGACTGAGACTGCAGTACCTATGGCTTCCACTAGATGTCAGCAGTCTCTATACAGAGTCTGGGATCGATAGGAGTAAGCAAAACGGATAGGAAGAGGAAATGGTCAAGGGAGCTCAGATGTCAACAAGATTTGTCGGGCGCGAGACTGGGTGCGCGCCCCACTTTATTTTACTTATATAACGTATAGGTGACCTTATGCATTATAACTGGTCTTTGATTTGTTTAGGAAAAGTTTATAGGTATATTTGAACGCGTTCTCTTCACGTTTCAATGGGCGATTCGACATTGGATTTTCTGAACATAACGCGCCAACCAAACGGAGATTTATGGATATAATAAATGACATTTTCTAACAAAAGAACCATTGGATGTCTTCGTTGGACACTTGGGAAGCCCTCAGCAGAAGTTCTTCGAAAGGTATGGGATTTGTTTTCGCTGTGATATGGGTTTTGTGTGAACCGCGCTGGTTTATGAATTTATGCTAATGCAGAAATATTAGAGGTGCTATCCTCAAACAATCAAATGTTGTGCTTTCGCCGTAAAGCCTTTTTGAAATCTGCCAACGCTGTGATATTGCCAAGAATCAGAGCTTTTGATGACTATGCAACACTTGTATATTGATGAATGTTTAATAATTAAACTTTGGGATTTTGAATTTGGCGCCTTACATTTCACCGGGTAGTGAAAGCACCCCACTGCTAGCGCCCCACTGCTCCCTAAGTAGTTAATACATTTCAGAGACTCAAACCATCTGCCTCCTGTGTCTGCATTTGGGTCTCGCCTTGTGCCGTTATAGAAAGTCAGCATTTGGACTATACAGAATGTGTTAAATGCTCGATAATGTATGTGATATCACCAGAAAGATGTATTATATTGTGTTTTGTTTCCTGTTTGGACCACAGGAAGAGTAGCCACTGCCTTGGCAGCAGCTAATTGGGGATCCTAATAAAATACTAATACACTCGCCTGTGTGTGTTATTTGTCCAGCCAAGTACGCAGTAAACAGTGAACAATATAGCTGGAAGCAAGGTGACACACCACAGACACAAAGCCCAGCAGGCATGTGATTGACAGGGCAGACAGAGATGGAGTGGATAGGGGAAGAGATGAAGACAACCAGCCTCATGTTCTATTTAACAACAACCCAAATAGAGGAGAAACGAGGGGAAAATGCCAGTCCCTGAGGTCATTAAAGTTTAATGGCAGATCCAGCACATCTCCCCAACCAGGAGCCAAAACTCCTAACAAAACACAAGCAATCAATCAACTGATTTGGCCAAAGTCAAAGGAACCAATAAGATCCCAGTTGCCTACAAGAGGCCCCTCATTACCCAATCAGAAGCTTAATTTGGACTCAGGGGGTGACATCAGAGCCTTGTGTGTTCCTCTGTGCCCTCTTCATTAGTTTGACTCTGTTCAGATCGATGTGTGACTGGTACAAACTTTGTACCAGTCACACATCATTGTTCTCAGAAAGACAGCAAGTTCTACCACCTCACCTAGCAGGCAACCAATAGACCTTGCTTATGGCTATCGAGCTCATGACGTTCAATTTGATCGAACTACTAGACTCAACCAGCAGATAGAAACATTATTTTAGAACTTATAATAGAATTAAGTGCACACTGTCTTGTTGCCAGATTTAACAAATAAACAAAACAAAAAAAGAATTTATTGGTCCTAAATAGAAGCGTGTCACTCTAACCAGAGCGAGAACTCTGCTCCATCTCCTACAGTTATGGGACTCTGTTGCTATGGCATAGGTGAGAGTTGACTGACAGCTAGTCAAGCTCCTATAGTTCCACTGTCACAGGAGGCAAGTCTATAAACAGATCCGGCTGTCAATGTGACAGGTTCTCATTAAGACACACACACACACAGCAATGGCCTTGGGAGACAAAATGGTGTGACATCTGTAAAAGGACAGAGACCACCACTAAATCGAGAGTGAAAATATAGTGATAAAGTGTATTGATAGATGGGTACTGACAGAGAGAGGGAGCAAGGGGGAGGGACAGAGAAAGAGAGAGGGGGTGGAGGGAGAGAGAGTGTGATAGTGAGAGAGAAAGAGAATAAGAGGACTAGAGAGAGAGAGAGAGATGGGAAGAGAGTGAAGAGACTGCTGACTCATGGCTGTCTTAGGTGCTTCTAATGTCCGCAGTGAGACAATCGATCAAAGGCTTAATTTTCCCACTCAATTCATCCCGCAGTGCTAACCGCTAGCAGCCACCAGCTGGGCCAGCAGCCTCCCTGGCAGCCAACCAACACCTAGCAGAAAAAACAGCCTGTCCAAGCCCAACACAGAGCATGCTACTGCCAGCTCAATGCAAAGAAGCCAAATGAGAAAAGAAAGGTAGCTGCCCGGTTCACTCTATTTTCTCTGGACAGTCATCAATAGTAAATAGAAATGTTCTTACTACGGCTATTTTGTTTAGCGCTACTGGGATATGCTATTTAAAATCTGACAGTAAAATAATAGAATACGCTCCACCCGTCATTTTCACTTCTGCTCAGTTCGCTTAATGCAAACCCCCACCACCCAACCATACACTGATATACACACTCACATGTACACACACACACTGCCTAATGCATCCCACCTCAGGGATGGCTACGTACACGCGCGCACGCACACACACACACACGCCATATTGTGCCACCAATACACACAGCCTATCCCACCATACACTGCTTCAAACCCCCACACAGGAACGTATCCTCTATCCCACATCACCACCACCACCAACCCACTCCCCTCTGAAGATTTATAACCATCTGTGGTAACTTACATCTTGTGTGTTTAAAAGACTGCTGGATCCCACCCACCCCTGTTTGAGAGTGAGAGGGGGTGGGGGGTGTAGGGAAGGAGTGATGAATGGGAGGGAGGTATAGAGGTGCAGATGGATGTCGAGTCATGTAATCGCTTGAGGGGAATGTTTGAGCCCTATTCACCCCCTCTATCCAGCTCTCATTTGACCACTCCCAAACCCTCCTCCTCTTCTCTCCTCTTTTCCATCCATAATGCTTCCACCTTCTTTTGCTTGTTTTCTCTCTCCATATTTTCAGGATCTCCTCATAATGTAAATGTTGAGACCTTTCAAGCTCTTTCTGTATCAGCTATAATACCAATTAAAAACAGATTTCCAATGGAAATCTCTGTAATCTCTGTAATTACAACTCTACTAATTTCTATCACCAACATTTTGTATTTCCTTATAAATACCAATAATTGCTCTTTAAAAGAGCCATTGGTTCCCACTATCTCTCTGCCTTACTCACACAAACACAATTGGACACAGATGGCCTAACACCTACACAACAGCCCACAACTCACCCACCCAGCAACACATCCACATGCCTGAGGTGAACCCAAATCCTGTCCAAAATGGCCCTGGTACAGTAAGGCAGAGGAACCCCTAAGGATAGCTACAGACGGAGAGGACCTTGATCTCCAGGTAACCCTGGGGTCCTGGGGCAGTGTCATCATTATCATGTGTTGGTTTATCAGATTGTTGTCAATGGAAGTTGCTTTAGCATCCGTTATAAAACCTTCTCACATCACATAACTATCCCCAGCCCCGAGAGACCAAGTCTGTCATTTAGCCATTACAAGTACCAGCCCATCAATAAGGCCAATCAAGACTGCAGCGCAATCAAGCCTCTTTAAAAAAAGAGAATGAATCCAAATCAGGCGCCACTGAGTCACTGTATAATCAAGCTATGACGGAGAGGGTTTAAGCATAGCAGACCGCATGGAGAGAAATTATGATGCTGGTAGGTTGTGTATTCTAGCACAATGTGATATGTAGTGCTGTTGAACAATAACTTAGTGGATTATAATTACATTCATTAGTATACAATTTTTCCCCATAATTACTCCTACATTACTTGAGGGGTTTTAAGTGCTAAGCGGTGCTAAGCAACGGTGGCGTCAGTTTGTGACGGCCTTTCTGTCATGAGGAGTGAATGGATTCCCCGAGTTCCGTCTGGGGCACAAGTGGCCATTTTAGGTTAAAAAACATGTCAATCTCATAAATTGTGAGAAACCAGCTTCACAGACATTGCACTGCTTTCAAAGAACAGCATTCAAATCCTGTGTATTTTTCTGACCTCACCTGGGTTTCAAATACTTTAAAAATGTATTCAAATACTTTGAGCATTGCTTGAGTCTACCTGGAGTGCCAGATGGGCAGGTTTGCAATTTTAGTAGGCTACTTTTCTGTTAGTTTATTAAACCAGACAAGCTCAAACAAGTATTTGAATCAAATTCACAAGTATTTGAAACCCAGGTGTGGTATTTTCCCTTTGTCATTCCATGTCCCCCAACACATGAGAACAAAATTGTTCGCAGACAGTTTGCCACATGTTTATGTATGAATTTGTCCCAGAAGCTGGCTGCTGGTGTTGGAACAGAGGTGTAGTTTTGTTTTTGTTGCTCTCCCCTCTAGCCCTGCATCATCTATTTTGTCTTCTCCAACTGTTCAGTGCTCCCCCCTAGTTAACTGTAATCCAATCAGGCTTGTGTTTGTGTCAGGGCATGCCATGGATCAATTTCCCCATATGCCAGAGTCCCATTGTAACATTACAGTTCAACATTTGCCTGAACAAGCCAAGGGAGAGGGAGAGAGCGGGAGAGGGAGAAGGAGCTAAAAACAGGAACAAAGAGATGGGTAGATCAAGAGAGGTTTCACTTTTAGAGCAAAGGGAGAGAAAGAGAAAAGGACAGAGGACAGACAGTAGCAGAAAGGCAAGAGAGAGAGAGAGAGAGAGAGAGAGACAGACAGACAGACAGACAGAGAGATGAGAGATATGAGAGGCCTAAGTAGGGTTAAAGTGATGAAGTTAAATCTCTCCAGAAGGCAATTAGAGCTCAATGAATCCCATCTATCTCATGCAGACAGGGCGTAATTTGGGCAGGAGGGGAGGGCCACTACTGTCATCTCCCTCACTCCCTCCGCTAGGCTATCACACTGCAGTGACAGAGCTCAACAACGGAGGGAGAGGGAAACCAGCACCATACCGTCCTGCACGTGGCCTTGCCATACTACACATATACACACGCATGCAGGCACACACACTCTCACATCATGAATGGATGCACACGGGCACACATGGCACGGACACACACCCACGTGCACACGTTCATACACACAGCAAGCACACACACACACACGTATGCACTCACACAGACACATGAACGGATAAAAAAAGCACACACATTTATGTTTTATCTCCCCACTCTCACAGCGATCTCCCCCTCCTTGATGGTGTATCTCTCCTTAGTGTCTCCCTCCACCTCACTGGCGATTTATCTTTCCATCTATCCATTTTGTCTGCTTTTCATGTGCCCCTCCATCCCACCCCCTCTTCTTACTTTTATCCTATCTAGCTTTGGATCACACACATCTCTCTCACTTTCTCAATGTATTTCTTGTGCGGTGGAGAAATCTCTTCTCGTCACTTATTATCTTGGATCAGTGAATTAATTGCAATTTAATTTCACATAGCCACCTCACTGCTTTACTCAGGGGAAAAGTCTGCACATTAGAACTGTGTAAAACTGAACCCTCTTCAGATTCACCCTGTTCAAACCGTCTGAGTGAGAGAGAGAAAAGATTAGAGATGGTTTTGGAGGTGCATGGAGCCCTGTGGTTCAAGGATGACTTTAAATATCCGGCTATTAAGAATAGGCCGAGGCTGCGGATCCACCGCCGGGCTCCCCTGGATCTTTTTTCCCCAGAGCTGAAGGTTCTGCGCATGTGTTATTTTACGCACTATTTTGTTTTTACATATCTGCTGCTCAACCTCCCCTTCACGTTTCTCTCTTTATTCACCTTCTTCTGAACCCTCAACCAATTTGATCAACATGATGATGTAGCCTATGTCTCTGCCTTATATTTCTGAGGGTAATTTAGGACGTAGGCTACAACCTTCTCCGTCTGCTGTAACTAAGGATATTGCAGCAGCACAAGCAGGGCGCAGTCTACACATTGCATTGGGGCAAAACAATCTGCTTTTTAACCACACATGTACATTTGCGATGATGTAATCTTTATAGTTATGCTGCCATATTGTAGACTGAAAAAGAACACTACTAATTTGACAGCTTTTCTGCTCTCTGCCATGCCAATGTTGTAACGAAGATTAAAAATTTAATGTAATCGTTATTTAGACTGTGTGTCTGTGTCTTGCTTGTGTTTGATATGCTGCCTAAATAGCTGCATGTACTCCCTCCTGAAAAAATAACATGAAATTGCTTCTTAGACTGCCTGTTTGTGTCGTGCTTATGTTTGCAATAGCCTAGCCTACTGTTCCAACAGACAAATACATTTGTTAACCCACATATCGATCATGTGCAACATGTCGAAGTTTGTAGACTACAACATGAAAAGACGTCCGATCATTGAAGCGGCAGCAGAGTGAGCAGCAGCGATGCAACAAAAAAATCTACGTACTGTAGAGAATCCTGCACATGCACAGGCCCTCTCGGACCTTCAGTTGGCAGGAAGAAAGGTCCAGGAAAAGTTAGATCTGCAACCACTCTATTAGGAATAATAGTCTTCCAGCAGTCTTAGGAAATAAGGCATAGCTGGAACCAGTGAGTCTGTGTAAGCCCTCAGATTCACAACACAAAAGCCCATCAGATATACCAACACTGATGAAAACATACTGTATGAACACATTGGGGCGGCAGGGTGGTTAGAGCGTTGGACTAGTAACTGAAAGGTTGCAAGTTCAAATCCCCGAGCTGACAAAGTACAAATCTGTCGTTCTGCTCCTGAACTGGCAGTTAACCCACTGTTCCTAGGCTGTCATTGAAAATAAGAATTTGTTCTTAACTGACTTGCCTAGTTAAATAAAATAAATAAAAAAAAGACAAATGACTTAACCGTAGACAACTGCCTTAAACAACAACCTTTCTTATTTCTGATGTCCCTAGACTTCCAGGCAAATTGTGACTCACATGATGTAGTGAAAACTGAGGATAGTGAGTGTATTAGCCTCTACATCAGAACATTCAGTGCATTACAGAACAACTGTAGGAGGGAGAAAATATTTTACTCATTGTACAGAAATCAAATATGACAGCTTCCATCAATTACTGCAGCAGCTAGCTGTAAAGTGACACACTTTGTAGAAATATATTCCCCCACCACATCCACCATCAAAGCCTCCATGAACACACACACACGTGCACCACATCATGCACAGAAAGACAAACACCAAACACACACTCTAGTGTGCAAAATTTTAAATTGTATGCACACACACGTTCTCTCTCTCTCTCTCTCTCTCTCTCTCTCTCTCTCTCTCTCTCACGCACAGGCATAAGCATTTTTTAAATGTAGTTTTATGAAGTCAGCGGAGGTCTCAACTTACTTTTGAGAGTTAGAATAGTAGAAGACACAAGGTGCAAGTTCAGAATTTGGTTGTGCATCAGTAGTTTTCTCTTGTTTTGTCAGTAACTGACAGTCACTCAATTAGCCATGTCAGCTAACAATTTTTACATTGGTAAGTTTTTTAAATATATTTTAACCTTTATTTAACTAGGCAAGTAAGTTAAGAACAAATTCTTATTTTCAATGACGGCCCAGGAAGAGTTAGTTAACTGCCTTGTTCAGGGGCAGAACAACAGATTTTTACCTTGTGAGCTCGGGGATTCGATCTTACAACCGTTCAGTTACTAGTCCAATGCTCTAACCACTAGGCTACCTGCCGCCCTTAGTCTAGCTAGTTATCAAAACTTTTAGTAATCATGGCTGAATACCAACCGGGCACACAGGGCACGTGTCCAGGCGCCCTGACCTCCAGGGGGCCCCCATTGATTTTATTTTATTAGTCACTCCCACTCAGATATCATTCCATGACATGTCATGACAAAATATTGTAGAATTGTAGGAAATTTTCTTTAAAACTGCAAAACATTATCTCTGCCCCATGGCAAAATGTGTATAACTTCAGAAAAACTGCAACATATTCTCTATGCCTGCCCCATGGCTAAATGTGTAGAATTGCAGGAAATTAACATTAAAACTCACGTTTTTCTCTCTGCCGTCAAGAGGAGGGGGCCACAAAAAATGTGAGTGGAATGGGAATTGTTTTTTTGAGACAATCCCTTTCGGTTTCACAACAGGGACTCCCCAAGCAGCAATAGGGATGAGGAGGAAAACAGCTCCTATAACACACAACTGACTGCTTACAAATACACAGGCAATGTAACATACTGTGTGACTCTACACAGCCTCTTTGATAACAGTAGGCCTACATTGTTATAGAGATACTTTAATCTAGTGATCCATAGGCTAGTTCTGAAACAAAACACTCAGAAGCTACAGTGAGGGAAAAAAGTATTTGATCCCCTGCTGATTTTGTACGTTTGCCCACTGACAAAGAAATGATCAGTCTATAATTTTAATGGTAGGTTTATTTGAACAGTGAGAGACAGAATAACAACAAAGAAATCCAGAAAAAACGCATGTGAAAAAAATTATAAATTGATTTGCATTTTAATGAGGGAAATAAGTATTTGACCCCCCTCTCAATCAGAAAGATTTCTGGCTCCCAGGTGTCTTTTATACAGGTAACGAGCTGAGATAAGGAGAACAATCTTAAAGGAAGTGCTCCTAATCTCAGTTTGTTACATGTATAAAAGACACCTGTCCACAGAAGCAATCAATCAATCAATCAGATTCCAAACTCTCCACCATGGCCAAGACCAAAGAGCTCTCCAAGGATGTCAGGGACAAGATTGTAGACATACACAAGGCTGGAATGGGCTACAAGACCATCGCCAAGCAGCTTGGTGAGAAGGTGACAACAGTTGGTGCGACTATTCGGCCTGGGGCTCCATGCAAGAACTCACCTAGTGGAGTTGCAATGATCATGAGAACGGTGAGGAATCAGCCCAGAACTACACTGGAGGATCTTGTCAATGATCTCAAAGCAGCTGGGACCATGGTCACCAAGAAAACAATTGGTAACACACTACGCCGTGAAGGACTGAAATCCTGCAGCGCCCGCAAGGTCCCCCTGCTCAAGAAAGCACATATACATGCCCGTCTGAAGTTTGCCAATGAACATCTGAATGATTCAGAGGACAACTGGGTGAAAGTGTTGTGGTCAGATGAGACCAAAATGGAGCTCTTTGGCATCAACTCAACTTGCCGTGTTTGGAGGAGGAGGAATGCTGCCTATGACCCCAAGAACACCATCCCTACCGTCAAACATGGAGGTGGAAACATTATGCTTTGGGGGTGTTTTTCTGCTAAGGGGACAGGACAACTTCATCGCATCAAAGGGACGATGGACGGGGCCATGTACCGTCAAATCTTGGGTGAGAACCTCCTTCCCTCAGCCAGGGCATTGAAAATGGGTCGTGGATGGGTATTCCAGCATGACAATGACCCAAAACACACGGCCAAGGCAACAAAGGAGTGGCTCAAGAAGAAGCACATTAAGGTCCTGGAGTGGCCTAGCCAGTCTCCAGACCTTAATCCCATAGAAAATCTGTGGAGGGAGCTGAAGGTTCGAGTTGCCAAACGTCAGCCTCGAAACCTTAATGACTTGGAGAAGATCTGCAAAGAGGAGTGGGACAAAATCCCTCCTGAGATGTGTGCAAACCTGGTGGCCAACTACAAGAAACGTCTGACCTCTGTGATTGCCAACAAGGGTTTTTCCACCAAGTACTAAGTCATGTTTTGCAGAGGGGGTCAAATACTTATTTCCCTCATTAAAATGCAAATCAATTTATAACGTTTTTCACATGTTTTTCTGGATTTTTTTGTTGTTATTCTGTCTCTCACTGTTCAAATAAACCTACCATTAAAATTATAGGCTGATCATTTCTTTGTCAGTGGGCAAACGTACAAAATCAGCAGGGGATCAAATACTTTTTTTCCCTCACTGTATAGAAGTTTATATAGTAGCTTAGGCCTACATAAACACATACAAAGTTTGGACACACTTACTCCTTCAAGGGTTTCTCTTTATTTTGACTATTTTCTACATTGCAGAATAATAGTGAAGACATCAAAACTATGAAATAACACATATTTTAGATTCTTAAAAGTATCCACCCTTTGCCTTGATGACAGCTTTGCACACTCCTAGCATTCTCTCAACCAGCTTCACCTGGAATGCTTTTCCAACAGTCTTGAAATAGTTCCCACATATGCTGAGCACTTGTTGGCTGCTTTTCCTTCACTCTGCAGTCCAACTCATCCCAAACCATCTCAATTGGGTTGAGGTCAGGTGATTGTGGAGGCCCGGTCATCTGATGCAGCACTCCATCACTCTCCTTGGTCAAATAGCCCTTACACAGCCTGGAGGTGTGTTGGGTCATTTTCCTGTTGAAAAACAAATGATAGTCCCACTAAGCGCAAACCAGATGGGATGGTGTATCGTTGCAAAATGCTGTGGTAGCCATGCTGGTTAAGTGTGCCTTGAATTCTAAATAGATCACAGAGACAGTGTCACCAGCAAAGCACCCCCACACCATCACACCTCCTCCATGCTTCACAGTGGGAACCACACATGCGGAGATCATCCGTTCACCTACTCTGCCTCTCACAAAGACACGGCAGTTGGAACCAAACATCTCAAATTTGGACTCACCAGACCAAAGTACATATTTCCACGGTCTAGTCCATTGCTCATGTTTCTTTGCCCAAGCAAGTTTCTTCTTCTTATTGGTGTATTTAAAAGCGGTTTCTTTGCAGCAATTCGACCATGAAGGCCCGATTCACGCAGTCCCCTCTGAACAGTTGATGTTGAGATATGTCTGTTACTTGAACTCTGTGAAGCATTTATTGTGGCTGCAATCTGAGGTGCAGTTATTGAACTTATCCTCTGCAGCAGAGGTAACTCTGGGTCTTCCTTTCCTGTGGAGGTCCTCATGAGAGCCAGTTTCATCATAGCGTTTGATGGTTTTTGCGACTGCACTTGAAGAAACTTTCAAAGTTCTTGACATTTTCCAGATTGACTGACCTTCCATGTCTTAAAGTAATGATGGACTGCTTATTTGAGCTGTTCTTGCCATAATATGGACTTGGTATTTTACCAAATAGAGCGATCTTCTGTATAATACCCTTAACTTGTCACAACACAACTGATTGGCTCAAACACATTAAGAAGGAAAGAAATTCCACAAATTAATTTTGAACAAGGCACACCTGTTAATTTAAATGCATTCCAGGTGACTACCTCGTGAACCTGGTTGAGAGAATGCCAAGAGTGTGCAAAGCTGTCATCATGCAAAGGGTGGCTACTTTGAATAAAATATTTGTTTAACACTTTTTTGTTTTCCACATGATTCCATATGTGTTATGTCTTCACTATTATTCAAGAATGTAGCTAATAGGAAAAATAAAGAAAAACCCACATAAAGAAAAACCCTGGAATGAGTAGGTGTGTCTAAACTTTTGACTGGGCTGTATAGTAGGCAGCCTATAGGGCAAGGCTATAATATGGAAGTGTGATTGTCTGATAGTACTCTATACATTTAGGTGATAAATAAATGTAGACTGCATGAACACAAAGCTGGTTTACTACAGTAGTGCAACTGACTACCTAAAGGACTGCTCTTTAGACTGAGCGCTACTAGTCCATCTAGTCTATGCTGTAACATGGTTCTTCTCTCGTCTTCCTTAATTTTGTCTATCTGGGACAAACTTAAACAAAATGCATTCATGGAAGGAATTACGATTTTTTTTTAAAGTACCCCTGCTATGTGACAGTCAGTGGTGTTTGCAATGACAATATGCCTCTATAATAGTCTAACATTTAGCCTACTTGCCACAGTGCATACAACAAAAACTAGACCATGTAACGTACTATTACAGAATAAACAGTAACAACTATGCACTTGGCCCACTGGTTTATTTATCGTTCCTTAAAAACAACCATTCGACAGACACACTCCACGGCAGGACAGGCTTTGGTAAACATCCCATTACTACCATGGCTACGTTAGGTTACTGAGCTGGTAATGACGCTCTATGGACGTCTCTTCCCTACACTCTGGGCTGATTGCACGCTTCTTCCGACTCTGCGTCCTTGCCATATGGCTTCTACTGCAACATGTGCGTTAATGTTGCATAATTCAACATTTTTCAATTCAACAATTTCTTCCAAATTCTCTTATATCAATGTCTAAAACAAACAAATTATCCTTCAAGAGATACATTATCTCAAGATGCATTATATAGAGGATGACATGGCGGTGGGCTAACGGTAGCCTATGACCTATATAGAATCATAAACATAAAGTAAATGGTTTAGTTTTTTTTACTTACCTCCTTGCGCGGGTTTAGGAAGGGAATTCCCGCTACATTCTACTGCAGGTGTCCGCGCGCTGCGCTATCTCTCGCGTGCACAGAGCACCAAAGCTCCAGGACAGCCGGCTGTTAGCGCGCGACGTGACCGGAATAATTTCGCGCCTTTAACGCGGGATTGGTACGAAATCCTCCACGGGACAAGAAAGAGAGGTTAGTACTGACCTTTTTCTGTTCATAAATCCATTAATTCCTCAACCTTTTAGTGTTTTCCCTCTCTGCACGAAATCAGCTCATTGTCTCTACATAGAGTGAAGCATCCCACACATGGATCAATCAAACGCAACGCAAAGATTACACATGCACTGCAGCTGGTAGCCGCTCATAGGAGCACAGCCAATCCAACCCTTCTCCAATATGGTCACTATCTACAGACATAAGGGAAGGGAAGGCGGGTGGAGAGGGGGGGATTGAGCGTTGTAGTTGGAAAGGGAATGAAATATGAGGGAGGGGGTGTGATGGGTATTGTTACAAGGACGACCTGAGATTCCTCAAGGGTGAATGCTCCCTAATAGTGATTCCTGAAACATTTCTGCTCCCTCTCACACACAGTACAACACTATATTACAACACCTCCACCTTCTCTATCTCTCTCAGGGTGGGTATGTGAGGACAAGATGAAAGAATGGCAGGTCCGCTTGTGAAAAAATGGTCACTGTTTTCCTCTCTATTCAACAGATATTGTATTCAGACAATGTTCCATTTCATTTGGTTATTTTCCTCTATTTCCCCCTGTATTTTATAGAGGTGAGGGCTCCCCACAAGCAATCACACTGCCTTGAATATGAAGGGGTGTCAGTGACGAGTGCAAAACTGAATTACTTTACACATTGTCTGATGTCAGACCTTGGCACAAAAATGTCAGTCATTGTCCATCCATATCAGACGTTTCAATCTCAATCTGTGAGAGGGTGAGAAGTTAAACCAAATAGATGATAAGATGACTCTGTCAACATGTCAGAGGGATGAATAGGGTGGAGAATAAAATAGGTTGCATATAAAGGGAGAAAGCTGGGGGTTAGGTTTTTATGTGAACCTGTCAAAAATAGGAATTTATGTCCAGTAAATTGTCACACTGACTCCATGATGAGATGCCATATGACTGAAGCTCAATGTTTATAATTCAAGCACTTCCTCCCTGTAAAACAAGGTAGTGTTTAGTGGATAATATCCAGTGGCGACTCCGTCATTCAAGGCAGATGGGGCAGAGCCCACATTTTTAGATTTTTTTGGGGGGGGCTTGCCTGTTTTGCATGTTATTTTGGCATTAATACGTGTCACATATCAGTTTGCAAACAACGTAAAAAATATAGATATCATTGAGTTAATAAAGCCTTGTACAAACATGGTCTCGTTTTTGATTTCTTGAGTAAGGCAGCTCCAAAATGCAGGTGTTTCAGCCTAGCACTTGGTGGTGCACATGAAACCTATAACCTGTTTTTGAGAAATGTAATCATTGAAAGAGCTTTCATTGTCTGCTTAAATGTGTCACGCCTCCTCCCGCTCTCTCTCTCTCCCGGCTCGTCAGGCTTCTACGCCTCTGCCAGCTTGTCCAGTGCCCATGCCTCGGCAGGCCCACTCCCCGTTCCTGGCGCTCGAAGGCGCCAGGCTGCCCTTCATTACGCACACCTGTCACCATCATTACGCACAGCTGCGCAAATATTGGATTCACGTGGACACCATTAATTTGTTGATTACCCCCTCTATACCTCTGCTCCTCAGTTTATTCCCTGTGTCAGCATTGATGTTGTTATTTTTCCTCTGTCCAGACGCTGTTCCTGTTCTGTTTCATGTCTGTTGTTTATTAAATGTTCACTCCCTGTACTTGCTTCTCATCTCCAGTGTCAATCCTCACAAAATGCCCCCTTTATTTATCGTACGCTTCTGATTTGGTGTACAGGGAGAACACTGTAAAAATGTCCCATGTTTTGAATTCACATTTCAAAAGAACTGATCAAATAGTTATATTGACTACGTCCATCCTAGCTTGCTAATTAATGTCTTAAATGAAATTACGGATTGCCTCTTATCCGCTTGTCGTCCCCTTATGCCATAGTTTGTACACCTCAATTGTCAGTAGAAACCACATTTGTTTAAGCAAGTCAGCCATGAGATGAGGCTGAATGATCTGTTTCGCTGCCAGACAAGGCTCCGCTGATAGCCAGGTGTAGTATAGTGCAAATAATGTATTGTTTAGTCTTGTGTTGTGTAGTGTCTTTCCTGGCATGCATCCCACATTTACATGTTTTGCCCCACCAAGATTTACATGCTAAAACTGATAATATCACAGGGAGACATTAAATATCTATGTGGATAGGGAGACGTGTCTACCAGAGTCAGTAGTCTGTGTCCTATGGTGTACTTTCACTCTCTCTTTCTCTCTCATGCACACACACCCGCAAGCACACAAACACGTGTTTACGTTTTAGTATTCAAAGACGTTCTCTACCTGTCTGACGATCAAACCCTCGCCATTGCCACACGTGCACTAAACTTCACACAGCAAGGGAAAACACAGCAGTGTATTCAGGGAACAGCGGGAAATTCAGACCAAGGGAAAATTAGGGCAGCTAAACAGAGGCCGGAGGGTGCTGCTGGGGAAAATTATGGAGTGAGTTCGGAGACTCATGTTAGATTAGAACAGTGATTTGACTGACATCTCTCTCTCTCTCTCTCTCTGCCTCTCTTTAAAACCCACAATCTGGCCTTGTCACCCATCAGCATTGCTGGTGAACTCAGTTGCATTAAAATGCAAAATGAGCCAGCGATCATGAGGGCCAGCCAAACGCCCACATACCAGACGCTACACTTGTGTCCTTGAGCCAGGGTGCAAAGACACACATGTACACATGCATATAAACGAGCGTGCACACACACACAGTCTTGTATAATTGTATCAACCACTGACCTGACCAGGTAAAACTCTGAGCCCTTGCTCTGGGCTAGGTGCATATTTTAGAGCACAGAGTTTTTCCTGGTCAGATTACACTGTCAGGAAAACTCTTGCCCCTGTATATAGTGTACCATAATTAAGTCCTACTAGTGTCCTGTCTGACAGCAGGCCTGACTGAGCCCACATACTAGGTTCAGTTTGCTTGTAGCAGAACTCGGCTAAGCGAAGCGACATCTGTGCCTTGCATACTCCCTTAAAATACCTTTTGTTGAAAAACGAGAAAAAAGCGGCAGTATTACTGTTTGTCCCTCTTGAGACACCATAGCAACAACATAAACATGATATACACTTCCTCAAAATAGTCGCAATTAATCGAAGATAAATCAAGAAATCTGTAATACATTTTGACGTTTTTGCAGATTAGGTCTAAAACTAAAATTTGCATTAAAACTAGGTATTGTTCCAAAATGCATACTTGTGTTCTATCTAGAGCATATTATAGCGAGTATGTACCGGAAGTTCTATAAGCATACTTATAGAAAACAAAGCACGCATGGGAGCATACTTTTTCGTTCTCTTCACCGGGGAGGCTATCCCATAACAAATTGCGGCACAGAGAAAATTCCCACTTCAGAGAAAATGTTCCAGAGGATTAAGGAATAACTTTGTAAAATGTAAGTATTATGTTAATTTATTCACCAAATTATGTTAAAATGTTCAAGAAATGTCTTTCATATGAATTCAAATGTTAAGTCACTGCTGTTTACCCGGACAGTTTCTTAATCCTGAATTGGTAAACTTGCTCGCCAGCTAATGATAAATGTAGCAAATCGTTGTTTTCAGGGACAGATGGCAACTGATACCTACATTTCACTCCATGGCATTGGCTTGGCAGGACAACATAGTCATGCCTGACTGGTTTGGAGGTAAGACATTTTAACAATCTGATAAAAAATGTAGAAAATGCACCTAGCTGTGTTCTGTTTAATCTAGGTTTGCTAGCGAGCCAAGTTACTTGTGCATTCTTTCATGATCAGTCAATACATGCATGCATTGTCTATTTACCTAATGTTAGCTAACTTTTTTCTTGTCACTTCCCCTTCCCTCGTGTTTCACCATTACATATAAAGAAAACATTTTGAATAATTATCAATTAAATGTAAATCGGTGACAAGTTGATCAAGCCTATGAATATGCAAAACTGTTTTTTTTTTTTTTTTGCAGGGAGGTTAATTTCTCCTCCCTTGGCGTTATGTTTCTGCTCTGTTCTCCTCAGGTTTAAGCACATCCTACCCCATCACCCAAACAGAACTTTGGAACCTCCCGCCCACAAGGAAAATCACCCTATCCCAAGAGTTTATTCAGCAGTGTGCAACATCACTATGTTAGAAGTAGATCCACACATGTTATTCTCTATCATGCAGAATTGTCAGCTCATTGTAACATATGAAGCTCATTCTAAAATACAGACGTGGGCGTTTTCTGCCCCAGGGAACTGCACTGCGCATGTTTTTATTCCTGCTTAGCAAAGACCACAATTAGTTGAAGGAGATGTTAGTGAAAGGCTGGAACAAAAACCTGTAAACTCCTGTGTATAAACAACCTGTGGCTGTCGTGACAAAATTTGCCCTCATGTACTGAACAAGATATTGAATGTTAATCTAAAAGGTTTATTCTACAGAGCCATTTACTTTATATTCAAATGTATTTTATTCTTATCTTTTATTATTTCTTATTGTTGTTGCGTTGTCGAGAAGGAACCTGCAAGTAAGAATTTCGTTGGACCATGTGTATCCTGTACATACAACTAATAAAACTTGAAACTTGACTTATTTTGTACAATGGGCTGTGTTCTAAGGATTCATCCATAGATACAGGAAAGCAAATAAAAGGGTTAATATTGATGAAGAATTAAAAGTGTTGATGTCTCGCCACGGTTCTGGTTTTGAGGCTTGGGCATCTGGGGGCTGCAGTTCATTTGTCTAATCCCCTGCGAAGAGAGAAAGGCATTAGTAATATTACAATGGTGTATTCATTTAATTTAATATATATTCCTGTTTGAAATGCATGCATATCATTAAATTGGACATGTTGTCCTTTATAATATGCCAGTGTTTGTTTTGTATCCAGTGCATTTAGCTTACATTAGGATGAAGTAGTCTAGGCCTTCTAATCTAGTTGTATTGCATCATATCACCTATCAATTAGTTATCAATGCATAACTAGGAATATAAAACCAAACTATCTTGAACATCAGTGTCATTTAATGTTATACACTATATATACAAAAGTATGTGGACACCCCTTCAAATTAGTGGATTCGGCAATTTCTGCCACACTCGTTACTGACAGATGTATAAAATCGAGCACACAGCCATGTAATCTCCACTGGAGAGCTCACACAAGATCACAGAATGGGACTGCCGAGTGCTGAAGCACATCGTTTTGTTGATGCTGGTTATGTTAGAGGTCATGTCAAAGTATTTAGGTGCTTTGCGTTCTCCCATACTAGACGGTATGCTCTCTCAGGAGTTCTTGGAAGATCAGCCTTGAAAGAACGGGAGAACGCAGAACGCAAGTGCGCATTTTGGAACACAGCCCTAGTCTTCTCTAATTGAATGACAACAAACACTTCATTGAAGAATCCCATCCATAGTTCCCAGTCCTACTAGGAGTAGTACTGTTGACCAATCACAGATTAAGGGGCGTAGACTTCGGCTACCAAACTTCGACTTGCCTCAAGAACAAATTGTGTATGTGCGTACAGCCAGAAAAAAAACCTGCCGAACACCAAGACGAACGAAAGTGTAAACAAATCGACTGGGAAGCATGCAAAAGGCTTTAGGAGATGTGGGCCTCCACCTGCCAAGCAGCGGAGCATCAAAGAGCCCCAGCATCCCCACCTGTGACCCTGGCACAGGAACCCTCACATGGCTCGAGCTCTGGCAACACCTCAGTCAGGAGGACAAGCTTAGCCAGCACCACAGCCACACTAGTGGGCACACACACACACACAAACACATAGGCCTATATAAACATGGATGTACAGACAAGCACGTACATATCCACGCAGACACTTACTCACACAAACACTCACACAAACGCAAGCATGCACAGACACACACAAACACATCCAAGCACACACTTGTGTAACCCCCCCCCACCCCCACACTTTCTAGACAGGCTCTTGACCTTTGAAACAGCTGTGACCAAAGACCTCAGCATCTGAGCATCTGTTAGGGACGTGCTGGAATGCACGCACACACACACGACTTGACAAATAAAAGGAGCTAAATGAGTTATCCCACAAAGACAATAGCAAATCATTATTGTCATGATACTAATAAAACAATCTACTCAAATAAATTACATTCAGGAGTAGTGTTTTTTCTGAAAACAACTGATCTTTCTTTACTATATTGACTTTTTCACAAAGAGCTTAAAGATGAATCCCAGGCACCTAGTCAATAAAGGAATTGAGAATTAAATTAGAATGTGCTTAAGCTGATTTACATTCAGACACAGCTTGCATCGCATTTGAAGGCTGAGACGCAGTGACAGGAACCTCACGGCTGACCTTATTAGAGCCGCAGAGTGAAGACCAGCTGGAGTGGATAACGAAACTGAGACTGCAGTTTAAAATGTCACAATGCTGCTACAGGTGTCAGATCTTAACTTGATGATTTTTTTTGTCACAAAGAATTTTCCTGCTGCATTAGGAAACTGAAATGAGCCTGGAGATTCTTTGAAAATGAGCAGTTCTCTTTCTCTCCATGCGGGTGCAGTCGAGTCATTGAGATCAGGCCTGCTATCAAAATAATATTCTCTCTCGCTCGCTCAAACGCTAGGTCGAGGTCCTATTACTGCAACATTCAAATGTACAAAAATGTATCTGAAAAATTTGAAGTAACAGACGATAACGTCTTGCACACTTGCATGCATCTAGCTGATGTAGGGTGTTAATCATTAGTCCAACAGTTGCAAACAAGAGTTTCTATTGGACAAATTCAGGTATGTTTATCCCCGTTTTGTTCCGTTTGCTTCCATTTAAGAAACATTTTTCAACAGAATCGGCAGAATGAATACACCCCTGATCACGCGTAAACAGAATTCACTTTCATAGCAGCCTATGCTGTATTCCTTCTCTTCCCTTCGCTTGTGGACTTCAATGCACAACACATCAGCTGTATGTGACCAGGCGGAAAAAACTTTCCAAGCCAAACCGCTACACACAGCCTACATCGTTGTCACCATATTAGCTAAAGTAACGTCAGTCAGCATAGCTAACAGAACTAACGCGTTAGTAAACACACTACAATCATGCAGTAACGTTAGTGTACAGTCAGTAAGCAGTTACACCGGCAGGCACCGGTGGCAATAAATTAGTAATACCAAAAGCTTAACTTGACTTGGGAGAGTTCCAGTATTGTGTTGGAAAGTCATAGCCAACTAGCTAACATAGCATCCCTCTGTTTGAGCAGGCTGTAAGTAAGTGAAACTGCTAAGTAAGTGAAACTGAAACTGAAAAAAAATGATGAAATCTCTCTTGCTTCTTCAGTTTGGATGAAATTTGAAAGGGCCGAAGCAGGAGATGAGAAGCAGATACAGGGAGTGAAGGTTTAATAACTGACGTGCATAAAACAGAACAGGAACAGGGTCTGGACAGGAACACATAAAAACAATTAATGTGGACACACACAGGGAACACCACCGAGGAACAGACATATATACAGGGGCAATCAACCACGTGAAGGAGTCCAGGTAAGTCCAATGAGCGCTGCTGCGTGTAATGATGGTGACAGGTGCGTGTAAAGACGGGTAGCCTGGCACCCTCGAACGCCAGGGAGGTGGAGTGGGAGCAGGCGTGATGAAATTCATTTGTTAAAAACTATTCAATAAGACATTTGAAAGCTAAAATATTGACCATCATAATACCTCTGATGGCCGTAACTTTTAGCATTAATTATGGTAAATTTAGACTGAGAATAGTATCTAGTTATGGTAAGGGGTGAAATAAGTATAGCCAGTTCAAATTGTAACGGTTTAGCAGATTATAAAAAAAGATCAGTCTTTACGTGGCTAAAAGAAAAGGAATATAACATGCTGTTTACAGGAAACTACTCTACCATCCTTAGATGAATTTGTGTGGAAAAAGGAATGGGGTGGTGAAATCTCAAAAGTTGTGATGATATTAATTAACAAAAATTTCACAAATAGTCAAGAATGATTCACAAGGAAGGTGGATCTTTTTGAATATGAAAGTGGGCGAAAAGAGATTTGGCTCATTAATCTATATGGTCCGAATCAGGATGATCCATACTTCTTCTAAAACATTTATACCAATTTATTGAATTTACAGGCAAGAAATGATCATATCTTTATGGTAGGAGACTAAAAACTGTGTTAGTACCTCAATGGACCGTAAAGGTAATCACTCTACAAACTATCATCACCGTGCCTGTCACGATCTCCGTGAGGGACAGACCAAGGCGCAGTGAGGTATCCAGTATACATGCTATATTTGACAAACGTAACTGGCACAAAACAACAAACAAAACAAACAAAGATCGTGATGTTGAACATAACACGTAAACTAACAAAGCTATGCACAAACAATAACCCACAAAATCCTATAGAAAAACCCCAAACATATATATGGTTCCCAATTAGAGACAACGACACACAGCTGCCTCTAATTGGGAACCATTACCCCAACATAGATATACAACACCTAGAACAAAAAATCCCTACACCAAAAACGAAACTAAACACGCCAGCCTATAACTATCAGGCCTGAACGTGACAGTACCCCCCCCCCCCAAAGGCGCGCACCCCGACCGCGCCAAAAGTCCATTGGGGGGGTCTTTGGGTGGGTCTTCCTGTCCCAGGTGGCGGCTCCGATGCCGGCCGTGCTGGTTCGGGGTCCCACACCGGAGGCCCTGGGCTATTTGCCGGAACAGTTAGTTTATGACTGGGGACCTTCTCTGGAGGTTCGGGACTAGGGACCTTCTCTGGAGGCTCCGGACTGGGAACCTTCTCTGGAGGCTCGGACTGGGAACCTTCTCTGGAGGCTCGGACTGGGAACCTTCTCTGGAGGCTCCGGACTGGGAACCTTCTCTGGAGGCTCGGACTGGGAACCTTCTCTGGAGGCTCGGACTGGGAACCTTCTCTGGAGGCTCGGACTGTCGGCAGCGCACTGGGACTCTGGTGCGGGGAGCAGGAACAGGCCGTGCTGGGCTCATGACGCCGCACTGGGACTCTGGTGCGGGAGCAGGTGCAGGCCGTGCTGGATCCACGACGGGTACAGGAATCCTGGAGCGTGGAACAGGGACAGGGCGTGCTGGATCCACGACGGGCACAGGAATCCTGGAGCGTGGAGCAGGGACAGGGCGTGCTGGAGTCCACGACGGGCACAGGAATCCTGGGCGTGGAGCAGGAACAGGGCGTGCTGGGTCCACGGCGGGCACAGGAATCCTGGAGCGTGGAACAGGGACAGGGCGTGCTGGGTCCACGGCGGGCACAGGGATCCTGAAGCGTGGAGCAGGGACAGGGCGTGATGGACTCTCTGGCGCACAGGGGGCCTGGTGCGCGGGCCGAACAGGGCGTGCTGGACTCTCTGCGCACAGGGGCCTGGTGCGCCGGAGCTGGAACAGGACGTGCTGGACTCTCTAGCGCACAGGGGCCTGGTGCGCGGAGCTGAACAGGACGTGCTGGACTCTCTAAGCGCACAGGGGCCTGGTGCGCGGAGCAGGACTGGGCGTACTGGGCTATCTAAGCCTACAGGGGACCTGATGCGTGGAGCCGGTACTTCTCTCTCCGGCTGTTCACTCACCCTTGCCTCATGGATGATGGGAGCTGGAATGTCACGCACTGGGCTGTGGATGCGAACCGGAGACCCCACACGCAGAACCGGTGCAGGATATCTCGGTCCCAGAAGGTGTACTGGAGACCTCGCTCGCAGAGCCGGCACCACTCCTCCAGGTTGCACACTCACCCTAGCCCGACAGATGAGTGGCGCTGGAATTTCGCGCACCGGCCTATGCATGTGCACTGGAGACACCGTGCGCAAAACTGCATAGCACGGTGTCTGCTCAGTTCGACGCTCTCCCCAACGCTTCCTCCAGAGAGCACGAGGAGTTTGCTCAGGAGTCCATCCTGAACCAGCCAAACTCCCCGTGTGCCACCCCCCAAAAAGTTTTTTGCGGCTGCCTTTCGGACAGGGATATTGGAAATGTAATCCAAGTTTACTGGAGGACAACTTATTTTTAACTAAGACAAAATAATTTATAACTGAATTGTTCCAGTATAATATAGGTTCAGCCATTCCCCTTATTGTTTAGGATACCTTTAAATGTACCTTCAGAAGTCATTCAATTAAATATTCATCAATAATAAAAAAGCAGTTTCTGGCTAAAGAGACAAGACTAACAAGGGAAATCCATGAAGTAATAGTACAGGTAGATAGCAATAAAAACAATACTACAGAGATACAAAATAAGTAAGAGGAAAAACAAAAAGAACTTGAGGAACTTATTCAAGAATGATCTAATGTAATCTATTGCAAAAATAAACCAAACTGGATGGAATATGGAGAAAAATGCACATAATTCTTCCTGAATCTCTAATACAGGAACGCTAACAAAAATAATTTGCAGAAATAAGAATTATATTTTAAAAGAGGAAGCTAATTCCATCCTCTCCCGCTGAATGAAGATTACGGTAAGGAATTCTTTCCAAATAATAAAAAAAAATGAAAATTAACAAATGTACATGTAGCGCCTCTCTAGCGTGTTTTACTTTAATGAGAGGTGGCTATCCTGAGTTCTTTAACTCTCCATTCAATCAAATAAGTGTGGTTGCCCTAATGAACTTATCAGTAGTTAACTTGTGGGTGGGTGTAATTACTAACTTATTTTACAAAGTACTATTTTTCCTAATTAACTTAAAATATCAAAAGAGTCAGTAACCACAACGGTTTTATAAGAAATATAACAGATTTACTTCAAAAAAGTGGGTCAGTAATTAAATATGTCTCATCACTATTCAGCTCACAAATGCATTACCATTCACCTTCAAACATAAGGGCCCAATAAAATAAAATAGCCGGCAAAACCTAGCTTAATTTTAAATACCATTCAAATGTTCAAATGAAGCAGGCCTGAATGTAGCTCGGGTACGTTGTAGCCTTAAACCAAATGGCTGCTTCACCACACAGGCCAAACAAAATAATGGTACCTTTATTCAATGTGACTGTAACCTCCCGCGCACAGGATCAAAGGCGTCAGAAGACAGAAGACAGGCGGAGAGGATTCGAGATGAATAGAAGACAGTCGAAGAGAAAAGTCACATGGTTGACGATCTGGGCAAAGTCCTCCACTCGGTGATACTATCCGGCTCCGTCACGGTCTTTGATCATCGTCGGTCTCATAGTTCCACACAGGCTTAACTAAACGAGGTCGCTGGCCGCTAGCTTGTTAGCAAAGTCCATGCACCAACACTAACCACTATATCAGCGGCTAACTTAAACTTATTTCAGTCTTCGTATGCGGAGTAAGCCACCCACATAGACAGAATAATCACCATTAATGTTTCGTATAAGAGTTCTTGTTGAACACTTTCACTAAACTGGTCCATTCCATTCAACTTAACAGTGTTCTCCTTTTTCAACCCAAATCCAACCACGCGTTCTCCTCTTCCTTCCTCGACCCTCACTTCCTTGTCCTTTGACCTCAACTGTGAATGGCTCCTACACAAACTTTCAGAAATAAAATAAATTCACAAAGCATTTGTGTAATTCTTTCTTCCTATTCTTACAGGCATCTTTAAAGCATTTTTACATATATTATGACCCAACAAATATTTAACATTTTAAGTGCTGTATTTAGTAAACCATGAACATTACCTAATATACATTTCTCTCATTGAGCAAACTATAACTTCATTGCTGGTCAATGAATCTTAACATTTTAACCGAATTATATTTATTACTCTATGAAATGATTTATTCAAACTTATAAATCTTATACTAATGAATATATTTCAACAGGGTTACATACAGAAAGATCAGTGCGACGGCCAAATTACAGAGGAAGAACTACTTGAGGCTATTAAATCCTTTCAGTCTGGAAAAACCCCAGGGCTTGATGGCATACCGGTATATCAATACTTTTTTTATATACTTAAAGCTCCATTGTTAGATTGTTTTAACTACTCCTATAGAAATGGTAGTCTGTCAGGTACTCAGCTGGAAGGTCTGATTTCTCTTTTATTAAAACAAGACCCAGATCAATCAACCAATCAAATGTATTTATAAAGACATCAGCTAATGTCACACAGAGTGCTGTACAGAAACCCCGCCTAAAACCCCAAACAGCAAGCAATGCAGGTGTAGATGCACGGTGGCTAGGAAAAAGTCCCCTAGAAAGGCCAGAAACTTGGAAGAAACCTAGAGAGGAGCCAGGCTATGAGGGGTGGCCAATCCTCTTCTGGCTGTATAATGGCAAATATAAATACCCAGTCAATCTAAAAAAAAACTGGAGGCCCCTTACACTTCAATGTTGTGATGCAAAAATATTAGCAAAATGCATAGCACTCAGAATTGAAAAGGTTTTACCAGGTATTGTTCATCCTGAGCAGACAGGTTTTTTACGTGGACAATATATTGGATACATACGACAACTACTAGAAATAATAGAACATTGTGAAAGATCTAAGAAGCCAGGTCTGGTATTTATAGGTCTGGTATTTATAGTTTATAAATGCCTGGATTTTTTCAAATTTGGTGATTCTCTTACAAAATGAGTAAAAATTATGTATAGCAACCCCAAGTGTAAAATAGTAAATAATGGCTACTTCTCAGAGTTTTGAATTGTCAAGAGGAGTTAAACAAGGGTGTCTGCTGTCTATTCGTTATGGCCATTGAAATGCTAGCTACAGTGGGGCAAAAAAGTATTTAGTCAGCCACCAATTGTGCAAGTTCTCCAACTTAAAAAGATGAGAGAGGCCTGTAATTCTCATCATAGGTACACTTCAACTATGACAGACGAAATGAGAAAAAGAAATCCAGAAAATCACATTGTAGGATTTTTAATTTATTTATTTGCAAATTATGGTGGAAAATAAGTATTTGGTCAATAACAAAAGTTTATCTCAATACTTTGTTATATACCCTTTGTTGGCAATGACAGAGGTCAAACGTTTTCTGTAAGTCTTCACAAGGTTTTCACACACTGTTGCTGGTATTTTGGCCCATTCCTCCATGCAGATCTCCTCTAGAGCAGTGATGTTTTGGGGCTGTCGCTGGGCAACACGGACTTTCAACTCCTCCAAAGATTTTCTATGGGGTTGAGATCTGGAGACTGGCTAGGCCACTCCAGGACCTTGAAATGCTTCTTACGAAGCCACTCCTTCGTTGCCCGGGCGGTGTGTTTGGGTTCATTGTCATGCTGAAAGACCCAGCCACGTTTCATCTTCAATGCCCTTGCTGATGGAAGGAGGTTTTCACTCAAAATCTCATGATACATGGCCCCATTCATTCTTTCCTTTACACGGATCAGTCGTCCTGGTCCCTTTGCAGAAAAACAGCCCCAAAGCATGATGTTTCCACCCCCATGCTTCACAGTAGGTATGGTGTTCTTTGGATGCAACTCAGCATTCTTTGTCCTCCAAACACGACGAGTTGAGTTTTTACCAAAAAGTTCTATTTTGGTTTCATCTGACCATATGACATTCTCCCAATCCTCATCTGGATCATCCAAATGCTCTCTAGCAAACTTCAGACGGGCCTGAACATGTACTGGCTTAAGCAGGGGACACGTCTGGCACTGCAGGATTTGAGTCCCTGGCGGCGTAGTGTGTTACTGATGGTAGGCTTTGTTACTTTGGTCCCAGCTCTCTGCAGGTCATTCACTAGGTCCCCGTGTGGTTCTGGGATTTTTGCTCACCGTTCTTGTGATCATTTTGACCCCACGGGGTGAGATCTTGCGTGGAGCCCCAGATCGAGGAAGATTATCAGTGGTCTTGTATGTCTTCCATTTCCTAATAATTGCTCCCACAGTTGATTTCTTCAAACCAAGCTGCTTACCTATTGCAGATTCAGTCTTCCCAACCTGGTGCAGGTCTACAATTTGGTTTCTGGTGTCCTTTGACAGCTCTTTGGTCTTGGCCATAGTGGAGTTTGGAGTGTGACTGTTTGAGGTTGTGGACAGGTGTCTTTTATACTGATAACAAGTTCAAACAGGTGCCATTAATACAGGTAATGAGTGGAGGACAGAGGAGCCTCTTAAAGAAGAAGTTACAGGTCTGTGAGAGCCAGAAATCTTGCTTGTTTGTATGTGACCAAATACTTATTTTCCACCATAATTTGCAAATAAATTCATAAAAAATCCTACAATGTGATTTTCTGGATATTTTTTCCTCATTTTGTCTGTCATAGTTGAAGTGTACCTATGATGAAAATTACAGGCCTCTCTCATCTTCTTAAGTGAGAGAACTTGCACAATTGGTGGCTGACTAAATACTTTTTTGCCCCACTGTATGTGAATGGTCTGGGTGTAGCTGGTGCAGAGGAGTCAGGCGCAGGACATTGAGAACAAAATTCTCGTGACAACTTGGTCCTTCAAGCCGGATCTCAACACCTGTTTCTGTCGTCCAAAGATAACACGCCGAAAACCGTGCACGGGCGGATAATTTATCCGTACGATCAAAGACCTAGACCTGCCCCCTCACATTGGGGAGCTATTGCAGGCCGGTGTATACCTAAAAACGACAGAGACGGTGACGAGATCCAACCTACATTGCTTTTCCCAGCTGCAAGAATACGGTCAGTAGTCTTTATTCATTGATTTGGGGGTAGGATCTAACACTTGTATTAGATGTTTAAAATAACTTGTAAAAACGTTGTTTAAAATACTGGTATCGGCGGGAGTTTATACTGTCTAGATCTGGTGAATATTTGAGTTTGGTCAACCGTGTCCAGGAGTTTTGTGTAGAGAAAGTTAGGGAAAAATGAGTATTCTATATTTACGAGAGACAGCACTAAAACCTCAAGTAAAGCCGGTATGGTAAGCAGGTCCGCAAAGACCTGAGGTACTGTGCACGCCACAACTAAACTAGCTTAATAATTCAGAGACCTTTAGACATAACAGGTCAATTATTAGGGCTTAATAATTCAACAAAGGAATAAAAATAGCATGTGTGAGAAATAAAATATTAATAAAGTCAAAAGTCATAAACAACTGTAGATTTGCCGTAACTCTATCCGTCTCACAAAACTGGAGCCCTACGACCATCGGGTTACAGATAGTGTTCACCAATAATCATTCAGAGTTGTATACGGGTGAGACCTAATATTTGCTCAAGAGTCGCATCTAATAATACAATTCCAAAAGAAGGAGAGGAGTGTATAAACCCTACCTAGGCGTTTGTAAGAAGGCAATCAAAATATATTTGTAATATCAACATGGGAGGTAAATTCTCAAAAGAGGTTCCCGAACTTACGGGAGATGAGAGATACATGGAATTAAAAGACAAAAGAAATGTAGACTATAGCCCAAAATGGAGAAAGAAATATGGGTTTGATGGGCGATTGGACGTAGATAAATTAGAGGCTATGATAAAACAGATATATAAAGAATGTGGCAACAAGAAAAAAAAACAGAAACAGGAGGGTTTGAATACAGCCAGGGTATGGCTCTTAGAAGCCCGAAAAAGAGTTGGGAGTAGGAAAGATAAAAAGGAAGTTGAGAAGAAAGGTGAAGTTTGCCAAGCCCGAGAGTGACCTTGAGGGGTTGGGAGTAGTAGGGAGAGGGGGAATAGAGCAGAGACAGTGAGACAGTCAGTCAGTATTTGGAAAGGCTGAGGGATGTATTTAACGCACAATTTCAATCTATCTAATTGAATAGAATCCACAGACTGCAAGTTGAAGATAAATACTTTACTAAGAGTATTAGTATATTAGTAATTGATTCTGTATCCTCACAACAAAATCTGCAGAGCTTCAATGATTTTATGCCCCAAATATTCAACATTTTGTTGGTGGCAAGAATTCTATATAATAATTTTAGCTGAATAGCACAAAGTCTTGAATCTTGCGTTGTTTTATATATCATCTCATACACCCTGTACCATGGAATCGGTACATCAAAAATCTCTTCCCAACTATTTTGCAATCTGTATGGCACAGTTGTCAACATCCTGGTCCTCAAATGAAACTGGTATACTTTCCTATTTATGCTATTGCTATTCCTCTGCAAGTTTTGATCCTTAATATTGTACAGAAAGACCAGTTCCATACCTCCTCCCGCTGCCACCTGCCTTCTCAATTTTTGGGGTAATGCTGTAATCAATTGGTTGTACTGTTGGATTGAGCAGACCTATCCGTACAATTCTGATAAGTCAAATGAAGGACATAACTCTACCATTCCAATTTACAATATAATTTAAGAAAAAAATAATAAAAAATACCCTCTTTTCCATAAATACAGTTATTTTATCAACCAGCACATTTGAGTTCAGCCATAATATTTGTTGTAATATTTGTTCTATCTTTTCAGGGGGATGAAATTGAAATTGTAGCCAGCTCTGCAATGCTTGTTTGAAAAAGAGAGATACTTTTTCAACTTTTTCAATTAAGCAAAAATGAGACATGGTAATCCGCACAAAGGCAAAAAGGCCATTATTAAACAATGGATTAGCTTTTCTTAGTAATCTACTTGAGAACCATTTAGGGTTCAAGCAAAACTTTTGAATAGGTGAAGCTTTTAGAGAGAGGTTTAGTGCTTTTATATTTAATAATCTCAACCCACCCAACTCATATTCATTATACAGATAGGCACGCTTTATTTTTTCTGGTTTAGCGTCCCAGATAAAGCGAAAACAAAATTGCTCATATGATTTGAAAAAACGAATCATCAGGAGTAGGCAGCGCCATAAGAAAGCGAGTAAACTAAGATATGACTAAAGAGTTAATCAGGGCAATTTTTCCATAAATAGACGTATTTACCTCTCCATGGTTGCAGGAAAGGTTATCTAGATCTTCAATAAGACATTGCAGGGATCTAGCTTGCGGACTTAACATAAAACTTGAGTCATCGGCATACATGGACACCTTTGTTTTTAAGCCTTGGAGTTCTAACCCTATAATGTCATTATTGGATCTGATTTTAATAACTTGTCACGACTTCCGCCGACCTTTGTTCCGGCAGCGTTCGGCAATCGACGTCACCGGTCTTCTAGCCATCGCCAATACACTTTTCATGTTCCATTTGTTTTGTCTTGTTATACACACCTGGTTTCAATTCCCCAATTATATGTTCATTATTTAACCCTCTGTTTTCCCCATGGTTTTGTGCGTGATTGTTTTTGTGTTTTCGGTCCGTATTGTGTGGGCTTGGTTATTCTTGTTGTAATGAGTATGTTTTTTAAGTAAAATTACTTGTGGTACTCATCTCTGCTGTCCTGCACCTGACTCCTCTGCACCAGCTACACACAGACCATTCACAGAATCACGCACCTCTACGAATGGAGTCAGCAGGAGCAGACGACATCCCGTTGGCGGTCGAGGAGCGTGTCCAGCAGCATGCGACCATGTTGCAATGTCTTGGCACCGCCATGGATCGTGTGCTGCAGATAATGGATCATTAGGATAGAGGAGGAGTTCATCCAGCGCCTCCACCAGCACCACTACAACAGGCCCCACTGTCCACCCCTCCTTCACCCGGTCCCAGTGGGATTCGGCTCGTGCTCCCGAGGGAGTATGATGGGACGGCTGCTGGATGCCAGGGGTTCCTACTCCAGCTGGAGCTCTACCTGGCGACCGTCCACCCGGCTCCTTCGGGACGTGAGAGAGTGTCCGCCCTCGTCTCCTGCCTCTCAGGCAAAGCCTTGGAGTGGGCCAACGCTGTATGGATGGAGGGAGAGGCGGTGTTGGACCATTACACGGTTCCACCTGAGGCAGGGGACGAGGAGCACGCAGGATTTTGCTTTGGCCTTCCGGACCCTGGCCGCCAGCTCGGGATGGAACGACAGGGCCCTGATCGATCACTATCGGTGTAGTCTGCACGAGGATGTCCGTCGGGAGTTGGCCTGCAGGGACACCACCCTCACGTTTGACCAGCTGGTGGACCTGTCCATCCGACTGGATAACCTGCTGGCTACCCTCGGACGTCTGGATCGGGGCCTGTCAGTTCCATCCCCCATCCTCCATCCCTCCGATCCGACGCCCATGGAACTGGGAGGTGCTGCGCTTAGCGCGACCGGAGGAGAGGCTGTTCCCTGCACCATCTGTGGCCGCAGAGGGCACACTGCTGGTCGGTGCTGGGGGGGTTCCTCAGGGAGTCGAGGTAGCAGGCAGAGCACTCTTGTGTCACCCCAGGTGAGTCGGCACCAGGCTCACCCAGAGCCCCCTGTTGCTCACATGTTTTTGTTTATAAAATTTCCTGAGTTTTCCCCGCATTCCCAGTATACCCTGGTTGGCCTGCCATGACCCCACTATTTTGTGGCAACAGAGGGCTCTCAAGGGGTGGTCACAAAAGTGCTCTGGGAGGTGTTTAGAGGTTTCCGTGGACTTTCCACTAGGGTGGAAAGTCCAGACCAGGTCTCCACCGTGCGCATCCCCTCTGAATATGCCGATTGGGCTCTCGTCTTATGTAAGAAGAAGGCGACTAAATTACCACCCCATCGACGGGGGGATTGTGCGATAGATCTCCTGGTAGACGCAGCACTTCCCAGGAGTCACGTGTATCCCGTCACAGGAGAAGACGGCGGCTATGGAAGCATATGTCTTCGAATCCCTAGCGCAGGGGTACATTCGGCCCTCCACTTCACCTGCCTCCTCAAGTTTCTTTTTTGTGAAGAAGAAGGATGGAGGTCTGCGCCCGTGCATTGACTATCGAGGTATTACCAAATCACTGTGAGGTACAGCTACCCGCTGCCTCTCACAGCCAGTGCGATAGAGTCAATGCACGGGGTGCTTCTTCACAAAATGATGAATGCTCCGTCAGTTTTTCAGGCTTTTGTAGACAAGATTTTCAGGGACCTGCACGGGCAGGGTGTAGTGGTGTATATTGATGACATTCTGATATACTCCGCTACACGCGCTGAGCATGTGTCCCTGGTGCGCAGGGTGCTTGCTCGACTGTTGGAGCATGACCTGTACGTCAAGCCTGAGAAATGTCTGTTCTTCCAACAGTCCGTCTCTTTCCTAGGGTACCGCATTTCCACTTCAGGGGTGGAGATGGAGAGTGACCGCATTTCAGCCGTGCGTAATTGGCCAACTCCCACCACGGTAAAGGAAGTGCAGCGGTTTCTAGGGTTTGCCAACTACTTTGGTCAGGTAGCGGCTCCCATTACCTCACTGCTGAAGGGGGGACCAGTGGTCGGCTGAGGCTGACAGGGAATTTGGTCACCTGAAGGCTCTGTTTACCTCGGCTCCCGTGCTGGCTCATCCGGATCCCTTCTTGGCGTTCATAGTAGAGGTGGACGCGTCCGAGGCTGGGATAGGAGCCGTGCTCTCTCAGCGCTCAGGTACGCCACCAAAGCTCCGCCCCTGTGCTTTTTTTCCGAAGAGGCTCAGCCCAGCGGAGCGAAACTATGATGTGGGGGACCGGGAGTTGTTGGCTGTTGTCAAGGCTCTGAAGGCGTGGAGACATTGGCTTGAGGGGAATTTTGTTCTCAATGTTCTAACTGAACTTTTTAATAACCTACTCAGTCTGTAACCCAAAGGTTGTAAAGCTTTGATGAAAAATGAAACAGACTGAGGCCCAGCTACAATGGTCAGACTGTTTATTCATGAGAATTCTGATCTCAAAATGGGAAGCTGTACCAACCTATTGCTGTACCATTCAAACGTGTTCTGCTTTTTGTATAGTTTATCGGGGAGTATATGAAACAAACATCTAAAATGTATATATGAATATATAATCTCTGGGTGGGGAAACCTGTTTCCTGTTACTGGTTTCACATTCATCACGAGTCGTATGTCGACAGTTCCCTTTTTCCTTTGTCCTAGTCTTAAAAAGTTTCTAGAGACACATATTATAGGATTTATTGTCTTATAACCCTAACCCCATTGCATACATTTTCAGTGTGGAATATTCTTAGTCATTACTTACGTACAAATTCCTATATAAATCCACCCTTTGACTAAATATTATCCACTGAAAACAAAATAAACCTCTGAGTTCCAAATTATTTTATCATGGGCAGCCATTGCCTGCCCATAGATAAGGTCACTTAATTTATTTCCTCCCCTTAAAAGTGAAACCAAACCACCCTTGGCTCACAGGATGTACTGGTATACTAAAGAATACATCAGCCAAGTCTATCACGGTGGAATAGGTATTCTTCTGGTATCAATTGATTAAGCAAAGTATGTGGGTCTGGGACACATGGAGCTCTAGGTCTCTAGTCATTACAAGGTGCTGCTTTCTATACTGGGAAAATTGGAGGATTGCACTGTGTTTCACCTCCTTCTATGATTACTCCCCCTCCTACCAATTGTTCGAATGTGGGAGTAAACCCTTTTATGGCCTCGGGCTTCATGGGGTGTTGCTTTTGACAAGTTTCAGGTTTCAGGTTTCACAATACTATCTTCAACTATTGATGATAAGGACCATCTCCCCCCCTGGCCTGGATCTACCAATTCACTATTTGCATTAAACATCACAGCATAGTTGAAAGATATATGTTGCGTAGAAATCTGAAGTGGGTGGCCAGCAGAGATAGGTGGGATGGGCTGAGGGAAGCTGAGGGTTGGGATGTGGAATTGGAGATAACTGGGAGTGGAATGATAGAATGATGGTCAAAGATAAAAGTAAAAAATTAAGTCAAAATAAAACATAATAAAAAGTATGTTTGAATGACACTGAGGGGCAGTGTTTTTACAGCTAATGCCGGTTTGCCTGAGGCTGATGCTGTGCAGGTGTTTGTACAAATGCATATACACACACTCTCATTCAAATAAACGCATACAAGAACACGCATATACATGTAATAGTGCCAGACATGCACACAAACATATACAGTTGGAATTGCTGTTATGATTTGTTTGTTCTCTTTGATGTCCTTTGTGTTTTTTCTTCATTGCTGTTTGCTGTTTTCTTCTGTCTTTTTCTTTTTTCTCTTTAGTTCATTCTTTTGGTTGTTGGTGCATTGGGGGGTTCTTGGGGGTGGGGAATGGAATTAATTGTATTTTACATTTTTCTGCTTGGGGGGACTGTGGGAGGGGTCTCGAATGTTTGCTATTGGGGAACTGTGGGGGGATCTTGGAGGGTTTGGGTTCACGTTTTTTGGCCTGGTGGGAGATCTGTCAACGTGCCCTTGAGCAGGGCATTGACCCTAGATGCTTCTGTGTGTCGCTCTGAATGGGAGATGGATTGGATGACTGGTATGGTGTAGTTGTTGAGCGGCTTCACTGCAAGTATACTGTATGTTTCGGACATTCAATAAAAAATAAAAAAAATATATTTAAAAATAAATAAATTCAAATAAATTGTTCAACTATTGTATTTCTCTCTCGTTGAGTCAACTACTCACCACATTTCATACACTGCAGTGCTAGCTAGCTGTAGCTTATGCTTTCAGTACTAGATTCATTATCTGATCCTTTGATTGGGTGGACAAGAGAGATGTGCCGTGCTGCATGAGGCAAATGGTGGTCACACCAGATACTGACTGGTTTTCTCATCTACACCCCTACCTTTTTTTAAGGTATCTGTGACCAACAGATGCATATCTGCATTCCCAGTCATGTGGAATCCATAGATTAGGGCTGAATGAATTTATTTCAATTGACTGATTTCCTTATATCAACTGTAACTTTAATTTTGTATTAATTTGTAAACAATTGCGAAAATCATAATTACATTTGACATTATGGGGTATTGTGTGAAAGCCAGTGACAAAACATCTCAGTTTAATCCATTTTAAAGTCAGGCTGTAACACAACAAAACATGGAACAAGTCAAGGGGTGTGAATACTGTAATTTTCTCTTGTCACTCTCCCTTCCCCTATTGTGTTTCACCATTGGGTTTGGTGTTACTAGTTAAAATTAGTGGCTAAATTATTCTAGTCTTACTGCAAACAACTCGACCAATACAAAAAATTTGCAAAACTGTTAACAAAATGTTTGCACAATAATAAAGGTAGCTAGCTCATTCTAAAATACAGATGTGATTTCGGTACCAGGGGATTGTACTGTGTGCAAGCCTTCAATGTAGACCACAATTTGTTGAATGATGTGTTAATGAATGGCTGGAACAAAAACCTTTAAACAGGTCTATAAAAAAAACAATGTCTGTCATGACTAAATTTGCCCTCATGTACTGAACAAGCGTATGAATGTTGGAGGTTAATCTCCTTGATGTGCCTCACTTGGGAATTACTTTTTTTGTACAATGGACTGTGTTTTAAGGACTGTGTTTTAAGGATGCACAGATACAAGAAAACCAATAAATGTTAAAATGTATTCAAAATGACAACTGTTGTTGTCTCCACATGTGTCTGGTTTCGAGGCTAGGGCATCTGGTGACTGCAGTTCATCTGTCTAATCCCCTGCAAGGAGAGAGAAAGGCATCAATAATATTGCAATGCTGTATTAAGGCTCCCGAGTGGCGCAGAGGTCTAAGGTAATGTATCTCAGTGCAAGAGGCGTCACTGCAGTCCCTGGTTTGAATCCAGGCTGCATCACATCCGGCTGTGATTGGGAGTCCTATAGGGAGGCGCACATTTGGCCCAGCTTTGTCCGGGTTTGGCCAGGGTAGGCCGTCATTGTAAATAAGAATTTGTTCTAACTGACTTGCCTAGTTTAATAATAATTAAATTTATATTCCTGTTTTATATGCATTTATATAATAATATTGGACATGTTATCCTTTATCACATGCCAGTATTTGTTTTGTATCCAATGCCCATTTAGCGTACATTATGGGATGAAGTATCCTAGGCCTTCTAATATAGTTAGATTTAATCATATCACTTTCAATATTAGTTATCAACAAATATCTTGAACATCAATGTCATGTAATAATATGCATGGGTGTGGTAGTTGTATGAATGATTCACAATGCAAGCCTACTCATTAGAAAAAACATTAGCTGCTCTAGGGCGGCAGGTAGTTAAGAGCATCGGACCAGTAACCAAAAGCTTGCTGGTTTGAATCCTTTGCCAATGTTCCCTTGAGCAAGCCACTGAACCCCATTTACTCTGGATAAGAACATCTGCTAAATGACATATAATGCAATATTAGCTTCCCAATGAAACACCACTATTCTGGCTATTAATCATTCTTAAACAGTCAGTGAAATAGCTTATTTAGCTGTATCGTGCATGCAAGCTTACCTGTCATGTCCACAATGATTGAGCAGCAGACCAAGCTATATGTGAGAGGAGGACCCTATAGTGGAAGTGTCATAATACCCATAAAACCTAGTGGTCAAACAGGGAAATGGTTCCAATCATTTTTCCCATATGGAATTTTAGACACACTTAAAATAAGGGCTGTGTTTTGTGTAGGCTTACCCTGGCATGATGTTTTGATAACCATGTACATCTCTCTCAGACAAGGTGACTTTTATCAATATATTTGGCTCTATTTACTCTCAGATTTGAATGCTAATTAGCATCAAAGTAGGCACCATGCAAGACTACAAATCCCTGCACGTCATCTCTAGTGGACACCTTTGCTAACAGGTATTGTCAATTTAAAACTTGCACATGAAATGTTACCAATTTATTCATTACTAACATTAAATAGTTAATCCAGAGATTCTTACCTTTGCATCAATTCGGCAGTCTGTCCAGATCACCAGGATACTTTTAGTTCTTTATGATAGTTACGAATATGTTGATAAAAGTTCCCTTGTCCTAGAGAGATTTATATGGTCATCAAAACATCACACCAGGGTAAGCCTACACTCGAAACACAGCCCTTATTTGAAGTGTTTCTAAAATCCTGTATGGGATAAATTAATGGTGGAAAAACGATTGGAACCATTTCCCTGTATGCCACATTTAATTACTTTTTTTACTTTGGTGCCTTGTTGCAAACAGGATGCAGGAGAGAGATGTTCGGAGCCGAAGCGTGCTGCTCAGACTGCCGCGCTATGGCAGTTCACAATGCTCTAGCAAGCCGTGAGAATATTTGATGATACTTGATGATATGAGGTCGGTTGGTTTGCAGAGCCTTCCACAAACCATAGCCCTCGCTATGGAATGGCATTGTATAGCCTACAAATACTGCTTCCAGCTGCCCCCTGGAGGCAGTCTAAATATTCATTATTCATTCAAATCCCCCTGCTGCAGGATTATTTTCCTCCTGCGATGAAATGGGTCATATTAAGAGCCGACATCTGTACATGTCACCCAGTGACTCAGACATACACTGAGTGTACAAAACATTAGGAACATCTCAATATTGCGTTGCTCCACATTTTGCCTTCAGAATAGCCTCAATTTGTCAGGGCATGGACTCTTCAAAGTTTTGAAAACGTTCCACAAGTACAGAATCCTGGCCCATGTTGACTCCAATGCTAGATGTGCTTTGGGTGGTGGACCATTCTTGATACACACTGGAAACTGTTGAGCATGAAAAACCCAGCTGCGTTTCAGTTCTTGACACACTCAAACCGGTGCGCCTGTCACCTACTTCCATACCCTGTTCAAGGCACTTAAATCTTTGTCTTGCCCATTCACCCTCTGAATGGCACACATACACAATCCATGTCTCAATGTTTAAAATCATTTTTATCCCCAATTTCGTGGTATCCAATTGGTAATTAGTCTTGTCCCATCGCTGCAACTCCCGTACAGACTCGGGAGAGGGGAAGGTCGAGAGGCGTGCGTCCTCCGAAACACGACCCCGCCAAGCCACACTGCTTCTTGACATAATGCCCGCTTAACCCAGAAGCCAGCCACACCAATGTGTCGGAGGAAACACTGTACATCTGGCGACCGTGTCAGCGTGCATGCCGGACATCCTGGCCGGCCAAACCCTCCCCTAAACCGGACGACGCTGGACCAATTGTGCACCGCCTCATGGGTCTCCCAGACGCGGCTGGCTGCGACACAGCCTGGAATCGAACCAGGATCTGTAGTGACACAGCTAGCACTGCAATGCAGTGTAGACTGCTGTGCCACTCGGGAGGCCCAAAAATAATTATTTAAATTGTCTCCTCCCCTTCATCTACATGGATTAAAATGGATTTAACAATTGACATCAATAAGGGATCATACCTTTCACCTGGTCAGTCTGTCATGGAAAGAGCAGTATGGTGTATGGAGAGTAAGAAGAGAGAGAAGGAGAAAGTGATATATTTCCATGGGTTAGTGTCAGACATCCCATAACATCAGAGATAGACAGTAAACTCAAACCGTCCTTTTATTCAACAGAAAAGGAAACAGTTCCAAGAACTCATACTTTTATGGATAAAAACGAGGTTGAAAAAGAACAGGAGTAAAAAAGTACAGGAATCGCCCCATCAAACTTTGTGACCCTGAAGAGAGAGAGAGTAAGATAAAAGAGAGAGACATTTGAGTGAACAGAAGAGGAGAATGAAACGTGTGTCATTGAGCCTATGAGCCTTTAGAGCCATTGTGGCTCTGACCTTGAGTTACTGTCTGGGGCTAGTCAACTAAAGGACGACGACAGACAGCGAGGATTATGCGACAAGTAGATTGTTGGAGTGGATAAGACGGACAATAAAAGAGAGGGAGAGTTAGAGAGCAAGAGAGAGAGAGAGGGATGTGTGATGGAAGGGAAGAAGTGAAGCAGCTGTTTGATCAGAGCTAGAGCCAATTAGGACATTGAATCATTGATGAGACCTAAATTTACCTTACAAACATTAAAAGGATAGAATATTAGGGATAGAGAGGAAGCTCTTTAAATGCCACCCCTGAAGTGTGTTTATAACAGACTGTTTCATCATCTTATTACCAAACCCAGCTAGCACATTTGGTTCCTTAGAAGTTGTGGGAACTAATGTTTTTGGTTTCACATTGGTTGTGTGAATGAAGCTTCCTACGTTTCCTGAAAACAGAAATGCAAATTTCACCTGTTCTGAGAACATTCAATTTTAGGTTGCAGGGAGGTTCTGATAACATTTTACTCTGGTTCCTTTAAAGTTTTCCTGGTAGGTTTTATTAATGCTCTAAGAACGTAAATTATAGGTTATTTCCTTAAAAATTTCACTGAATGTTTCAATAAGACCTTTCATAAGACTGCTAGCTTATTTTGGGTAAACTTTTTTTAAACTCCAAGCACAGATAGGACAAATTACAATTAATTTCCTTCGGCATTAATCATGCATACTCATGTCTTTTTTATTGTGACATGGCATCAGTGTAATTCAAACCTTTTATCTTGTGTTCTCTATCCATGGAATTAGTCCACTGTGCCACCATGACTGAGGTAGAATGCCATGTTTTTTATGCATACAAAGCTGTTCATTTCAGTTTATTGAAACAGACCTAATTTCAAAGAAAACAAGCATTTATTAAGATTAGGTGTGACCAGTTAGCGGGCACGGCCAACACACATGAACAGGCAGAGGATAGAGAGAGTTTCGTTGATACTGAGAACAGAATGTGTTGGTCCCATGTTTTATGAGCTGAAATACAAGATCCCAGAAATGTTCCATACACACAAAAAGCTTAATTCTCTCAATTATTGTGCACAAATTTGTTTACATCCTTGTTAGTGAGAATTCCTTCTTTGTCAAGATAATCTATCCACCTGACATGTGTGGCATATCAAGAAGCTGGTTAAAAAGCATGGCCATTACACAGGTGCACTTTGTGCTGGGGAAAATAAAAGGCCACTCTTAAATGTACAGTTTTGTCACACAACACAATGCCACAGATGTCTAAATTTTTTAGGGAATGTGCAATTGGCATGCTGACTGCAGGAATGTCCACCAGAGCTGTTGCCAGATAATTTAATGTTTATTTCTCTACCATAAGCAACCTCCAACGATGTTTTAGAGAATTTGTCAGAAGTTACAACTGTTCTCACAACCGCAGACCACATGTATGGCGTCATGTGGGCAATGTCCCGTGGTGGTGGTGGGGTTATTTGGCAGGCGTAAGCTATGGACAACGAACATAATTGCATTTTATTGATGGCAATTTGAATGCATAGAGATACCGTGACGAGATCCTGAGGCCCATTGTCGTGCCATTCATCCGCTGCCATCACCTCATGTTTCAGCATGATAATGCACAACCACATGTTGGAAGGATCTGTACACAATTCCTGGAAGTATCACGGCTCAGGATAAGACCCAGATGCAGACACAGGAGAAGGACAGTTCGAATCTCCGATATTTATTATAAAACAGGGGGCAGGAAAACGGCAGGCCAAGGTCAGGCAGAGGTCAGTAATCCAAGGCAGAGTCAATTAGGGACCGAACGGCAGGCAGAGTCAGGGCAGGCAGAATGCTCAGAACCGGGAAGACTAGAAAACAAAACTTGAGAAACAGGAAAACAGGAACACGCTGGAACAACCTGACAAGACAAGACGAAACTGGCACAGACAAGCAGAAAACGCAGGTATAAATATAGAGGAGATAATGGCGACAAATAGGAGACACCTGGTTGGAGGTGGAGACAAGCACAAGACAGGTGAATCAGATCAGGGTGTGACAGCACCCCCCTCCCCCCTCTAGGGGCACCATCTGGCGTCCTACCCGGCACAAACCTACCCGGCCATAACCCTCCCAGTCAACCAGGTACTGGAATCCCCTGCCCCAAGGTTGAACATTCAGGAGGCGTCTCACCGTGTACGCCGGATGGCCGTCGATAAGACAGGAGAGAGGAGTGGACCTTGAAACAGAAGACAAAGGGCTATGAGACAGAGGTTTAATCCTTGACACATGAAATGTGGGATGTATACGGAGGGTGCAGGGCAACAAAAGACGAACAGCAGAGGGGCTAAGGATTTTAGAGATGGGGAAAGGGCCGATAAAACTGGGGGAAAGTTTACGGGACTCCACCCAGAGGGGCAGATCCCGAGTGTAGCCATACCCTCTGCCCAAGACGATAGCGGGAAGCCGGGGTCCAGTGGCGGTTCATCTGTCGCCGATATCTGGAAGTGGTCTTGAGAAGAGCGGACCGGGCTCTCTTCCAGGCACGACGACATACCCTCTGGGCAGAGGGTATGCTGACTTCTTCCTCTTTCTCAGGGAAGAGCGGGGGCTGATATGCCAAGGAACACTCAAAGGACGAGAGACCAGTGGCCGAGCAGGGAAGGGTGTTGTGGTCATATTCCACCCACACAAGTTGCTGGCTCTAGGTGGTGGGATTGGGGAGACGAGGCAACGAAGAGCCGTCTCCAGGTCCTGATTGGCTCGCTCCGACTGTCCATTAGACTGGGGATGAAAGCCAGAGGACAGGCTGGCCGATGACCCAATGAGGGTGTAGAATGCCTTCCAGAACCGGGATGAGAACTGAGGACCGAGATCGGAGACCATGTCGACCGGAAGTCCATGGATCCGGAAGACATGCTGCACCATGAGCTGGGCTGTCTCCTTGGCTGATGGCAACTTGGGAAGGGGAATAAAATGGGCGGCTTTGGAAAACCTATCCACCACCGTTAGACCCTTGGTGGGGGGTGGAGACAAGCACCAGACAGGTGAAACAGATCAGGGTGTTACAGGAAGAGGAGTGGGACAATATTCCACATGCTACAATTAATAGCCAAATCAACTATGCAAATGAGATGTATCACGCTTCATGAGGCAGATGGTGGTCACACCAGATACTGACTGGCTTTCTGATCCACGCCCCCATGTTTTTAAAGGTATCTGTGACCAAAAGATGCATATCTGTCTTCCCAGTTGTGTTAAATCCATAGATTAGGGCCTCATTTATTTATTTCCTTATATGAACTCAGTAAAATCTTTTAAATTGTTGCATGTTGCGTTTATATTTTTGTTCATTATACAGTACCAGTCAAAAGTTTGGACACACCTTCTCATTCATTAGTTTTTCTTAATTTTTTTATATTTTCTATATTGTAGAATAATAGTGAAGACATCAAAGCTATGAAATAACACACATGGAATCAAAAAAAGTGTTAAACAAATCTAAATATAATTTATATTTGAGATTCTTCTAAGTAGCCACCCTTTGTCTTGACGACAGCTTTGCACACTCTGAACAATTTGAGAACATGAATTTAAATAGAACCATGAGAAAACCTGTAGGAAACGTTTTGCTGAAGTGATGAATTTCTGACAGAAGAATGTTGTTTCTTAATGTTCTCAGAACTATTGAGAACATTCCCAATGTAAAACAATTTGGAGAACGTTCCTAGAAAACTACCAAAAATGTAGTTAAATGTACCCATGTTTTGAACTTATAGGAAACTTTATGCTAAAGTAATGAAATACCAAGAAAATAACATATTTTTGTCAAGTTCCTTAAATGTGCTAAGAAATGTTCCTGTCACGTATACTCCCTGTCCGGCCTCTAGGTCATCAGGCTGCTGATTATCCCACACACCTGTCACCTTCGTCTCGCGCATCTGCTCCTCATGACACTCACCTTGACTCCATCACCTCCTTGATTATCTTCCCTAAATCTGTCACTCCCCTTGGGTCTTTCCTCAGGTGTTATTGATTCTGTTTTCATGTAGGTGCGTTGTTTGTGTTTCGTGTTCATTGTTTCTTTCATTTATTAAAACACTTACTCCCTGAACTTGCTTCCCGACTCTAAAAGCCAAGTTCCAAAGCCAAGCAACTATCCTGTACCATTCCCAGAATGCGGCGGGAAGGTTGAATGCAACATAACCATAGGACAACCATGCTCTAAGAAACATAAGGTTGTCAGAACGGTATATGTTAGCTGGGCATTGTACTGTACCCCAGTAATACATTAAGATTTAGGCTGGAATTTACTCAAACATGCTATAGCATGTTTACACGGTGTCTTTGTTTGAGCCCTTACTAATGCCCAAACTGGATGCATCTACAGGCACCTGTGCAGGAAGTCTATCTGGTAATAGGTTTTTAGTATACTTAAAAAAAATATATATTTGACCATTAGAAAAAGGGCTACTGTGTAGTAAATTCTCCCCAAATAGAGCTTTCGACCTATACATCCTTTTCACAATGTTTGAGCATATGGGTTTATAGTGTTCGTTGGTTATCATGCACCAGGCAGCTATTATGTCTCTCTGTGTGTTTGTTTACATGCCATTGTTGTTCCCTTTCAGTCAGTCAATTTCGGTACAACATACTATGGGAAGCAAAGGTGGAAAAAGTACTAAATCGAGTAAAAGTAAAGATACCTTAATAGAAAATTACTCAAGTAAAAGTGAAAGACACCCAGTAAAATACTACTTGAGTAAAAGTCTAAAAGTATTTGGTTTTAAATATACTTAAGTATCAAAAGTAAAGGTAGCTGCTAAAATATACTTAAGTATCAAAAGTAAAAGTAAGAAGAATTTAAAATTCCTTATATTAAGCAAACCAGATGGCACAATTTTATTTATATTTTTAGTAACAGATAGTCATGGTCACACTCCAGCACTCAAATATAATTGAAAAACAAAGCGTTCGTGTTTAGTGAGTCCGCCAGATCAGAGGCAGTAGGGATGACCAGGGATGTTCTCTTGATTAGTGTGCGAATTGGACCATTTTCTGTCCTGTTAAGCATTCAAAATGTAACGAGTACTTTCGGGTGTCTGGGAAAATGTATGGAGTAAAAAGTACATCATTTTATTGAGGAATGTAGTTTCGTAGATGTAAAAGTTGTCAAAAATATAAATAGTAAAGCACAGATACCCCCAAAAGAACGACTTAAGTAGTACTTTAAAGTATTTTTACTTTAGTACTTTACACCACTGATGGGGAGTTACACTCTCACGACTTCGGTTGAAGGATCTACAATCAAGCCTGACAAGGCAAATGAAATCTGCGCCTCACTGGAAGCCCGACTTCCACAGGTGATAAGTGTGAGGCTCGGATTCATTCCTTCAATTATTTCCCTCTTCAACTTGGTGTGAACAGGAACGATTCATACTACTAAAACAAATAATTGGAACACGAGAATATGATGATGAAGTAGTCCCGAGCAGCAGCGCCACTCCGCAAAAACATTGCTGTGATGCCAGTGCCCCTACATTTTGTTATGGCAAACGGGGTCCTACGTCAGCCATTGCTGGAGCCCTTTGTGACCATAAGGGGCCTGGGCTTCATGCAGGCTATACACTCTCACTGAAGCACAACATGTGTTGAAAGCTTGTCCAAGTTTAATCCCCCTCTGGTATCCTGCGTTACATGGTGTTCACAGAGTAATACGTTGGGTGATTCACTCTCTGTCCACAAGGGGGATTTCTGCCTGTAGCTCACTAGTCCCTATGAGGTGTCAAGTGATACAGGTTATGGGCCCTGTATTTAATTGGTGGTTGGTAGCGGAGTCGAGGGAACAAGCAAGGTTGGACACGACCATGCTATTATCCCACACACAGTCTCTGTGGTTCATATGTACGCCGAAATGAACTGTCTTACTCCAGCTCAGCACTTTTCATTCCTGGGAATTAGATTTGATTACCAATCGCCCCTGTCTGTTACCACAGAAGGCGTCCGTTTTTCAGAGCTGTCTGTCCCAGCTGGGTTACAAGGCGCTTTGTCGCCAGTAACTATAGCTGGTTGGTAGGTTAACCTCCATGATAAAGTTTTTTTTTATGTGTGCGGTGCAGATATATGTTTTATTGTCACATACACCAGATTGGTGCAGTAAAATGTGTTGTTTTACAGGGTCAGCCATGGTAGTACGGTGCCCTTGGAGCAAATTAGCCTTAAGTGCCTTGTTCAAGGACACCTGTCGCCAGATGGCACTGCCACTCGTGGTACGTCACTGATCGCAGGAGCCCTTTATGCAAAACTTAGGACATAAACTTAGGACATGTTATGCGTCTCCTCACGCTTATGCAGCATCACCACGGCAACTGTTCCAGAGGTCTCAGTGCCCGTTTTGAAGGAGGAAATATCCTCCTGTCTCCAGAAGCAGGCAATCCGAATGGTTCCTATGTCAAAGATCCAGGACAGCTGGTACAGTCAGTATTTCATGGTTCCGAGGGGACACTGGAGCGCCAGCGTGACCAACAGGCAATCCGTTAAGATTTACGTAGGCCTTGACAAAAATGTTCCATACCTGGGAGACCACCCAGAGGAGTAGCCTCGACTCCTGTGCACACTGCTCCCCAGCAATAGGGACTGAGCCAAGGTTAGGAGGGAGAGAAACAGAGTCTCTCCCCATCTGTTGATGCACGCCACCACTGACATATTGTCATTTCTGACCAGCACAAGCCAGCCCGACAAAAGCAGGTGGAAGCGCCTGAGCACCAGATACACCATTAGGAGCATAATTGCGTATAAATGGCAAGTTTTTGAGTGTGGGAATCGACAGAGCCTCACTAGGTCTACTCCCTGATTGTGCGGTTCCTGAAAGCTGTATGTTGTCTCAGACCGGTCTCTAAACCTATTACGCCCCCATGGGACTTGGCGCTGGTATTGGAGACACGGTGTGCGGCCCCCATTATTGTTGGCCTAACTACAGAATCAGTTCAAATGTGTGTGTGTCAGTGTATATAAGCATCTTTACAATGGTGCCTAAATGTACACATTGTGTACATGTGCCTGTGTGTGTGTCGTATCTGTGTGTGTATAAGGGAGGCTTCCTGTCCAGCCTAGAAATCTTTCAATCCACAGCATCCAGTGACAGATAGAGGATGAGAAACGCGTTTTCCTCCACCTCCACTCTCTCCAGTCTGTTCTCCCAGGATGCCAGTGACCCATGTACCTATTCGTCAGCTCATCCCCTCTCCCCCTCACCACCTTATGTCAACCCCTCCCACCCTCTCCTCCCCTCCCTCATTCCCTGCCATCTGTTCTCTCTCTCACCTCCGCATCCCATCTTTAACAAATCTCAAAATTTAACAAAATTTAACACCATAGTTCCCTCCAAGCTCGTCATTAAGCTCGAGACCCTGGGTCTCGACCCAGCCCTGTGCAACTGGGTCCTGGACTTCCTGACGGGCCGGTCCCAGGTGGTGAGGGTAGGAAACAACATCTCCACCCCGCTGATCCTCAACACTGGGGCCCCACAAGGGTGCGTTCTCAGCCCTCTCCTGTACTCCCTGTTTACCCATGACTGCGTGGCCAAGCACGCATCCAACTCAATCATCAAGTTTGCTGACGACACTACAGTGGAAGGCTTGATTACCAACAACGACGAGACGGCCTACAGAGAGGAGGTGAGGGCCCTCGGAGTGTGGTGTCAGGAAAATAACCTCTCACTCAATGTCAACAAAACAAAGGAGATGATCGTGGACTTCAGGAAACAGGAGAGGGAGCACCCCCCTATCCACATCGAGGGGACAGTAGTGGAGAAGGTGGAAAGTTTTAAGTTCCTCGGCGTACACATCACGGACAAACTGAATTGGTCCACCCACACAGACAGCGTGGTAAAGAAGGCGCAACAGCGCCTCTTCAACCTCAGGAGGCTGAAGAAATTTGGCTTGTCACCAAAATCACTCACAAACTTTTACAGATGCACAATCGAGAGCATCCTGTCGGGCTGTATCACCGCCTGGTACGGCAACTGCTCCGCCCACAACCGTAAGGCTCTCCAGAGGGTAGTGAGGACTGCACAACGCATCACCGGGGTTAAACTACCTGCCCTCCAGGACACCTACACCACCCGATGTCACAGAAAGGCCAAAAGATCATCAAGGACAACAACCACCCGAGCCACTGCCTGTTCACCCCGCTATCATCCAGAAGGCGAGGTCAGTACAGGTGCATCAAAGCTGGGACCGAGAGACTGAAAACAGCTTCTACCTCAAGGCCATCAGACTGTTAAACAGCCATCACTAACATTGAGTGGCTGCTGCCAACATACTGACTTAAATCTCTAGCCACTTTATACATAGGAATTGGATGTAACAAATGTATCACTAGCCACTTTAAACAATTTTGTATATAATGTTTACGTATCCGACATACTCATATCAAATGTATACACTGTACTCTAAACCATCTACTGTATCTTGCCTATGCCGTTAGGTCATCGACCCAAATCTCTAGCCACTTTAATAATTATAATTGGATGAAATAATGTATCACTAGCCACTTTAAACAATGCCATTTATATAATGTTTACATATCCTACATTACTCATCTCATATATATGTGTATATACTGTACTCCATACCATCTACTGCATCTTGCCTATGCCGGTCAGCCATCGCTCATCCATATATTTATATGTACATACTCGTATTCATTCCTTTACTCTTGTGTGTATAAGGTAGTTGTTGTGAATTTGTTAGATTACTTGTTAGATACTACTGCATGGTCGGAACTAGAAGCACAAGCATTTCGCTACACTCGCATTAACATCTGCTAACCATGTGTATGTGACAAATAAAATTTGATTTGATTTGATTTTATTCCACCTGTATGGCTGATGCCGTCACAACGGTTCACAATGGCATAAGATGGCATAAGCCTCCACTCTAGAGAGCATCCTTCACCTTCACAAAATTACCAGTGAAGACCGGATCTAATTGGGACCCCAGCTAAAGCTGCCTGAGACGAGAGCGGAGAGCTGCATCCAATGAAAGAGAAGCAAGTCTGGAGTCCAGTAATCTAAGATGACACATCATTATAGAGTGCAGCTCCACTCGTGATGCAGAACGCCAATAACAATACACACAAATCTGTCTGCATTGAATGACCCCAGACAATGGCAGATCTAATACCTAACCAGCTAATATATCCCTCTCTTCCTCTGGAGTGTACTCAAGGTAAACCTTGTTAAGTGTTTTCAAAAGAAAACTTTGAACTGAATCAATAATTAATTACCTAAAGGAGTCATTTAACTGGCCCAGATGTAGTCAACAATTGCACAGGAAGACAGAGGAGCTAATTCCAGTAATGATCCCAAGGTTCTGGAGTCTAGACAGAGTGGTTCATGGAGATCATTGTAGAATTGACTGTTGGTTGACTGGTGCAACTGGGTGGTCCACGCTGGCCATTTTGTGCCAGAAAACTAACTCTAGCTAGGCTATCAGTTATCACTGTGAAATGAAAAATCATTTAGGCCACATTTGTCAAACCAGAGAGGAAAAGGAAGAGAGTCCCAACTCGGCTAAAAAACATGTCTCACTCCAGCAGGTGGTGTTTTTTTGTTGTTTCCCTACCAAGCAAGGATTTTTTGTATGGAGGTCAATGTATGGAGGTCGAATTACGTAAAAACATTTTTTATGGCTTATTTGCTACGTGAGATTTATTTGATCTAATAAAAGTTTTGTGATGCTTATGTTGTTAGAAGTGTACTGATATAAGTAGGACACGTGACATCCCGCAACTTTGAGAAAAAGCCCTTTATATTAGAGTTATCTCGAGTTGGCTGTGTATATTCATGGAATGAGGCTAGTAGCGTAGCATCTCTCTCCATTGAATACAGGCGGTTGACGTCAACAACTCTCATTGAATATTCAAAAAAGGTTTAGAATAATGAGCTGTATCCACAATCCAAAGAAAGGATAGTCTGCAGCTAGACAACCCGCTGTGCCGCTTTGTGGACAACGACTCCCATTGTTAGGGCGGAGAGAGACATGTATCGTGTCAGTATATCCATAATCATTGGTCAAACTCATTCCACGGAGGGCCGAGGGTCTGCGGGCTTTTAGCGCCTCCCTTGTACTTGATTGATTAATTAAGGTAAGTGATTAGTAAGGAACATCCCTCACCTGGTTGTCTAGGTCTTACTTGAAAGGACAAAACTAAAACCAGTAGACACTAGGCCATCCATTGAATGAGTTTGAGTGATTAGGTGATTAAAATGAGCATCACCTGATTCAACTACTCAAGGGCTTGATGATTTGTTGAATCAAGTGTGTTAGTGTTGGCTTGGAAGAAAAAAACATGTGTCAGCTGAGGAGGCCCCAGGACTGGAATAGAACCCCCCCCCCCCCTGGATTAAATCCCATAAAGATCAAGAGGGCCAATTAACTTGATAGAAAAGGCAGGGTGACATTGTCCCAGGGTGGGGGTGGAGGTAAAAGCAGGGCAGGGTTGGGGGAACTCATCTTGCTTCAAGTGCCCAGATAGCCCCTCAGTCCTCGCTCGCTCGCTCTCTCTCTCTCTCTCTCTCTCTCTCTCTCTCTCTAAATGACGGCTCATTTCCACCACTTTCCACTTCCTGCTCAGCTGCACAATTATCCTAATTTCAGCCGAGAGATAAAGATAGGAGGAGAGAGGGAGGAGGAGAGAGGGAAGAAGAAGAGATGCTCTTACAGATCCTCTCATGTTGGTAAAGCCAAAGAATACATAAGAACAGTCCAGCACTGCACCGGCCAGGGGAGAAAGCTAAATTGAGGCACCTCTCAAAGTCAATGGCAGTTCTCTGTCCTGATAGAGTTGAGAGGGAGCCAGAGGTAAAGAGTCAGAGAGAGAGAGTGAGTGTGTGTAAATGCATTGTACGTGCATTGTGTAAGTGTGCATTGTTGTATGTGCACGTGTGTGTGTGTGTGTGGGGGGGGGAGCAATGCAACAAAAACAACCTAATAAAATTGGGGGCATCAATAGTTTTAGCATAAATTGGAATGGGGAATTAAATAGTGAATGACAGCTGGCGGGAATGAGGAATGGCGTATGTTAATGTGGGTTTATGAGCCTGAGACGGCCCCAGAGAGACTTTTAATAACGCTCAGCTACTCTGGCACAGGCATTCAGGTGGCCCATAATCTGCACTGTCATAATGAAGAGAATATGCTAATGTGAAACCCCATCAAACAAAACAATCTGTTTGTGCGTGTTCATGTGTGTGTGTGAGTGAGAGAGAGAGAGAGAGAGAGAGAGAGAGAGAGAGAGAGAGAGAGAGAAAGAGAGAGAGAGAAAAGGGGGATAGAAAAGGAGAAATGTTATTGCTTTTCATACTGTGACTCTGCACACACTTTGTCTCTCCAGAACTTCTCAACTATGTCATGAGTATTGCTAGTATGATGTTTTCAATTTAGCACTTTTTGCTTCAATTTGTGGTTCTTAAATACCTTCATAAGCATTTAATCATATCCCTGAATATACAGTACCAGTTAGTTTTGACACACCTACTCATTCAAGGGTTTTTCATTATTTTTTACTATTTTCTACATTGTAGAATAATAGTGAAGACATCAAAACTATGAAATAACACATATTGAATCATGTAGTAATCAAAACAAATGTTATATTTTAGATTCTTCAAAGTAGCCACCCTTTGCCTTGATGACAGCTTTGCATTCTCTCAACCAGCTTCATGAGGAATCCTTTTCCAACAGTCTTGAAGGAGTTCTCACGTACGCTGAGCACTTGTTGGCTGCTTTTCCTTCACTCTGCGGTCCAACTCATCTCAAACCATCTCAATTTGGTTGAGGTTGGGTGATTGTTGAGGCCATGTCATCTGATGCAGCACTCTCCTCTCCTAGGTCAAATGGCCCTTACACAGCCTGGAGGTGTGTTTTGGGTCATTGTTCTGTTGAAAAACAAAGGATAGTCCCACTAAGTGCAAACCAGATGGGATGGCGTATCGCTGCAGAATGCTGTGGTAGCCATGCTGGTAAAGTGTGCCTTGAATTCTACTTAAATCACAGACAGTGTCACTAGCAAAGTACCTCCTCCTCCATGCTTCACGGTGGAAACCACACATGCGGAGATCATCCATTAATTCACCAAATCTGCTTTAAAGTAATGATGTACTGTCATAATATGGACTTGGTCTTTTACCAAATATGGCTATCTTCTGTATACCACCCCTACCTGGTCACAACACAACTGATTGGCTCAAACACATTAAGAAGGAAAGAAATTCCACAAATGAACTTTAAGGCACACCTATTTATTAAAATGGATTTCAGGTGACTACCTCATGAGTGTGCAAAGCTGTCATCAAGGCAAAGGATGGCTACTTTGAAGAATGTCAAATTTCAAATATGTTTTGATTTGTTTAACACTTTTTTGGTTACTACATGATTCCATGTGTTATTGCATAGTTGTGATGCCTTCACTACTATTCTACAATGTAGAAAATAGTCAAATAAAGAAAAACCCTAGAATGAGTAGGTGTCCAAACTTTTGACTGGTACTTTGTATCTGCCATGTATTATAGCCCTTCCGCTAATAGTTATTGAGAGAGGTAGATATGGAATGTATAAAGAGGCAGATAATATGTATAATATCAATTTCTAATTCTAATTCGTTTCCAGTAAAACTGCTTACTGGCAGCAGAGAGAGCAGCCAAAAGTCCTGCAGGGCGCAACCAAGGTTCGGATCAATAGGCCAAATAAATGCTTACAGTGGCACTACTCTGATAGTCTTATAGAACAGGGAACTTTGAATTCCCTCACTAACACGCTCCTTGGATGATAGATAAGACATGAGGTCAAAGCCTGAATGGAGCTGATGGGTAAAATTGAACATAGAGAAGGGGGGGGCAAACACACACGCAAACACACATGGTTGTACTGTACAGATGTACTGTATGGTGCTTAAGACAATATATACTATTGTTACCTGAGGATTGCACAATAGTGTCAAAGTGACATATATCATTGGACTGAGGAAGGTAAAGGGCAATGGAAGCAAAACATACATGGCAGTACATTTTTATTTCCATGACAACAGCCCTCGGAGTACTTGGATAGGGAATACGGCAGGAGACAGTGTGATAGGGAAAGAGAGAGGGAGTGAGTGAGGAGAGAATGAGAGAGGGAGAAAGGGTAACTTCTTGGCATGCACCGTCCTCCTCTTAGCTTGTTCCTACTACTCTAGCACTGCCAACCACAGACCCTCCAGACAAGATCACTCAAGGACTTCAGAACGTGCCTCTGCATCCTGCTAACTGAAAAGTGTTAGATGGACGATAACTACTTTATTGAGGAAAAATGTACTTGCTATGACTGTGATGTTATTTTTCACCTAGATATCGTAAGATGAATGCACAAACTGTGAGTCGCTCTGGATAAGAACGTCTGCTAAATGACTAAAATTTAAAATAAAGAAAATGTTAGGGTGCAGTACTAACACATATAGACATGACATGGGGAGCCCCCTCTGCACTGATACATAGGACTGTGATTCAAGATTCACTGGGGTATGCTATGATCCACTGTGGTATTGAAGTGACCTTGAAGGGATTACTCACCACAATCACACATGAAATTTAGGTATATCATCTTATATGTGTATGCCATAAACAATGATCAGCAGGTTAGAGTGGTAAGCAGGTTAGAGTGGCACTCAATTTAAATAATGTAATTACAATGCAGACATTGTACATGTGCACAAACAATCATTGGTCCATGAAGGGCAGGGCAAACCATGCAACATAATTACTAACATTCATGGAAAATGGGAAAAACACAGTACACACGTGCTCCAACACGCACGCACGCACGCGCACACACGCACGCACGCACGCACGCACGCACACACACACACACACACACACACACACACACACACACACACACACACACACACACACACACACACACAGGGGTCTGGCATGAACCACCTGAGCTGACTGAGTCTGAATCTCAATTAAGTTACAGGGGATTAAATCAGAAATGTGATCAAAATCAGAGGTACCACAGCCCCAAGCCCTCAGAGGTACCACAGCCCCAAGCCCTCAGAGGTACCACAGCCCCAAGCCCCCCCTCTCAGAGGTACCACAGCCCCAAGCCCTCAACAGCGCCCCTCTCATCTCTCAGAGGTATAACAGCCCACAGCCCCCTCTCAGAGGTATCACAGCCCACTCTCAGAGGTACCACAGCCCCCAGCCCCCTCAGAGGTACCACAGCCCCAGCTCCCCACTCCTCTGTCAGTAGGTACAGTACCAAAGAGGAAAGCAGGAAAGAAGCCCCCCAGGCAGAGGCTCATGGGAAGGATAACTCCCCCTCCTCTCGTGTCCCTCTCTAGAGCTACGGTTAGTTCATGCACGGTGACATGTTGCTTTACGTACCACTGATTGGTAAAAGCTGTATGACTCAATGACAGATGGTCTTGATCAGATTTAAGGAGGGGAAAATACATTACTCTACCAAACACACATACACACACACCACACACACACACAGAGATCCTGACTGACAGTAATAGACAGAGGGACTGAGTAGATTGAGAGCCAGGCTGGGTGCAGAGAAGTGTGACAAATGCTAAAACACATCCAGGTCTTAAGCCTCCTATTCTGGGGCTCAAGCAATCCCCCTCACCCACACAAACACAACTTTCATAAACATGATTACCAGGGGAGGATGAGTCATACCCAACAGGCAGAGCATCCTCTCATTAATAAAACATTGTACAGCTGAATTAGAACATTCACCAATATGAACACACACACGCAGGAGTCGTGTGAAGGAGGGGAGTGTAAACAGATCAAAGTATCACCCTCAACCATGTGACTTGACCAGTAAACACCCCTGGCCCTACTACAGTGGCTTGCGAAAGTTTTCACCCCCCTTGGCATTTTTCCTACTTTGTTACCTTACAACCTGGAAATAAAATGGAATAGTTTTGGGGGGTATCATTTGATTTACACAATATGCCTACCACTTTGAAGTTGCAGTTTTATTTTATTGTGAAACAAACAAGACAAAAAAACAGCAAACTTGAGCGTGCATCACTATCCCCACACATTCAAGTTGGATGTTGGATGGTGTTCTCGGGGTGATGAGAGGTGTTGGGTTTGCGCCAGACATAGCATTTTCCTTGATGACCAAAAAGCTCAATTTTAGTCTCATCTGACAAGAGTACCTTCTTCCATATGTTTGGGGAGTCTCCCACATGCCTTTTGGGGAACAAAAGGCCACTCATCCGTAAAGCCCAGCTCTGTGGAGTGTACGGCTTAAAGTGGTCCAATGGACAGATACTCCAATCTCTGCTGTGGAGCTTTGCAGCTCCTTCAGGGTTATCTTTGGTATCTTTGTTGCCTCTCTGATTAATGCCCTCCTTGCCTGGTCTGTGAGTTTTAGTGGGCGGCCCTCTCTTGGCAGGCTTGTTGTGGTGCCATATTCTTTCTATTTTTTTATAATGGATTTAATGGTGCTCCGTGGGATGTTCAAAATTTCAGATATTTTTTTATAGCCCAAACCTGATCTGTACTTCTCCACAACTTTGTCCCTGACCTTAGTCCAACAACTTTGTCCCTGAGCTTCTTGGTCTTCATAGTGCTGCTGTCACGGTTCATGAATTCACCGGCTCTCCCTGGACGGACTCATCAAGCTGGCATTAAGGGTCGATGCTCGCTTAGACCGGCTGGAACAGCGGACACATCAGGCCCCGGGTTTTGCGAGGTTCGAGGAACACTCATCACCCAGCGGCAATACGGTCAGTCCCGTGTCCCATCAGGAGCCCATGCAGGTGGGTGGAGCTCGACTCTCCCGGGAAGAGAGGCAACGACGGAGGAGTAGAGGGCTGTGCCTATACTGCGGAGGCACAGGACACTTTCTCAATGACTGTCCGGTAAAAGGTCACGCTCGATGGTAAACCAGAGGCTATCGGGTTCGTCTGTGTCTGGTTCTGTGTTGCAGGAGGAGCCGGTGAATTTGTCTAACGTGCCCGCCGAGTACCTTGACCTGAAGGAAGTGTTCAGTAAGTCTCGTGCTGCTTCTCTGCCTCCACACCGTCCCTACGACTGTGCCATTGAGTTACGGCCAGGTACGTCTCCGCCTAAGGGTGGGCTATACATGGAGAAATACATTTCTGAGTCTCTAGCAGCCGGGTTCATCCGCCCTTCTTCTTCTCCAGCAGGTGCGGGGTTCTTTTTTGTGGGGAAGAAGGATGGATCCCTGCGACCTTGTATTGACTACCGAGGGCTGAACAACATCACGGTAAAGAACACCTATCCTTTGCCGTTGATGTCTTCAGCCTTCGAGAGGTTGCAGGGGGCATCCATCTTCACGAAATTGGATCTACGCAACGCTTATCATCTGGTTCGTATTAAGAAGGGGGATGAGTGGAAGACCGCGTTCAACACCCCCAGGGGGCATTTTGAATATTTAGTCATGCCTTTCGGTCTGTCTAACTCCCCGGCGGTCTTCCAGGCACTCATTAATGACGTGTTGAGAGACATGGTAGATCAATTTATTTATGTCTATCTGGATGACATTTTGATCTTTTCGTCCTCTCTCCAGCAACACGTTCAGCACGTCAGACGGGTGCTCCAGAGGTTGCTAGAGAACGGGCTTTTCGTCAAGGCTGAGAAGTGTGAGTTTCATGCTCAGTCTGTCCCCTTCTTAGGGCACATCGTCTCGTCTGAGGGGATGCGCATGGATCCCGAAAAGGTAAAGGCCGTGGTGGATTGGCCGAGCCCGGACTCTCGTAAGGCCCTACAGAGGTTTCTGGGATTCGCCAACTTCTACCGACAATTCATTCGCAATTTCAGCCAGCTGGCCGCTCCCCTGACGGCCCTGACCTCTCTCGGTACTACGTTCAGATGGTCCCGTGCTGCTGAGAGGGCATTTTCCGACCTTAAGGGTCGCTTTGTTTCGGCCCCTATTCTTGTCGCCCCAGATCCTTCCCGTCAGTTTGTGGTGGAGGTCGATGCGTCAGAGGTAGGCGTAGGTGCTGTTCTCTCCCAGCGCTCCTCCTCGGATGACAAGATGCATCCTTGTGCTTTTCTCTCTCACCGGTTATCACCGGCCGAACGTAATTATGACATTGGGAATAGAGAGTTATTGGCAGTCAAACTGGCGTTGGAGGAGTGGCGTCATTGGTTAGAGTGGTCGGGGGTACCCTTTATCGTCTGGACTGACCATAAGAACTTGGAATACATCAGATCCGCCAAGAGGCCCAACTCCAGACAGGCTCGGTGGGCTCTGTTTTTCGGACGTTTTGACTTTTCCCTCTCTTACCGCCCGGGCTCTAAGAACGTCAAACCCGATGCCTTGTCTCGTGTGTTTGACCATTCTGAACGTCCGGCTACTCCCGAGTGCATTCTACCTGAGAGACTCATTGTGTCCACACTCACTTGGGAGATCGAGTCGAGGGTCAAGACAGCCTTGGAGGGGGTAACTCCTCCGTCGGGTTGCCCATCGAGTCGACTATTTGTGCCGGAGGGGCTACGGTCTGATGTTATTCGCTGGGGACACTGCTCCAAGGTCGCTTGCCACCCAGGAGTGACCCGTACCAGCTTCTTGGTTAAGCAGGGGTTCTGGTAGCCAGCGATGGCCCAGGACATTCAGAGTTTTGTTTTGGCTTGTTCCTGCTGTGCTACGGGCAAGACCTCTAATCGGCCCCCAGAGGGGCTACTCCAGCCGCTGTCTGTCCCTTCGAGACCTTGGTCCCATATAGCCCTGGATTTCATCACGGGCCTCCCACCTTATCAGGGCAAGACCGTCATTTTGACAGTCGTTGACCGGTTCTCGAAGGCAACCCATTTCATCCCCTTGCTGAAATTGCCTTCCGCCTAGGAGACAGCGGTAGCAGTCGTGGATCATGTCTTTCGGATACATGGCCTTCCTATGGACGTGGTTTCTGACAGGGGCCCCAATTTTTGTCCAAGTTCTGGCGGGAGTTTTGTAGATTGCTGGGTGCGACCGTCAGTTTATCCTCGGGGTTTCATCCCCAGAGTAACGGTCAAGCTGAGAGAGCCAACCAGGACGTAGAGAGGGTTTTGCGGTGTATGGTGTCCCAGAGTCCCTCGTCCTGGAGTCAGCAACTCCCCTTCATCGAGTATGCTCACAACTCGCTACCAGTGTCCGCCACGGGTTTGACTCCGTTCGAGGGCTATTTTTCCTAGCCTGGATTCCGAGGTCGCGGTCCCCTCTGCTCACGCCTTTGTCCAGAGGTGTCATCGCACTTGGACTAGAACCCGTGAGACCCTCCTCAAGGTTGGGGCGCGCACTAAGGTTAGGGCTGATCGCCACCGACGGAAGGCCCCCACCTACGTCGTAGGTCAAAGGGTGTGGCTTTCCACCAGGAACATTCCTCTCCGTTCCGTTAGCAATAAGTTGGCTCCTAGGTTCATCGGTCCGTTCAGGGTGACTCGGGTCCTGAGCCCGTCGGCAGTCCGCCTCAAGCTCCCGTCATGTGTCCCGACTGAAGCCTGTGGCTCATTCACGCTTGAACCCACCAGCCCCGGTTCCTCCCCCACCGCAGCTTATTGATGGGGAGCCTACTTACTCGGTCCGTCGCATTCTGGACTCGAGACGGAGGGGACGCGGGGTTCAATACTTGGTGGACTGGGAGGGTTACGGGCCGGAGGAGAGAAGTTGGGTCCCTGCTAGAGACATTCTGGATCACTCCCTTATTGATGATTACAATCGACAGGCAGATCCTTCTGGGAGCGCCAGGAGGCGCTCCTAGGAGGGGGGGTACTGTCACGGTTCATGAATTCACCGGCTCTCTGTGTGTGCGTGTGGCCGCTGATTGCCACTCTGCTCGTTGTCAGCGCCAGCTGACACTCATTATGTGTGCCTACTTATACTCATTGTCTTGGTCTTGTGTTTGTCGGTTCGTTGTCTTGTTTCCCTGTGCGTGTGTTTCTCTCCAGGCCAAGTTCTGTGTTCTCCTATGGTTCTGTTCTCCGCTGGACTCTTCGTTCGCTCTCGCTCCTGTGGAGGTCTCTATGCTGGGCACGTTCAGGATCGCCAGTCTGGGAAATCCTCTTCACTCACTGACATTACGGAGGATTGGCTTTCCCCTGCAGTCTCGGCGCTGCTAACACCCAGACACTTCCTGACACCCTCGATTACCTGTACCTGTTACTTACCGCCTGAATTGCTTCAATAAATATTGAACTTGACTCGCTACTGAATCCTCCGTCCTTTCACGTGACAGCTGCTTGCTTGGTGGTGCCCCTTGCTTAGTGGTGTTGCAGACTCTGGGGCCTTTCAGAACAGGTGTATACATACACTGAGATCATGTGACACTTAAAGTCCACCTGTGTGCAATCATGTAACTTCTGAAGGTAATTGGTTGCATCAGATCTTATTTAGGGGCTTCATAGCAAAGGGGGTGAATACATATGCATGCACCACCTTTCCATAAGTTCTTTTTTTAATTTCACTTCACCAATTTGGACTATGTCCATTACATGAAATCCAAATAAAAATACATTTAAATTACAGGTTGTAATGCAACAAAATAGGAAAAACTCCAAGAAGGGTGAATACTTTTGCAAGGCACTGTATACACCTCTAAAAGTATTTTATATTAAAAAAAATGTAGAAATACTATTATTCAAATTCTCTGGTTTATTCACATATTTCATAAAACAATGAGTAATGTTTCCGAGCCATCATGAATGAGTGTGCTTTTTGCAATTTGAACATCAAACTTTGCAAAAATACAAACTTTTATTTTTCTTTGAAAACAACAAATGAAATGTGCAGTAAAAAATATATTTTAAAATAGCACCTTTTCTCTGTCAGGTTAAACCATGCAGAGTTTAACATGAATCATTAGGACACACAAAAACTATTTCCCAGGTAATAAAAATATACATTTATATGTACATTACATTGGCAAAAGATGCAAACATGTATTGTGAGTGCCTCTTTATACATACAGAACAGATATTTAGTGGACAGATTTGGAACTCATTGCCTGTACATGCACCAAAGACAGATTCTGCATTCTGTGGTATGGTTGCATTAATGTTTGGACAACACTGTCTTCCTGTAATACGGTGCTGCTGTAATCGCTAGACGTAATTCTGAGGGGGATTTAAAAGTTTGGCTGCAGAGTTAACGTAATATAAATGCACTTGAAATAAATCATCAAATCATCAACCATGAGACAAGATCCATCAATGGTATATACTGTATATTCAAAACCTTGCCAATGTTTATAGCTTTAAATACTAAACAACCATTTGTTGCCATTCTTACGGGTGGAGAGGAGGTAGTCATGACATGCCCTTCATCATCGCCTCTTTTTCAAGAGGAACAGCATCTGCAACAAAACACAATAATCCGTTTTGGGGATACATTTTCTTGTATGTACATGTGTGTATGTACAGCATGAATATGTGTGTATTCAGCATGATATACACTACCGTTCCAAAGTTTTGGGCCACTTAGAAAGTCCAAGTTTAAAGCCACCTATTGTGGGTCTCAGCCGACACCCCCGTACATGGACACACACACAACTTTAATAAACATGATTAAACCTGTAATAACCATGTAATAATATCTATGTAATAACATCAAACACAAGGTGTCTCCCCAGGGGAAATCAAGATTAGACTACTGCAATACTATACTCTCCGGCTACCCGGATAAAGCACTAAGTACATTTCAGCTAGTGCTAAATACAGCCGCTAGCATCTTGACTAGATCCCCCCAAAATGATCATATTACTCCAGTGCTAGCCAGTGCTATACCGGCTTTCTGTTAAGGCTAAGGCGGATGTCAAGGTTTTACTGCTAACCTACAAAAGCATTACATGACTTGCTCCTACTTATCTTTTCGATTTGATCCTGCCGTACATTCCTACACATACGCTACGGTCACAAGACGCAGGCTTCCTTATTGAATTTCTAAGCAAACAGAGGGAGGCAGGGCTTCCTCCTATAGAGCTTAATTTTTATGGAATGATCTGCCGATCCATGTGAGACACACAGACTCGGTCTCAACCTTTAAGTCATTACTGAAGACGCATCTCTTCAGTAGGTCTAATGATTGAGTGTAGTCTGGCCCAGGGGTGTGAAGGTGAACGACAAGACACTGGAGTGACGAACCACCGTTGCTGTCTTTGCCTGGCCGGCTCTCCTCTCTCCACTGGGATTCTCTGACGCTGACCCTATTACGGGGGCTGAGTCATCGGCTTGCTCGCACTCTCCCATGCCGTACCTAGGAGGGGTGCATCACATCTTGCCAGGCTTTTTTCGCTATACTTGACTTGAGTGGGTTGAGTCACTGGCATGATCTTCCTGTCCGGTTTTGTGCCCCCTCGGAGCCTGGTTCCTGCCTTTCTAGGGAGTTTTTCCTAGCCACCATGCTTCTACATCTGCATTGCTTGCTGTTTGGGGTTTTAGGCTGGGTTTTATAAATACATTTGATTGATTGATATGTATGTGTGCACAGTAAGTTACTATGAGTGCGTGTTTGAACAGTTATATATATATGTATGTGTGTGTGTGTGTACCTGTGCCCTCTGGGAGGCAGCGCTCCTCACAGGTCTCCTGATGGAGGAAGCGGTTGGTGTTGCCCTCACAGCCGCTGTAGATGAAGGGTCTACAGGCCTGCACCTGGCTGTTAAAGTACCAGCGCAGAGTAAACCTCCCACAGCTGCCCTCTTCCAGGGGCAACACGCAAAGGTCCACTGGAGCTGAAATACATCACATACACACACAGTGAGGAAAATCACAGTGAGAGAGAGAGACAGAGAGACAAAGAGCTCCAACAGTAAGCTATGGGAATGTGATGTTAGTATTAATGTTAAAGAACAGTAACTTAACATTCTGCGATGAACATTAAATAAGTGACCCATTAAGAGATAGAAAATCTAAATTATATGTCTCGGATAAAAGCTGAAGACGGCTTGTAAGGTCAAATCCATTCAGGTTTTATATTTAAAAAAAAACTTTCAGTATAATTCTACGTATATTATCTATAGTAACTTTTGTCAATTTGCCAAACAAAAACAATTCAATGTGACCAAATTCAGATATGCTTGGGTGTTTTGATTAGTTATCAACAGCAACCAAAGAAAATAAAAATGTCTCAACTGGTAGATTTTTTTATGTGAGTTTGTGTATATGTGCTTAAGAGATTAACATCAAGAACCATCATGCAAAGAGAGGCCAGAGGCATGCAGAGATGTGGAGGCGGAGTTAACCCTTAAAACACCCCAGCATTGGAGAGGAGAAAATGGGCGGGGTTTACCTTCCCCTTTGACCTCTCTCCTGGACCTTTTTGCTTTCAGAGGGTCAACAGTGACTGTCTCACCTGTCGACATGCAATCATTCAACAAACATCAACATCTATCAACAGACACCCTGTAATAAGCAAACTAACAACACAAAATAGACACACTGCATCGTCAACACAATAAAACGCACAAATACAGTCCTAACTTGATAAACATGCACATCATTTAATGTTTCACGTAAATCTCATATTTGTCACGTCCTGGCCTGGGATAGCAGGCTGGCTTATCATTTGTGTTTTGGTTAGGAGGGGTTTTTGGTTCTAGGTGGTTATTTCTATGTTTGGGTTTGATGGTTCCCAATTAGAGGCAGCTGATTGTCGTTACCTCTAATTGGGAACCATATATACACTGCTCAAAAAAAATAAAGGGAACACTTAAACAACACAATGTAACTCCAAGTCAATCACACTTCTGTGAAATCAAACTGTCCACTTAGGAAGCAACACTGATTGACAATACATTTCACATGCTGTTGTGCAAATGGAATAGACAACAGGTGGAAATTATAGGCAATTAGCAAGACACCCCCAATAAAGGAGTGGTTCTGAAGGTGGTGACCACAGACCACTTCTCAGTTCCTATGCTTCCTGGCTGATGTTTTGGTCACTTTTGAATGCTGGCGGTGCTTTCACTCTAGTGGTAGCATGAGACGGAGTCTACAACCCACACAAGTGGCTCAGGTAGTGCAGCTCATCCAGGATGGCACATCAATGCGAGCTGTGGCAAGAAGGTTTGCTGTGTCTGTCAGCGTAGTGTCCAGAGCATGGAGGCGCTACCAGGAGACAGGCCAGTACATCAGGAGACGTGGAGGAGGCCGTAGGAGGGCAACAACCCAGCAGCAGGACCACTACCTCCGCCTTTGTGCAAGGAGGAGCACTGCCAGAGCCCTGCAAAATGACCTCCAGCAGGCCACAAATGTGCATGTGTCTGCTCAAATGGTCAGAAACAGACTCCATGAGGGTGGTATGAGGGCCCAACGTCCACAGGTGGGGGTTGTGCTTACAGCCCAACACCGTGCAGGACGTTTGGCATTTGCCAGAAAACACCAAGATTGGCAAATTCGCCACTGGCGCCCTGTGCTCTTCACAGATGAAAGCAGGTTCACACTGAGCACGTGACAGACGTGACAGAGTCTGGAGACGCCGTGGAGAACGTTCTGCTGCCTGCAACATCCTCCAGCATGACCGGTTTGGCGGTGGGTCAGTCATGGTGTGGGGTGGCATTTCTTTGGGGGCCCGCACAGCCCTCCATGTGCTCGCCAGAGGTAGCCTGACTGCCATTAGGTACCGAGATGAGATCCTCAGACCCCTTGTGAGACCATATGCTGGTGCGGTTGGCCCTGGGTTCTTCCTAATGCAAGACAATGCTAGACCTCATGTGGCTGGAGTGTGTCAGCAGTTCCTGCAAGAGGAAGGCATTGATGCTAAGGACTGGCCCGCCCGTTCCCCAGACCTGAATCCAATTGAGCACATCTGGGACATCATGTCTCGCTCCATCCACCAACGCCACGTTGCACCACAGACTGTCCAGGAGTTGGCGGATGCTTTAGTCCAGGTCTGGGAGGAGATCCTCAGGAGACCATCCGCCACCTCATCAGGAGCATGCCCAGGCGTTGTAGGGAGGTCATTCAGGCACGTGGAGGCCACACACACTACTGAGCCTCATTTTGACTTGTTTTAAGGACATTACATCAAAGTTGGATCAGCCTGTAGTGTGGTTTTCCACTTTAATTTTGAGTGTGACTCCAAATCCAGACCTCCATGGGTTGATAAATTTGATTTCCATTGATAATTGTTGTGTGATTTTGTTGTCAGCACATTCAACTATGTAAAGAAAAAAAGTATTTAATAAGGTTATTTCATTCATTCAGATCTATGATGTGTTATTTTAGTGTTCCCTTTATTTTTTTTGAGCAGTGTGTGTGTGTGTATATATATATATGTCAGTTAGACTGTGTATGTGGTTTGTTGACACAGTTATATTTCGATCGTTGTGTTTCTTTATTTTGGTTCATTGCATCTTTGTACGTTCCACTTATTATTATTATTATTATTAAACATGTGGAATAGCAATCACGCTGCATTTTGGTCTGATCCTGCCGACGGTCGTGACAATATTGTTGGAAATTAGAGATTTGCAAGACTGCTATATATACCCATATATCTTAAGTTAAGAACAGACCACTGTACACAACACATACAAAAACACTATCAACATGACAGAGACACACAGGAAGCTGCATGTTGATGGCAGTGTGAAGGGGGATCCAGGGTTGGTTTCTGTGTTAGACTGGGCTCAGTGGGAGGTTGGATTGAGGGTTAAATGGATAGTTTGGGATTTTGGCAATGAAACCCTTTATCTACTTCCTCAGAGTCAGATGATCTCATGGAAACCATTTTAAGTTTCTAACTAGCGTTAGCACAATGACTGGAAGTCTATGGGAGCCGTTCCTGTAGACTTCCATTCACTGTGCTAATGCTAATTTGCGTTGGCTCACAAAACTACCTCTAACTTCCTACATACTGGATGCAGAGACATAAAAATTTATCTGACTCTGGGGAAGTTTATTGCCATCCCTTTAAGGGTGTGTGTTTGTGTGTGAGAAGTACCGTCATTCTGATTCGCAGCGGGGGTTAGGTGGATGCTCTGCTCCATAGCCATGGAATCATCGTAACTCTCTATAGGGTAGATATCTTCGTAGTCAGGGTCATTGGTGTTCACCACCACACGCAGCTCACGACCTGCAACACAGCACAGGGCAGGGGGCGCCACACCGGTCACAACACTAACCCCTAACCCCGACCACTCACTGACCACCCCACGCCCAGAGGGGAGACACCCCCCAAATCCTACAGCACAACACTGGACTTTCACCAAGGGCTCAGTCCATCCGTGAATGGGCCTTAATTCAGCTGGAATAGCCCACTTACAAACCCCCTAACTTTAAAAAGCAGACAAAACAGAGAGTTAGAGAGTGAGTAAAACTGTGATGGACAGACAGACAGACAGATAATGTTCAGAGATTACTGATGAGAAAACAGGGCCCATTGTTTAGAACCAGATACAGCATCAATCTGAGCTGTTTGTTAAGACATACTGACGGACAGACAGACAGGTAGTGATGAGGGATAGAAGGACAGTTGGACAGACACACTCACCATCCTTGCCCTCCTCGCCCTGCCGGGCCAGCTGTTGCTCTGGAGCAGGACGCGCCCTGTGGCGGGCCAGGGTTTCTGTCACAACAACACCTGAGAGCCGGCCGGGATGGGGGACAGGGGTGGGAAGGAAGAGGGGCCAGGAACATAAAAACAACAACAGGACATCCACGCTGGTCAGTAACACACATAAACATAGCCACCAGACACCACCGAAACCCAACCCAACATATACACCTATGAGAACATACAGTAGAACCAGTGGTTGAAGTGGACTGAAATAGATACCAGTACTCATTTTGAGTGCCGGTACTATTTATATTTAGTTGCCAGTATTCATCATATTTTAGAGACAATATTCTGAGCAGGTCAGCACTGGCCCACTTCAAGCACTGAGTAGAACAGATAACCACCTACATGGACCACACCACATAACAACAGAACCAAAACTACATAGTACAGACACACATCAGAACCAAAAACAGTGACTACATAAACTAATAATAAAGCTAATCTAATGGAAAAGTTAATACCAAAGCTAGCTACTGCCCTTATCCCATCTGGTCCATGTGTCAGACTGATGCCCACTCACCTCCACAAGCTGAAAAACGAGGAGAGGAAAGAGAATGTTACTTTCTCTTCCATTACAGGGAAAGTTAATAGCACTGAGAAGTTCTAAATGGACAGAGGATCTGAATCACACTCTGTGGAGCATTACGTTCAATAGAGATGTGTTAGCACCATTACTTGTTTCACTTGATGATGAGGAACTGAAGTTTAACTGAGGACACCAGCATGTTGGATTGGGACATTGGGGTTTTGGCAGGTGACTAAGACTTACCACAGTGTTGGCTCATTTCTGTGCGGACGTATGTCCGAATCTCATCCTCCTGCACAGAGAGCCAGAGGGGAAGAAGCAGAGAGACGTGACAGCCTTATAATGTGTGTGGTTGCATGTGTGTGTGTATGTGTGTGCATATGTGTAGGCAGGTTGGTGTTAGAGTCAGCAGATTTGGGCCCTGAGGACCAGGTGAAGCACTGACCGTCAAGCCTGGCTCTCCTCTGTCTCCCTTGGATCCATCTGGACCCAACTCCCCCTGCAGCAGAGACAGATATTAGAACACACAGCTGACAAATAAACTGTTCTCAGAGTAGTTGAACAAACTAATAGCTCTATGATCCAAAGGTCAGATGTACTAAGTACAAATCCACCTCGAAGAACCAGAAATATAAACTGTAGGAACAACACCTGTGTTTTCAGGGATTAAATGTATTATGTCTGTTCAAAACCTTTTATTTGACCCTTTTCTACATTTTATGTTTAAGTCTCCAAACTTTCCATACACTGCATTCTGTTTAGAAAAAGGTCCCCAGTGTCAGAGCTGTGTCTGTGCTGTGGCCAGTTTGAGGGAGTTATTGGTGGACAGTTGCAGTCAGATACTTTATGAGCAGACATACTTCACAGTAGAGAGGAGACACTCACCTGCTTGCCCCTGTCTCCTGGTTTACCTGGGATACCGCGTGGACCTATCATGGCAGGACCAAGAGGCCCCCGCTCCCCCTGACAACGACAAGAACCATGTTAAACCATGTTTAATTTACAACACAACTAGATGGCATCAACAACCAAAGAAAGTGAATACCTTCTGTCCTTGGAGGCCTTCAGGGCCATTAGTTCCAGCTGGTCCCTGAGACCCTGTCAGTCCAGAGGCCCCATCTACTCCTCTGGGGCCTGGGGGGCCGGGGATACCTGAGGGGCCCTGTAGAGAGGAAGAGGGAGAGAGCCACAGACAGATACCATTTACAATGAACTCCTTCCTCTCCTTCCTTGCTTAAGAAAGTTGTGTCAGGCACTGGCATAATCTTTTAGAAAAATTTGATAAGTGATGATTTTAAATCAGCATTTTATCTCGGCAGGCTTTTTATTTGAAATAAATAGTAGATTAATATGTCCTGGTCAGTTATTCAACTTCTCTTTTCTCTCCCACCCTCCAGTTGGCTCGATGGAAGATCAGTCAAATTCTAGTGAATCTTTTTTTCATTTCAAAAACTTTCTACTTGTGATGTGCTAGACGCCCTTGATTAAGATGGATGTAATAATCCACTGGGGCTGATTTACTTGATCCTTTCTTGTTGCAGCTTTCTGCTCCCATGTTTTTTATCAGACGACTATCTTGGGTGCTATCCCCATGGTCTGGAAGGTGGCCTATGTGCTCCCTCTCCACAAAGGTGGTGACCCCTCCGACCTAAATAATTATCGCAATCTTGAAATTGTCTTGCCTAGATAAAAAAACAAAAGAACCAATAAACTGTCAGTTTAGATCCTTCTGGTTTCAGGCCGGGATATTGCACCATCTCTGCTGCAAACTGTGTTGAATGATGTGGTAAAGGGTATGGATCGGAAGAAGCACTGTGCTGCTCTCTTTATTGAAAGCTTTCGATAGTGTGGACCGCTCTTTATTGATTCAAAGATTGTCTGCAATCGATATGGATCAAGAGTCATGTAATTGGTTCAGGACACAATGTGTTTTTTTTCTGGTGGTTTTAAGTCAGGTCTCCTTGATATTATAAAAGGTGTCCCATAGGGATCGTTTTTTTTTAACAAACACCTGTATGCAGATGACACTGTTGTGTATACTACTGCCCAGAGTTGTGGACTCGAGTCACATGACTTGAGACTCGGCAGAAAATCCTACAATAATTGCTAGCGTTTCATCATTCCATCTCCGTACTGTTTATTGGAACACTTAGATATTTCTGTTTCATGATTTATACAATATATTTCAATTGACAATTTCTTACCCTCTGAGTGAACGTGTGCACATGAACGTTAGCAAGACTCATGTCAGAAGTTATGTTTATTTAATTCAATGTACGGGTTCCTTTGTTCATATTTCCTGGGTTATGTCCTAGTTCCGTGTGTCCTATGTCTCTGTCATTCTGTTTTGTGTAATAGGAGTGAAATGGGGAATTGTATTTTACATTGTAGAACCAGTTTATTGGTTGTAATAGCCCAGTGGTTCCCAAACTTTTTAATAGTCTCGTACCCCTTCAAACATTCAACCTCCAGCTGCGTACCCCCTCTAGCACCAGGGTCAGCGCACTCTCAAATGTTGTATTTTGGCATTATAGCAAGCCTGCCACACACAGACACTATACGATTAATTTATTAAACATAAGAATGTTTATCCCGGCTCGTGGGAAGTGACAAAGAGCTCTTATAGGACCAGGGCACAATATAATAATAATTTGCTCTTTATTTAGCCATCTTACATATAAAACCTTATTTGTTAATCAAAATTGTGAATAACTCAACACAGGTTAATGAGAAGGGTGTGGTTGAAAGGATGCACATAACTCTGCAATGTTGGGTTGTATTGGAGAGAGTCTCAGTCTTAAATCATTTTCCACACAGTCTGTGCCTGTATTTAGTTTTCATGCTACCGGGGGCCGAGAATCCACTCTCACATAGGTATGTGGTTGCAAAGGGCATCAGTGTCTTAACAGCGCGAGTTGCCAAGGCAAGAAACTCTGAGCGCAGCCCTATCCAGAAATCTGGCAGTGGCTTCTGAATAAATTCAATTTTCACAGAACCGCTTGTTGCAATTTCAATGAGGCTCTCTTGAGTCTTCCACAATAGTATGGGGCTTACCTGTCCTAGCCACTCGGTAGCTCACCATATAAGACGCTTCCAACCCCTTCTTATTAATGGTATCTGTTGCTTTTATACATGTCTTACTACTCAAAAGTAGTCTTTATTCTCGCTCAAAAAACCTCCCATGGCTTAATTTTCAAATTGTCATATTTCGTTTCTAAATGTGAAGGTTAATGTGTTATATGATGTTAATTATTTGACTAGGCTACCTGTATTTGACATTGTCAAAGTCACCATTATTAGTCAGTTGTACAACCAAATGCCTTCAACCGAAATGTGTCTTCCACATTTAACCCAACCCCTCTGAATCAGAGAGGTGCGGGGGGCTGCCTTAATCGACATCCACATCTTCAGCACCCGGGGAACAGTGGGTTAACTGCCTTGTTCAGGGGCAGAACGACAGATTTTTTTTTTCCTTGTCAGCTCGGGGATAACAACTAGGCTACCTGCCACCCCTAGGTGTGTTGTTATTTGTGTTGTTATTTCGCTGAACACTAGATGGTTAATTTTATTTTTGGCAGTGAAACGAGGCTACTCAGGCGAGAAAAAACCTCACTCAAATGAATAGCCCCGTTGAAAAATATAAAATGTACTGTTGGAAAATGTGAATCACATTTTTTTTTGGCGTAGCCCGATGGCATTGCCGTACCCCAGTTTGGGAATACCTGTAATAGCCAATTGGGTAATTGTATGGTCCTGGGAGAGGCAAAGTGCTTATGTACAGTGCACTTGGAAAGTATTCAGACCCCTAGACTTTTTCCACATTTTGTTACATTACAGCCTTATTCTAAAATGGTTTAAATTGTTTTGAATACTTTCCGAATGCACTGTATCTGTTTGAGCTCCTGTTAGACAGATTAAATTTGGTTTCTCAAGGAGAGGCTCCAACTATGGGTAACTGCATACTTGGAATGTGTCAAAATGGACATTGCAAAATAAGTTAGTGAATCAACAGCGATGAGTGTAACATCAGTGGGTGGATCAACAGCGATGGGTGTAACATCAGTGGGTGGATCAACAGCGATGGGTGTAACATCAGTGGGTGGATCAACAGCGATGGGTGTAACATCAGTGGGTGAATCAACAGCGATGAGTGTAACATCAGTGGGTGGATCAACAGCGATGGGTGTAACATCAGTGGGTGGATCAACAGCGATGGGTGTAACATCAGTGGGTGGATCAACAGCGATGGGTGTAACATCAGTGGGTGGATCAACAGCGATGGGTGTAACATCAGTGGGTGAATCAACAGCGATGAGTGTAACATCAGTGGGTGGATCAACAGCGATGGGTGTAACATCAGTGGGTGGATCAACAGCGATGGGTGTAACATCAGTGGGTGGATCAACAGCGATGGGCGTAACATCAGTGGGTGGATCAACAGCGATGGGTGTAACATCAGTGGGTGGATCAACAGCGATGGGTGTAACATCAGTGGGTGGATCAACAGCGATGGGTGTAACATCAGTGGGTGGATCAACAGCGATGGGTGTAACATCAGTGGGTGGATCAACAGCGATGGGTGTAACATCAGTGGGTGGATCAACAGCGATGGGTGTAACATCAGTGGGTACTTCTGGTAAATGTATGTGAATATGCATGTGTATATTGATGAGTATAGTGTGTATTGATGTGTATACAGGGCTCATCTGAGCACAATGGAGGCTGCTAAGGGGACGACGGCTCATAATAATGGCTGAAAAGGAGCTAAAGGAATGGCATCAAAAACATGGAACCCATGCGTTTGATGTATTTGATACCATTACACTGATTCCACTCCAGCCACTACCACGAGCCTGTCGTCCCCAATTAAGGTGCCACCAACCTCCTGTGTCTCAGCATGACTCCCTGTCGAAAGGAAGGTTAAATAAAACAAAATCAGTTGTTTTCATCAGACCTTATATACAGTACAGCTACAGTCAGTGGTCAGCTTGAGGTTTTGCTGTGGTCACATTCATAGCATTAGTGGTGATCTGCACTTTATGAGTGGGTTCAGTTGTGGTTAAAGACTCACCCTTTCGCCCTTCTCTCCCTGAGTTCCTTTGGGCCCCAAGACTCCATCAAAGCCTCGGTCACCCTACAAACACACAGACATGTAGTTACACACCGACACACAGTACTCTTGACACATTTTGAAAGATACTATATACAGTTGAAGTCGGAAGTTTCCATACACCTTAGCCAAGTACATTTAAACTCAGTTTTTCACAATTCCTGACATTTAATCCTAGTAAAAATTCCCTGTCTTCGGTCAGTTAGGATCACCACTTTATTTTAAGAATGTGAAGAGTCAGAATAATAGTAGAGAGAATTATTTATTTCAGCTTTTATTTATTTCATCACATTCCCAGTGGGTCAGAAGTTTACATACACTCAATTAGTATTTGGTAGCATTGCCTTTAAATTGTTTAACTTGGGTCAAACATTTCGGGTAGCCTTCCACTAGCTTCCCACAATAAGTTGAGTAAATTTTGGCCCATTCCTCCTGAAAGAGCTGGTGTAACTGAGTCAGGTTTGTAGGCCCCCTTGCTCTCACACGCTTTGTCAGTTCTGCCCACAAGTTTTCTATAGGATTGAGGTCAGAGCTTTGTGATGGCCACTCCAATACCTTGACGTTGTTGTCCTTAAGCCATTTTGCCACAACTTTGGAAGTATGCTTGGGGCCATTGTTCATTTGGAAGACCCATTTGCGACCAAGCTTTAACTTCCTGACTGATGTCTTGAGATGTTGCTTCAATATATCCACATAATTTTCCTTCCTCATGATGGCATCTATTTTCTGAAGTGCACCAGTCCCTCCTGCAGCAAAGCACCCCCACAACATGATGCGGCCACCCCCGTGCTTCACGGTTGGGATGGTGTTCTTCGGCTTGCAAGCATCCCCCTTTTTACTCCAAACATAATGATGGTCATTATGGCCAAACAGTTCTATTTTTGTTTCATCAGACCAGAGAAATTTCTCCAAAAAGTACAATCTTTGTCCCCATATGCAGATGCAAACCATAGTCTGGCTTTTTTATGGCAGTGTTGGAGCTTCTTCCTTGCTGAGCGGCCTTTCAGGTTATGTCGATATAGGACTCGTTTTACTGTGGATATAGATACTTTTGTACCTGTTTCCTCCAGCAAAGGTCCTTTGCTGTTCTTCTGGGACTGAATTGCACTTTTCGCACCGAAGTAAGTACATCTCTAGGAGACAGAATGTGTCTCCTTCCTGAGAGGCATGATCGCTGCGTGGTCCCATGGTGTTTATACTTGCATGCTATTGTTTGTACAGATGAACATGGTACCTTCAGGTGTTTGGCAATTGTTCCCAAGGATGAACCAGACTTGTGGAGGTCTACAATTGTTTTTCTGAGGTCTTGGCTGATTTCTTTTGAATTTCCAATGATGTCAAGCAAAGAGGCACTGAGTTTGAAGGTAGGCCAAATGATGTCAAGAAGCTTCTAAAGCCACAGTCAACTTAGTGTATGTAAACTTCTGACCCACTGGAATTGTGATACAGTGAATTATAAGTGAAATAATCCGTCTGTAAACAATTGTTGGAAAAATTACTTGTGTCATGCACAAAGTAGATGTCCTAACCGACTTGCCAAATAATAACTCCAACCTCTGTGTATGTAAACTTTCGACTTCAACTGTGTGTGTGTATATATATATATATATATATAAAAACACACAATGAAGTGCGCACACACAAACAAACCATACATAGACTAATACCTTGGGTCCGATCAGTCCCTCCTTGCCTGCGGTTCCAGTGGCCCCTGGAGAACCCAATTCTCCCTGAAACACAGATACAACAACACCTGGTAACATGTCCACACTTGGCTGATAATACAGTTTTAATACTAAATTCCAAATATCAGCCTCAATGGTGTACTGTTCAGAGCCCTGTAAACTTGTACTTCATGGGATGATTCTTACCTGCTCACCTTTCCTTCCAGGCAACCCTGACCGCCCATGGATCCCTGAATCTCCCTGATTACAGAAAGAAAAGGGTAAAAACATTCAACACCATCAAAAAGTCCAATAGTATTCTGTTCTGTATGTAGCCCACGTCCACTATAGCCAGGTCATTAGAAAGACACACCATGGTGCATCCACAGTTTCCCTCCTACTGTTAATCTTATACAATTTCCTTATTAACACCTAAAGGGAAAGAGGTCATAGTTACAGTGGCTATGAAACACTTTCATCATAAAACTCACTATGCAACTCCCATAAAGGCCCCTCAGGGATAAATAAAGTTGATTAAATTGAACTTTCTGTCACACATTTCTTCCCCTTTCTCCCCCCATCCCTCTTCCTCTCTCTCTCCCATTGTACCTTTTCTCCTTTTGGTCCGTCCGATCCACACGCCCCTTTTGATCCTCGGTCGCCCTGGAAATGATCAGTTAGTCAGTTAGAGAGGCAAATGAGGGGCCCTGTCAGTCACAGTGGGACAAACTACTGCCAATTCAGACAGACAGCTTATACTGTACATACACTGACAGTCCTTTCAGCTGCCAGTCAAACCAAGCCTAACGCAAAAACAACCCCTCTTTTACAAGGTGACTCATCAACAACTGTCACTTACTTCAACGGTTGCCAATACCAACCAGCTGGTCAAAACCGGTCTGTGTTGTGTGAAGGTCAGAATTTTTTGTTTGTTGGGGGCTTCCATCAATGTAATTGTCTGTATAATATATATATATATACCGTTCAAAGGTTTGGGGTCACTTAGACATTTTGTGTCCATTAAAATAACATCAAATTGATCAGAAACACAGTGTATACATTGTTAATGTTGTAAAGGACTATTGTAGCTGGACACGGCAGATTATTTATGGAATATCTACATTGGCATACAGAGGCCCATTATCAGCAACTATCACTCCTGCGTTCCAATGGCACGTTGTGTTAGCTAATCCAAGTTTATCATTTTAAAAGGCTAATTGATCATTAAAAAATCCTTTTGCAATTATATTAGCACAGCTGAAAACTGTTGTTCTGACTAAAGAAGTAACAAAACTGGCCTTCTTTAGACTAGTTGAGCATCTGGAGCATCAGCATTTGTGGGTTTGATTACAGGCTCAAAATGGCCAGAAACAAATATTTTTTTTCCTGGAATTCGTCAGTCTATTCTTGTTCTGAGAAATGAAAGCTATTCCATGCGAGAAATTGCCAAGGAACTAAAGATCTCGTACAACGTGGTGTACTACTCCCTTCCCAGAGCAGCACAAACTGGCTCTAACCAGAATAGAAAGAGAAGTGGGAGGCCCTGGTGCACAACTGAGCAAGAGGACAAGTACATTAGAGTGTCTAGTTTGAGAAACAGACGCCTCACAAGTCCTCAACTGGCAGCTTCATTAAATAGTACATGCAAAACATCAGTCTCAACGTCAACAGTGAAGAGGCGACTCCAGGATGCTGGCCTTCTAGGCAGAGTTGCAAAGTAAAGGCCATATCTCAGACTGGCCAATAAAAATAAAAGATTAAGATGGGCAAAATAACAGACACTGGACAGAGGAACTCTGCCTAGAAGGCTAGCATCCCGTAGTCGCCTCTTCCTTGTTGATGTTGAGACTGGTGTTTTGCGGGTACAATTTAATGAAGCTGTCAGTTGAGGACGTGAGCTGTCTGTTTCTCAAACTAGACACTAATGTACTTGTCCTCTTGCTCAGTTGTGCACCGGGGCCTCCAACTCCTCTTTCTATTTTGTTTAGAGCCAGTTTACACTGTTCTGTGAAGGGACTAGTACACAATGACAGATAAGGGGAAGTTGAAGGGATTCTGATAGCATCGTGATACTGAATGAGCTGGCTGATATTTGTAATTTCTAAACCCAGATTATCATGCTGTTATTGTACTGCCGTTAGACTGGCAAGGTCATGTGAAGAAAACATTAAACGCATCTCAAAGTGTCCCTCAGACACACTTTGTCTTTACTTTAGAAGAGGACAGCGATTCACAGTATTCAGTAGGAAGGATAGGATGTTCTGATTGCCTATTAGTCTGGCAGAATGCCACATAAACAAATTATACTTTTAACTGTCATTAAAGATATTTATAGACCACATGAGAATGATCGCATACTCTATCCTGGGCTATTTCCAGCTGAATTTATACTAATCCTCCACTACGTGATGTCAATTTGGAGCCATTGAAGAGTTATGACTGGCGGCATGATCTGGGAGGCTGGCACTAGAGCTTAGAGGACGTATCAAATTTGGCACCAAACTTCTTCAAGTGGGGATGAACTTAAAGACTGTTCAAATACAATGACAGACACAAGCAACAGACACATACACAAACAGACGCATTATGCTGCACACACACACAGGCGTACACACCTTAATTCCACGCATTCCAGTTATTCCCATGTCTCCCTTCTCTCCTCTAAAGCCTGGCATTCCATCTTTTCCTGGTGTACCCTGGGAGAAAAACAATCAACCAGTCTTTTATCGATCAATAGGAGAGTGAATGGGGAGTTAGTCATAGGGCCTGGAGTTTTTCCTGACCATGTGACCTGACCAGGAAGAACTTAAGATCCTAGTTATAGGCTACAATTAGGGCCCAGAGTTTTTCACATGTCAGTTCAAGTAGTCAAGAAAAAGTATATATTGTTTTCATAACTGAGGGTGAAATGGGAGACTCACAGATTCTCCGGGTACACCAGGCTGGCCCGCCTCTCCCTACAGACACAAAGACAAACCCATTAGAACACTGCATCTGTACAACAGTCCCCTACATCATCCAGTCTGAGCAATACAGTGTTCCTTTTCACAGGACATATTGTTGTGTGATGATCCATTCTCACATGATGGGTGGGCAAATTGTGCAATGCAACCATTATACATACAAGGACATTCTGATATTGATTGACTATCGATGATATTGGTTCTGACATATATGGCACAGTGATGATGAAAGCATTGATAAAGGTCAGGTGATGTAGTCACCTTCTGTCCTCCTGGACCTCTGGCCCCCTGGAACCCTGTAGAGCCCCTGTCTCCTGGCTCACCTCTCAGACCCTGTGGAGACACACACAGTTATACTCCTGTTATTAATAGTCTGCTCCCAGAGCTGTTTGTGTTTTTGCCAACTCCATTAATTGTTATTGTCAAGCCCAACCTCACCTGCTCCCCAGCTGGGCCGTCACTGCCTTTCAAGCCTTTCTCCCCCCTGCCCCCCTTTTGGCCCCCTGTCACCCTGAGAAGAGAACACATGTTGTAAATGACCACTACCCACACACACAGATTAGCAGTGTCATAGTCAATACTTGGTGCTCTGAGGTATTTTTGTGATCAATTGTTTTATTAGATTAGTCAATAAATCGGTGCTGTGAGGTTTTGAGGTTGAAAGGGTCACACACCGTCTCTCCTTTGTTGCCCTTTTCTCCTGTAGGTCCTCCCACCAGGAGAGTATCGCCCTGCAAGGGAACAACATCATTGTCAGATAACTAGGTTTTAAAAAAAACATTTTTGCAACTTTCATGTTTATATTTTCATTGTCTCCATTTTGCTCTTTTTCTGCACTTCTGTCTATTATTATACCAGGTACACACACAATATTACTACTCATTCATTACAATTCATACCTTTTCTCCTTTGTCACCTTGCGGCCCCAATTCCCCCTGAAATATATTGAGAATAGGACTCACTAGTTAGGCATGTTAATTTGATTGACTATTTTACATGAGCAGAATGCTCGGGGGACAGAGAGAGAATTTGGGGTAATACAGCTGTGGGGAATAATAGTCACAATATTCACCTTCTCTCCCCTGCCTCCTTTGCCACCTGGAGAGCCCTGTTGAACACACACACACAGGAATACATTTAATCAATTATACTCCCACATGCACATCCTCACCAGCAATTGTCACCATTATGGTGAAAAATCATCCAAAACTACAACAAATAGCTCTCTATACCCACCATAACTAGCACTCTCCTCCTGTATGAGAAATGAGTGTACTGTAATAGGTGAGTTCCTGTCTGTGTGTATGTCTCACCTGAGTTTAAAGTGGAATGCCATGGGCACTCTACAGTACCAGGCCCCCTTCTGGAAGTTACCAGGCAACTAATGTGAGACGGTCAGTATGGTCTTGATGAGAGCTAAGGTGAAGAGGTTTAGTGGCCCTTGCCTTGGAGAACAGCCATGCTCTCAGTAGCACTAATGCACAGGTAGCGACAGAGAACCAGGGGCTGGCTGGCAGCTTTTAAAGGAGCTATGGTAGTACAGAGGCCTATCATTAGATCAAAGTGCAGAACACACTGTAGGGAGAAATATTCTGCACTACTGTGCTCAGAGAAACAGGATATGTATGCTCTATGTATGGAGGGATAATGAGTTTGACAAAAATGGATAAAGGTATAGTCGGGATGGAAAGATTTAAAGATTTACGCATCATGCAGATGAAGATGATGAAGTTTTTTGCTTTCAGAACATTTCCTTTCGTTTGAGCCATTTCTATTTACTAAAGTACACTGCTCAAGCCACACAAATGTTTGTTTGATGAGCTTTTAGTTATTTTGAGCTCTATGTTCACTTCAGCCTTCCTTTCCCCTTTGTCATTTTCTCTCTCTCTATTAAGTTGGATCAATATTGAGTGTTGGGCCAATCAATGACCTCTAGTAATAAACAAACAGAAACATACACTATAGAACACTGAGGCAATTATCAAGCACAAGACAGAGACGGTAGAGTCAAAATTGCTAATGATAAATTGTAAACTGTGACAGAAGCAGTACAAAGATAGTGATGTTGACAGTAGATAAGATGAACAGGCGTAGAGATCACAGGAGGCTGCTGAGGGGAGGACGGCTCATAATAATGTATAGAACGGAGTTAATGGAATGGCATCAAACACATGAAAACCATGTGTTTGATGTATTTGAAACCATTCCACCAATTCTGCTCCAGCCATTACCACAAGCCGTTCTCCCCAATTAAGGTGCCACCAACCACCTGTGGTAGAGATACATGAGAGACAGACAGTGATGAATAATTGATGAAAGAGAAGTGAAAAAGACAGACGTACCACTAGTCCTCTCTCCCCGTCCAAACCAGCTCGACCCTCCTCCCCCTGCAAACATCAGACACACAAATCTGTGAATCCCTCAACACACACACACACACACAACACTGTCAAATATAGATACAATTCAAACTCAAATGGTGATGTGGTTTTACCCTGGGTCCTGGGTCTCCTCTCTCGCCTCTCAATCCAGGTACTCCTGCTCCAATCGCTCCCTAAAGAGGAAGATTTATGAGCAATCTCATTCTATTGGATAAGATATTATACAGTATGGAAGACATGCGTTTATCTCTTTGTTAAGTCACCTTGTCCCCTTTGCCTCCAGCAGTTCCCGGTGTACCCTGGTAGGGAAAAACAGGTATACTGATCATGAACACTAACAGATAACACAAACACACAAAGTCTCTCTCTCTCTCTCTCTCTCTCTCTCTCTCTCTCTCTCTCTCTCTCTCTCTCTCTCTCTCTCTCTCTCTCTCTCTCTCTCTCTCTCTCTCTCTCTCTCTCTCTCTCTCTCTCCTTGGTCCTCTGTAGCTCAGTTGGAAGAGCATGGCTCCTGCAACACCAGGATAGTGGGTTCGATTCCCTGGGCCGTGTATGCATGCATGACTAAGTCGCGTTGGATAACAGCATCTTCTAAATCAAATGTCAAGCGGGGGGGGCTTACATTTGTTCTGTTTCAAACATGTACGGCACAAGTGTGTAACCTGTACTGGTGTGAAAAGGAAATGTGTTTTTTTGCATATCCCACTCCCCTTGAGACACCCTCAGAGAGTGGGGTCACGATCAGGGATCAGCCATTACTGACAGCAACCCTGGAGAAATTAGGGTTAAGTGCCTTGCTAAGGGGCAGATCGACAGATTTCACCTAGCCGGTTCAGAGATTCGAACTAGCAACCTTGCGGTTACTGGGCCAATGCTCTAACCGCTAGACTACCTATAAGAAATTATCAGACCGTATACCACGGGTATGACAAAACATTCAATTACATTGGTAACCAGTTTAAAATAGAAATAAGGAACCTCGGGGGTTTGTGGTATATTGCCAATATATCACGGCTAAGAGCTGTATCCAGGCACTCCACGTTGCGGAAAGAACAAGCCCTTAGCCGTGATATACAGTGAGGGAAAAAAGTATTTGATCCCCTGCTGATTTTGTACGTTTGCCCACTGACAAGGAAATGATCAGTCTATAATTTTAATGGTAGGTTTATTTGAACAGTGAGAGACAAAATAACAACAAAAAAATCCAGAAAAACGCATGTGAAAAACGTTATAAATTGATTTGCATTTTAATGAGGGAAATAAGTATTTGACCCCTCTGCAAAACCCTTATTGGCAATCACAGAGGTCAGACGTTTCTTGTAGTTGGCCACAAGGTTTGCACACATCTCAGGAAGGATTTTGTCCCACTCCTCTTTGCAGATCTTCTCCAAGTCATTAAGGTTTCGAGGCTGACGTTTGGCAACTCGAACCTTCAGCTCCCTCCACAGGTTTTCTATGGGATTAAGGTCTGGAGACTGGCTAGGCCACTCCAGGACCTTAATATGCTTCTTCTTGAGCCATTCCTTTGTTGCCTTGGCCGTGTGTTTTGGGTCATTGTCATGCTGGAATACCCATCTACGACCCATTTTCAATGCCCTGGCTAAGGGAAGGAGGTTCTCACCCAAGATTTGACGGTACATGGCCCTGTCCATCGTCCCTTTGATGCAGTGAAGTTGTCCTGTCCCCTTAGCAGAAAAACACCCCCAAAGCATAATGTTTCCACCTCCATGTTTGACGGTGGGGATGGTGTTCTTGGGGTCATAGGCAGCATTCCTCCTCCTCCAAACACGGCGAGTTGAGTTGATGCCAAAGAGCTCCATTTTGGTCTCATCTGACCACAACACTTTCACCCAGTTGTCCTCTGAATCATTCAGATGTTCATTGGCAAACTTCAGACGGGCATGTATATGTGCTTTCTTGAGCAGGGGGACCTTGCGGGCGTTGCAGGATTTCAGTCCTTCACGGCGTAGTGTGTTACCAATTGTTTTCTTGGTGACTATGGTCCCAGCTGCCTTGAGATCATTGACAAGATCCTCCAGTGTAGTTCTGCGCTGATTCCTCACCGTTCTCATAATCATTGCAACTCCACGAGGTGAGATCTTGCATGGAACCCCAGGCCGAGGGAGATTGACAGTTCTTTTGTGTTTCTCCCATTTGCGAATAATCGCACCAACACCTTCTCACCAAGCTGCTTGGCGATGGTCTTGTAGCCCATTCCAGCCTTGTGTAGGTCTACAATCTTGTCCCTGACATCCTTGGAGAGCTCTTTGGTCTTGGCCATGGTGGAGAGTTTGGAATCTGATTGATTGATTGCTTCTGTTCACAGGTGTATTTTATACAGGTAACAAACTTAGATTAGGAGCACTCCCTTTAAGAGTGTGCTCCTAATCTCAGCTCGTTACCTGTATAAAAGACACCTGGAAGCCAGAAATCTTTCTGATTGAGAGGGGGTCAATTACTTATTTCCCTCATTAAAATGCAAATCAATTTATAACATTTTTCACATGCGTTTTTCTGGATTTTTTTGTTGTTATTCTGTCTCTCACTGTTCAAATAAACCTACCATTAAAATTATAGACTGATCATTTCTTTGTCAGTGGGCAAACGTACACAATCAGCAGGGGATCAAATACTTTTTTCCATCACTGTATTGGCTATATACCACACCCCCTCGAGCCTTATTGCTTAAATATATTATATATTTATTTGTCTCCCTCTCTCACACACACTCAATTAAGTCATCATGATGCAATGTAAAGGCTACTTACAGCTAGGCCGGCGGGTCCGGGGGGCCCAGGAGCTCCAGGGGTCCCTGCCTGACCAGGAAAGCCTTGAAGACCCTTGGAGACAACATACAACATAATCATACAACACAGAGCAGGGCTAACAAGACAAGACCACACCAGTCACCCAACTACTGTGGCGATATAGGCCCTCTCACCCTGGATCCTAGAGGTCCTGGGGGTCCTGGGGTTCCGTTCTCTCCTATCAGGCCAGCCAGACCAGGGGTCCCTGCTATGCCACGGGCTCCTGGAGGACCTGCTGGGCCCGGGAGTCCTGTGTCCCCCTAAAACAGAAACACACAGGGGTTCACATTCACTGTGGAAGAGCAGAAACTGATAAGTCTGCATATGTCCTCGACTAACTGGTGCCCCCGCACATTGACTCTGTACCGGTGCCCCCTGTATATAGCCTCACTACTGTTATTTTACTGCTCTTTAATTATTTGTTACTTTTATTTTTTTTACTTAACACTTATTTTTCTTAAAACTGCATTGTTGGTAAAGGGATTGTAAATAAGCGTTTCACTGTAAGATCTACACCTGTTGTATTCAGCTCATGTGATAAATAACATTTGATGTTAATATGAACATAGCTACATATGTGATTTGTGTTATGAGAACATTCAGAAGCATTGTCAAGACCATGATAGTAACCTTTAACCCTTGAGGTCCCAGCTGACCAGGAGGCCCTGCCAGTCCGATGCCTCTCTCTCCCTGCAACACAAATCCTGTTAGTACTGTCAGATGGTTAGCAGCCAGGGAAACACAGACACAAGGAAGAAGCTGGTGATGTGCATTACCTTGTCTCCTTTAGGCCCTGCAGGTCCTCTGCCCCCCTAAAAGAGACAAAGTGGATGGAGAAGTAAGTAAGACTGACATCTGTTAGACATTAAATATTTGATATTACAAAATGTCAAAAGGTGACTCACATCTTCTCCAGGCTCGCCATTTTCACCAGCAGCGCCCTATTTCAACACGTCACAGAAACAGACACACACACAATCATTTCCCTTATCACTATCATAATGTAGTGTCTGTGAATGTTGACTAATGTTGTATTAAGTGACATTACTCACCCTGTCCCCTTTGATGCCTGCAGGACCTTTGTCCCCCCTCTCACCCTAAAGGACAAACATTTTAGAAAAATGCAACTTTAGAAATGTGCTAATCCAGAAATCCCTAAACATTCTTGTTCATGTTTGGTAATCTGTATAGTAAATTCCTGAATAATAGCTGTAATATGTAAATAATTGGTTCAACCCAGCAGACTCACCCGTAGCCCTGGCAGCCCTCTCTCTCCCATTGTCCCAGGTAGGGTCACACCAGGAGGTCCCTGAACCAATCACAACCAACACACTCCCATTACATTAAACTCTGTTCTATCCTATTCTATTGTATCTAGTTCCTCACTTTAGGATTACCATTCTGCGGTGTTCTCTTTCTTAGAGGGAGGCAGGAAAGATGAGACAGTGGGACGGATTTGAACCCACACCAACATGGCATACGTGACTGTGCTCAGCGACCCTAACCGCTAGACCACCCCATACCATTCTGCTCTAGTCAAACCCGTCTACAACACGTCTGTTCGTTGGCCTATGATTCAGTATGGTGATTCACTGGTTCTGAGTTGTATCTATTGTGCCTTCATACACTGGTTCAACAGGGCGAGGTTGTAGTCACCACTAACCCGGATGTTACCACGACCGGAAGAGTAACCATGACAACCACTCACCTGTGCTCCTTTCACTCCAGGGGGTCCTGCTACAGCCTGTAAAGGGGATGGATGGAGGGAGAAATTGACGTGAAACTCAAACATCTGGATTAGGTTGTTTGCAAATTCACTGAAGATGGACAGTAATAGTAAAAACTATGTTCGCAAAATATCATTTTTTATTACCGTTTTGGCCTTTTGACCTTCATTAGAGCATTAGACCATGAACAGGAGGGTCATTAGACCATGAACAGGAGTGTCATTAGACCATGAACAGGAGTGTCATTAGACCATGAACAGGAGTGTCATTAGACCATGAACAGGAGTGTCATTTGTTTAGAGAGGAAAATAATGTGCTGTCTATAAGTACAGCACATCTCGTCCTTTCAAAAGCTCTTATTTCTCCTGAACCGTATTACATCCTGCTAAAGCTTCTGGTGAATGATGTGAATGCGTGTGTGTGGGCTTGTATTACTATCCTCATGGGTACCGGAAACCCCCAAAAGTCCCTGCAAGGATTGTAAAACAAAGAAGATTCCCCTTGTGAGGACATTTCCCAGGTCCCCATAAGGATAAAGGCTATTTTAGGCTTAGGGGTTATGTTATGTTTAGGGTTACGATTAGGGTTACAATTAGGTTTATGGGTCAGGTTTATGAGTTGAGGTTAGGTTTAGGGTTACGATTAGGTAAACAGGATTTTGAATGTAAATAAATGTTAGGTCTTAACAAGGATACTAAACATATGCTGTGTGTATGCATGCATGCATGTGTAGCACACGGGGATGTGTGAATCTTACTCCCTCATCCTGAAGTGTCGCCACTTGCGCCGCAGAATTGCTAGCTTTTCGCATGGCACTGACTGATAAGACACTTGAGGGGGGAGGTCATGTGTGCTAGCAAGTTAGAGGTCCTGGATTTGAGCCTTGGTAAGAGCAGCGTGACATCCTTTACAAGTGCACATACAGTATGCTTGAGCATTGGTGTGTCATTGTTTGCATAGGATTACATGTGTCTCTACCCTCCTATTCATGCCAATGATTACCTCTTCTTTGATTTGGAGAGACGTTGTATGAAGAGGATATGAGTCATGGCCATTTACAGTAAAGAAAAGAGGGATAAATGTGCAGCTGGAGCTTCTGAATGAAGCACTTATCAGAGTCCAAAATGTGTACAGTCCACACAGCAGTGTTGTAGAATATTGGACCATTGGCTTTCATACTTTCAGATTTCTCAGCACAGCTCAAGCAATTTCTACAACCATCACCACATTCAAATGAATAAGGCTCCCCAGTGGCGCAGCAGTCTAAGGTAGAGGTCGACCAATTAATTGGCGTCAAAAGGACCTTGTGGCTGCAAGGAGCCAAGGTAAGTTGCTAGCTAGCATTAAAATGTATCTTAGAAAAAACAATCAATCTTCACATAATCACTAGTTAACTACACATGGTTGATGATATTACTAGGTTAACTAGCTTGTCCTGCGTTGCATATAATCAATGCGGTGCCTGTTAATTTATCATCGAATCACAGCCTACTTCAACTTCGCCAAACGGGTGATGATTTAACAAAAGCGAATTCGTTGCACAAATGTACCTAACCATGAACATCAATGTCTTTCTTAAAATCAATACACAGAAGTATATTTTTTTAAACCTACATATTTAGTTAAAAGAAATTCATGTTAGCAGGCAATATTAAGTAGGGAAATTGTGTCACTTCTCTTGCGTTCAGTGCAAGCAGAGTCAGGGTATATGCAGCAGTTTGGACTGTAATTAATTTGCCAGAATTTTACATAATTATGACATAACATTGAAGGTTGTGCAGTGTAACAGCAATATTTAGACTTAGGGTTGCCACCCGTTCGATAAATACGGAACGTTTCCGTATTTCACAGAAAGAATTAACGTTTGTTTTCGAAATTATAGTTTCCAGATTTTACCATATTAATGACCAAAGGCTCGTATTTCTGTGTTTATTATATTAAAATTAAGTCTATGATTTGATAGAGCAGTCTAACTGAGCGGTGGCAGGCAGGAGCAGGCTCTTAAGCATTCATTCAAACAGCACTTTACTGAGTTTGCCAGAAGCTCTTAGCAATGCTTGAAGCACAGCGCTGTTAATGACTTCAAGCCTATCAACTCCCGAGATTAGGCTGGCAATACTAAAGTGCCTATAAGAACATCCAATAGTCAAAGGTATATGGTATAGAGAGAAATAGTCGACGCGTCATTATTCCTATAATAACTACAACCTAAAACTTCTTCACTGGGAATATTGAAGACTCATGTTAAAAGGAACCACCAGCTTTCATATGTTCTCATGTTCTGAGGAAGGAACTTAAACGTTAGCTTTTTTACATGGCACAGATTGCACTTTTACTTTCTTCTCCAACACTGTGTTTTTGCATTATTTAAACCAAATTGAACATGTTTCATTATTTATTTGAGACTAAATAGATGTTATTTATGTATTGTTTTAAGTTAAAATAAAAATAAAACATTTCATTGTTCATTCAGTATTGTTGTAATTGTCATTATTACAAATATATATATAAAAATCGGCCGATTAATCGGTATCTGCTTCATTTGGTCCTCCAATAATCCGTATCAGTATCGGCGTTGAAAAATCATAATCGGTCGACCTCTAGTCTAAGGCACTGCATCTCATTGCTAGAGGCGTCACTACAGGCCCTTGTTCGATTCCAGGCTGTATCACAACCGGCCGTGATTGGGAGTCCCATAGGGTGGCGCACAATTGGCCCAGCGTTGTCTGGGTTAGGTTTGGCCAGGGTAGACCGTCATTGTAAATAAGAATTTGTTCTGAACTGACTTGCCGAGTTAAATAAAGGATACATTTTTTTTTATAAAAATAGGAACTGGAGCCGCGTTGGTTGGAAATCTTGGGGAGGTGCGCGGTCGGGCTGTGCGTCCCCGTGGACGGTGGTCTCACAATGGACTATTGCGGCTCTGCGGCTGTGGACTCTGAATTAGCCTTAAGGAGAACTCAATCCAACCTCACATCACCTACCTGATCCTCTCACTCACCTTTCCTGGGGGGCCACTGTCCCCCTGCTCCCCCTTTCAACCCTGTGGAGCCCATTGGTCCAGCGATACCCTGAAGGAGGGAAGAGGGGAGGACGTTTGATAAAGAACAAAAGCAGCAGCCTGAAAATCATTATCAAAAACAAATCCACACTGAAGCTGATGCCATCATAAGACATACTATAAACATGAAGAGAGTCAGATACCATACAGTACACACCTGTTTGCCTGGCAACCCTGGTGTTCCCTCTTTTCCAGGTATTCCGTCTCTTCCTGGGACCCCTGGCTTGCCCGCCTCGCCCTATGGAGAGAGACACACTGCATGTCACCACCAGAACTGATGTGCGTGAATTGCTTGGTGTGTGTTAACTATGGTGGTGATGGAGGTGTGTGTGTGTTGGCTCTACAGTATGTGAGCTGTGAGTCCCATGGAGCTGCTGTACTCACCGTCTGCCCTGGTAGACCTGGAGGTCCAGATGGACCCTGGGAAGAAAGAGTATCATTACAATACATCATATAATATTAAACACACATTACTGTGTCAATGGCCTGTTCATTTACAGTAGGCCTAAATGGAAAGTGTGAGCATACAATGAATCCCCAGTCCAATGGGAATATACTAGAGCAGCAGTTTAGCCTGCAAAAATCTCCAGTATGAGAGTTGGTTTATAGATGACTGATGTTTTGACGTACCACAGCTCCAGGAGGCCCTGCAGGTCCCGGCAGTCCCATGCTGCCTTGGGGACCAGACAGTCCCTGTGGAACAGGAGATTCAATTCAAATAGATTATTATAAAGCTCTGTCTTAAGACTGTGAATGGGTGAGTAGTTGCCTAAACACTGAAGCAATAAACAACAGGAATATATAGAACTCATATAAAACGTAGTAGAAGACATAATATAAAATATAACACATAAAACAAATGTCACCTGAACGCCAACCCCAGGCACTCCTTGATTACCCTGTCAGAGATAAAAACACACTCTCAGATGAAAAAGGTATACACTTAAAATGATCATATCATTCCAGTGGCGTAATACTAAGCTACTATAGCCTAAGCCATATCTACACTAATTAATGCATCAGAGCTGGCACAGAGAATAAATAGGTAGCTATTCATAATGGAAGACAGGATACAATATACTTTATTGTTCATTTACATGGAAATGACATGGAAGATGATCTCACCTTTACCCCTGGTGGACCTGGAGGCCCGTTGGTACCGATCGGACCCTACAATTACAAACCGATAGTATCAGTATACTTACAGCGCTGTGTGTGTGTGTCAGAGAGGAGAGTATCATACTTACAGTTGATCCTCTAATTCCAGGTTCTCCAGGGTTCCCCTGCAAACAAGAGATAAGAGCATGCTGGATTCACATGACCAAGACATAGCACACACACAGAATGACACAAGCATGATACAAGTTACAACACACAGCAAATTGAACATGTAGGCTATGTACAGAGACAAAGACACATACAAACAAATACACAACTGCATACACACACACACAACCCACAACTACATAGACACAAACAACTCTAAACTGCATAGACACAATACACAACTGCATACACGCACAATACAAAGAAACACACATGGTATTCAATGTACAAACAGTGCTTTGGGAGGGCTGAGAAGCAGACAACAGAGCAGGTGAAGCCACATGCACAGAAAGCCAGCAGCAGACTAAAACCTCTCAAATGCAAAATACATTAAATATCTGTTAAATATCTGACGAGCATGTTTTCTTTTTAAGTATTCACTATATACCCTATTATGTCCATTTGATCTTTGCTGTGGTATGCTAGTGTTCGTCATCTATTTTCTTATCTCAGGTAAAGATGTGTGGTGTACATAAACAGCGGCGAACCGAAGAGTCCCACCTGTTTTGAGCCACACCTGTTTTGAGCCACACCTGTTTTGAGCCACACATGTTTTGTAAAAAGAAATATGTGATTTCTAGTACACTTGAATAATTTATAATAGTTTCATAACGAAGAATTACATAACTGTAAATGTTTTCTTCTTTCTTACTTTTGAATCAAGAAAGGGGGTTTAAATTGTCATTTCTATTCATTCCCCCCTCCAGGTGTCGCCAATCTTCCCCATTATCCCCGGTGCATTTATCCATGTGTTTATCTGTTGCCAGTTCATCTTGTCAGGTCTTACCAGCATGCATTCTCAAGTTCTGTTTCCAGGTTTTCCCGGTTCTGACTATTCTGCATGCCCTGACCCCGAGCCTGCCTGCCGTCCTGTACCTGCCTGACTCTGACCTGATTACGAACCTCTGCCTGCCCTGACCCCAAGCCTGCCTGCCGTCCTGTATCTGCCTGACTCTGACCTGATCACGAACCCCTGCCTGTCATCGACCTGCCCTTTGCCTGCCCCATGTTTACAATAAATTATCTGAGAACTGTACTATCCGCCTCCTGTGTCTGCATCTAGGTCATATCCTGAGTCGTGATACAGTGTATTCTGTGGTGGAAAATACAGAGCGTAGGGGTTGGTAATGTTCTCTAGTTGCGCTGTTATTGGCTCAGTGTTCTGTCACTCATGGGGACACTCCGTCACTGCCAAATCTAAGGGTAGAGCTAGAAAATTCAAGCCCCTTGAGTGCTGCCATAGAGTTACATTAGAAGTGCCCATCCAAAAAGGCTCAAGGTCATTAGCCACAGATATATCTACAATTGTAGACTTTATATCTACAATTGCTTTGATTAGAATTGATTGTGTCAACATCATACTTTCAAAATATTAGCTAGCAGTCATCATCATGAATCAAGTTGACAATCTACTGGAAAATCCTTTTTAATCCTTGTCACATGAAGATAAATAATGAAGCGAAATTATAGATAAAAAGTATCGGTGCTCATTGGCCATTGGACATAAACATTACACAACAAGTTGGAAATCGCAAATTCAACAATGAGTGGTTTAGAAGGAATCCGTGGCTAACTGCAAGCATTGCAAAGCAATCACTAGCCTGCTATTCAGTGGAGTGGGTGTGTGGTCCCAGTTCTAGGTTTAAGGGTCTATTTTCCAAGCTTAAAATTACATTGGCCATGCTGTCAATCCAGCATGATTTCTGCCGTGCTCAAAACAACTGTTAACTCAGATCTGGGAAATCTGACTTTAGTGAGAATAGTGCAATTAATGTATTGTATAGTGTTTTGTTGTGTCGTGTCGTGGTTTTGCTGGCATGCATCCCCCAAATTATTTTTTTTGCCCCACAAAGATTTACATGCTAAAATCGCCACTGTACATAAAACATTCCAGACATCCTGAATATAACAGGGGTGCTCTGGGAACAAGTGGTCCAGATTAATGTCACGAGTCTCCTATCAAGGCCCAACTCTAGTTTCAGACCCCTGGGAGATGGGCCCTAATACTAATGAATGAGAATTAAAGTGGAGAAATGAATGCAGATGATGGTGAGGTGGAGGACTGTGTGACAGTGTGTGCATGTTGATGGTGATTCTGTTGATACTAGTGTCCCTTGACATGATGTTGCAATGCCATTTCCCAGGGCTATGCCCCCCCCTCCAAACACATCTGCTTCAGTGTGTTGTCCCTGTACACCTCCTTCCCGAAATATGTACCCCACCCCCCAGCCCCTCCTACTGGTCACAAGCATGCAAGCCAGCAGCAAAGAAAAAACCTACCGGTCTGCCCAGCACTCCAGGGAACCCAGGCAGGCCCTAGAGTCAGAGAGGGAGGAGAGGAAGAAGGAGGGGGACAGGAAGAAGGGAAAGAGTAGGATAGTTTGAAGTGTTGAAAAGAGAGGGTGGGACAGAAAGGGAGTAAAATAGATCAGAATGAGACATATTGAAAGGGGGAGGTAAGAAGAAAGAGGGAGGGGTAGTTAGAAGCAGAGCTGCAAAAGGTTACTGTCTAAAGGTTATTTGTAGCCTCAGCCAAAAGGAAACAGATACAGTAGCTCCATCAGCTCCGACGCCGGCCTAGCGCTCACAGCCTTTCATATGCAGGACCAGCCCAAAAGGAGGCTGCCTGGCTGGGTTACTGTTACTCACTGAGCGGCCTTGAGGACCAGCTGGCCCTTGTGGACCCTGCTCCGAAACATTGTGGGATGAAATAAGAAGCGTGAGTTCTCTCTCCCCCTCCACACCTTCAGTTCTCTTTCTCCTTCTACCCATCTTTCTCTTCCTCCTGCACATGTTATGACTACTAGGGCCCTGAGTTCTTCCAGACCAGGGACACTCTGGGCTCTAGTTAGTCATGGCTGATTACACTTCATCATTGACTGTCATACTCACCGACTGTATGGTTGGACATTTTATGATCACTGTGTCTGAAACACAACATTATCTGCTTAACTATAGTACAACCAAGCTATTGAAGAACTAAAAACAGTGCTTTCTTTTGATGTCTGGGATCTGTCTCCTGGAAGCCTGGTCTCTTTAAAAACAGATGAGTCTACAGTATGCACCCCCCCTTCCCCACAACACACCACCACCACCCCTCCTCTCACCGGCTTCCCATCCTGTCCTGGTTTTCCAGGTTCTCCTGCTGTCCCCTGAAATGACAAAAAAACAACCTGGTTACTACTAGCTACCACTACAACAATGTCTTGACAACCTCTGCAGAACCATAATCACACAATGAAGATGGGTAATACAACCTGGCATCAGGGAGTGCCAACACTTTGGTCAGGGCAGCACACACTCACCTGAAAGCCATTGCGTCCCTGCTCTCCAGATGGACCTCGGTCGCCTTTATCTCCACGGGGACCTGCAATACCCTGTTACACACACACACACACACCCAGACACAGCAGGTTAAACACAGCAGGTTAAACACTATGAAGCCTGCCTGATGAAGTACTGTCATATATTGAGTTAGGTGTTCTCACCCCGTCTCCTTTGGATCCCTGTGGTCCTGAAGCACCAGGCTCTCCCTTCGGTCCTGTGACCCCGGGGGGCCCCCTTGCTCCGGGGAGTCCAGCCTGACCCGCTTCTGCAGAAGCACCCTAAAACACACACACGCACACCCCCCACTAAACACAGTCCAAACAGTAGCCTCTGGATAAACGATGATATTTTAATTAAATGACGACTCATTAAAAAGTAGTAGTGTGTTCAGGTCGGGGACATACCTTTGGTCCAGGTGGGCCCACTAATCCAGCTAGCCCATTTTTCCCCTGATGAGAACAGTCAAGCGCATGTCAACATCCATATATACAGTACATTGAATGATGATTATCGTGGTGACGAATATACTCACATCCTCTCCTTTGTCACCTTTCTCTCCTCTCTCCCCCTGAAAGTCAAAGTGGAATCACATGAAACATCTCTCATTCACATGCTCTTCCTCTTCTTTCTTTATTTTCATATTCCTCCTCTCTTCTCCCTCTCTTCTCCCTCTCCTTGAACCCCTCTTTCCTCCCATCCTTCTCTTCCTCACCTTATCTCCAGGTCGTCCAGCCTCTCCCAGTTCTCCGGCTCTCCCTGGTACTCCAGGTATTCCAGGTTTTCCTGGCTCTCCAGCCTGTCCCGTGGGCCCCACTGGGCCCTTCTCTCCGATGGCCCTCCCTATGGGTCCTGTGGCACCTACAGGCCCCTGCTCCCCCTGCTCTCCCTTCACACCTCTCTCCCCAGCTAGCCCGCGAGCACCCTGAGATGCAAATGAGTAAAGACATTAATTACACATACTCTCCTAGAAATTATAATTGTATTCAAAATCTATGCAATCATACAGAGAATCAATTTTAGAGAAAACAGAGAGATATAGATATACATTACATCATGCGTAAAATAAACACACTAACAGAATATCTGAGTTCACTCTACTACACCATTTGTGTGGGGGTCTTGATAAAAGCTCTAACAAGACAAAAGCCCCAAATAGTCCCCGCCCACTCACGTCTATCCCTGCTGGTCCTCTCTGTCCGGCCTCTCCCTTGTCTCCTCTCTGGCCCTTCTCAGCTTGCTCTACCACAGGCTTGACCAGCACATTCCCCCTGTCCACAACCAACTTCAAGTCCTGCACCTACAGACAGGCAGTACAGGGACAGAGATGTCAAGGTATTACTCAACAGGCATCAAACGGAAGAAAACGGACTGAAACAGAAGGGGCTTACCTGGACTTGTCCAATAAGAACTGCTTGTTTTCATTTCCAGTTGAAACCATTTTTAAAACACTTTGCTACGGCTAATGAATACGACCCAGGCCTGGTCAAGATGAGGGAAACTCATGTACACAACACAGCTATGACTTAATGTCACATCACATTACAAAGATGTAGTATTCACTTACCTCAATCCCAAGGTTAGAGAGGGCCTTCTGCACATCCTGATAAGAGAAGCACAAACAGTGTCAAGGAGGAGAGCCTACAGCACACAGTCAGAGTATCATCACACTTGTTGGGCTTATACCTATTACTGAACATGATTTGGCTAACACTTGTGTAACGAAAGCTAATCTGCATGCCAAAACAGCTGTAAATCGTAGCATCCTTAGAACACGTGGTGTGTCTGTGGCTCTTTTTGTACAGTATGTCAGTCAGACAGGCCTCTGGTGTGTGCAGGTCAGGTTGTCTTACCACTGCTGTTCCAGGCCTACCCGGTGTCCCGTCCTCTCCTGGGTCACCCTGTCAATAACATCTCACATCAGTATTATCTCTCACATCCCACACAAACCTTTATGGAAGATTCCCAAACCCATACACACAGATAGATAATCAGAAAAGAGCATGTATGCTCGTTCATATGCAAGATGTAATCATATACACACAAAAACTTACACTTTCACCTTTACCACCCACTGCTCCTTTCTCCCCCTGAAATACAAGAGTGAGAGGGTCAGTGAGAGGTCAGAGATCAGACTAAAGGACAGATGGATGGATGGAGAGACCTGGACCATGTATATGAATAAAGATTTAGACGATGACACAAACTTACTCTGGCTCCTACAGCCCCTAGGATTCCAGGTACACCCTGAGAGACACAGAGATATGTGAATCACTATCAGTGATTCAGGGTGCAAGAGTAACATACTGGAGACAAGTACTGCTACACCGGGCTATGCTATGATGCACAGCTCATATTCAACATAGTAACTCACTGGGGTTCCTGGAGGACCCTGAGGGCCAGGGATAGATGGTGCTGGAGCTCCCTTCGCATAGACCACCTGAGAGGGAGAAGAGAGGGGAGAGAGATTACTGTATAACGAGAGCACCATAGATAAGTGACACACACATATATTTGAGGACGCAGAACCATATGGCTGTACCGTACCTGTCCTGGAGGTCCAATGGTGCCAGGGACCCCTGGGGGCCCAGATAGACCAGTTGACCCTGTAGGCCCTGCAAGGCCCCGGTCTCCCTTCAGCCCGTCACGGCCCTGGAACAAATGCACAAGCACACACACACCAACTTCAGACCAGCACGGACACTACTCCATTCCTAAGGGGCCTGAACTAGAAAGGAGGAAATCAAAGCAGGTGAGCCCTATACCCCGATCCACCTCATCATCTTCTCTGATTTCCTAGAGATGATTAATATCAATTTGCACATGAAACAACAGCCTTGGCATTCTGTGCCCCTGTGGATCCCCTCTCAGAGGTGGCTGGCGCTCAAAGGCAGGGCTTAATTACTAGACAATGTTGCATTTATAAGGCTGACGCTTAAGAGTGCTATTGATTCCACCGAGAAGGCAGTTTGGTAATATCAATGTCAGAGTAAAGCACGCTAAATAGACACAAACTCTGACTGGAATTGAAGGAGAGAAAATAATAGAAGAGGGATAATGAGAGACACTAAGGAGCCGAGGAGAGCAGGATTGATGAAGACGGAGGGAAATAAGGAGAGAGAGGAAGAGAGAGACAGTAGGGGAGGAAAGAAAGGACATTTTTCAGACAGAGAGAGCGAGAGAACGAGAGTGGAGAGATAAAGATACAAGGTAACAAGTTACTAACGTCTCTTCCAGCAGCCCCAGCCTCTCCTTTGTCACCCTGTAAGGTAGAGAAACATCATTAATATCACACTCAAATTAACTACAAATGAACATTAACAGCAATATCAGCACAGCAATGGGCATTTACAGAATAGTCCTGTGTGCTGTGACCAACACTGACCTTCCTGCCATCTTCCCCCGGTTCGCCATCCTCGCCCTGCAAAGCACAACAACACAATAACAAACTTACCATACCTACAACGCTGAAATGTGCATTTATCAAAGCTCAGCATGCTGTTGTATCAAGCAGAGCCTCTCAGTCAGATAGATAATGTATTGCCGGTGCTTTGTCTGGTCATCCCATTACCTCTTCACTTAACACTAAAAAAACAGACAGGATGCATCCCAAATGGCTCCCTATTCCCTACATAGTGCACTACTTTTGACCAGAGCCCTATGGGCCCTACTCAAAAGTAGTGCACTATATAGGGAATAGGGTGCCATTTGGGACATAATCATAATTATTATGCAGCACAGCCACTCAGGTGGAATAAAAGCCTCACATTCCCATCTGATCAGAGCACTTTCACCAGAGGATGTGACAAACATGTCTAATGGTAATTACACACAAATAGACAGAGACACATAGGACTCACTGCTGATAAAGCTCATAATTAATTGCACTGAATAGCATCCAATTCAGTTTGTAATTAAACAAACAGAGGTATGATTGCCTGTAGTGTGTGTGTAGAAAAAATGCTATGTTAGAGGTCTGACTGATCTCTTACCATTTTCCCAGCAGCCCCTGGTTTTCCATCTTCTCCTGCTTTGCCCTAAAACACACCAATTAGGGTGATGAGACATCAATGAGACAAGTGCTTTAAAAGGTTTAGCTGTGTGTGTGTGTATGTGTGTGTGTGTTGTTGAGAGTGTTTGCAAACTCACAGGTGTGCCTGGATTTCCTGCAGGCCCAATAGGGCCTGGGAGGCCCTGTGTACCTCTCAGTCCTGGCAGCCCCTGGTGAGACAGACAGACAGAGAGCGAGAGAGACACCGACAGAGTGGAGGGGTGAGGGCTGAAACCATACAGCATCCTCTAGTGTTCAAACACAATACGTGCACAAAGATAGAGAGATATCAAATCTAAATCAAAGCAAATCAAATGTTGTTTGTCACATGCTTAGTAAACAACAGGTGTAGACTAACAGTGGAATGCTTACCTACAGCCCTTCCCAACAATGCAGAGAGAAAGAAAATTAAATAAATAATAGAAAACACGTAATAATAAAAGTAATAATAGATACAGAACGAGTAACAATAACTTGGCTTTATACAAGGGGTACCAGTACCGAGTCGATGTGCAGGGGTACAAGGTAATTGAGGCTCCAGTGATGTACTGGGCTGTCCACACTACCTTCTATAGCGCCTTGTGGTTGGCTGCCAAGCAGTTGCCATACCAAACCGTGATGCAGCCAGTCAAGATGCTCTCAAGGATGCAGCTGTATAACTTTGAGGATCTGAGGGCCCATGCCAAATCTTTTCAGCCTCCTGAGGGGGAAGAAGCATTGTCGTGCACTCTTCATGACTGTGTTGGTATGTTTGGACTATGATAGATTCTAAGTGATGTGGACACACTTGAAGCTCTCGACCCGCTCCACTAAAGCATGTGAATGGGGCATGCTTTGCCCTCTGCTTCCTGTAGTCCACAATCAGCTCCTTTGTCTTGCTGACGTTAAGGGAGAGGTTGTTGTCCTGGCACCACACTGTCAGGTCTCTGACCTCCTCCTTATAGGCTGTCTCATCGTTGTCAATGATCAGGTCAACCACCGTTGTGTCAGCAAACGTAATGATGGTGTTGGAGTCTTGCGAGGCCACGCAGTCGTGGGTGAAATTGAGGTTAGTGATCACTGTTCTGATGTCCAGAAGCTATTTTCGGTCATAAAAAACAATGACGGAAACATTATGTACAAAAACAATTAAGATCAGGGCAAAAAAACACAAAATAGCAGAATTGGTCAGGAGCCCGTAAAACAGCCGCTGTACATTCCAGCGCCATTCTCCAGACAGATAGAGAATCCTCCACTGGCCTGAAGTCCTTTCTCACTTCTAATGGGACCTCTCCAAGGATCAGATTCGACAAATGGTAACATCCTCAACTTGCCCCACTCATTGACTTTAACAGACTAATGAAAGTGCCAGAGAAACACACACACCATCAAGAGTGCAGCCCTCTGGGGCTGGGGTTGTGCACCCCGAGGGATAAATGGTACTCACATCTCTTCCTGGATCCCCTAGTTTCCCTGGGTCTCCCTGTAACATCAAAGGGAAATTATTGAGAGACATCTAGACACAGTAATGCTTATGTAATGCTCTGAGTACCCTGAGATTTTACAGCTGAAGTAATGACAGAGACAGAGGTCCTGACCCTCAGGCCGGCCGGTCCTGGTGCCCCTGGTTTGCCATCCAAACCGTTGCGTCCATCCAGTCCAGACGCACCTCTCTCACCCTACAGAGATGAACACGCATGATGCATACAGTATGATCAGAATAAGAGCAGCACTGGGTTTGTATTGGACCTGAATACAATTTGCAAAGGATACTACTCTACTGTACTGTGCCAACCCTTCAGTGCTCCAGCATCATTACTCAGAGTTAGTTCATTGTTTGGAAATTACGATGGTAAGGTATTTTTTAGGATGTAAAGTATGTGTGCATACAACAGTATGTTGTGTCTTTCATTCAGTGCTTCTGTAGGCTGTGATGATGCTGTGAGCTGGCCCCACTGCGCTTCATCCCACTTGGAATCTGCAGACTGGGAAACAGGATCCGGTGGAATGAAGGACAGTGTAACCTGCCAATCACCAGCCAGTTTGGAGTCCCATATCCTATCAGGATTGGTCCAATTGAAAATCAGCCTGTGTGAGATTGTGAGAAGTCACTGTAATATGTTGTTCAGACCTTCTCTCCTGGGCCTCCTCTCTCTCCTGTGTCACCCTGTAGAAATAGAAAGAAAGCGCAATGAGTGAGATAGAGAGAAGGGGAGAGAGGGAAAGAGTGATTAGACAGAAACAGGCAGACAGACAGACAGTGACTTACTCTTGCCCCTGAAGGTCCACGTTGACCCTCAAGACCCTACACACACAAACAACAGATCAGGTGAGACAGAGAGAAGACACAGGGTAAGAATTACACACCACAGCACACAAACATCACGGGTCAGTATACTAGCCAGGAAGCTCAAGCTTCTCAACGATACTAGATTTGGAAGGATGGTCTTACTCACCGGCAGCCCAGTGGCCCCTGAGGGCCCTGTCTCGCCCTTCTGACCTTTGCCCCCGTGCTCTCCCGGATCGCCAGCATCCCCCTAGACACCGGCAGTGACGTCAGACACTGGGCGGTTAGGTGGACTGGGAGAGAGAGCTGTGCTGTATACATACAAAAATGTATTTGTACAGTGTTACATACCTTTTCTCCTCTTTCTCCTTTAAGCTTTTGTTCTGTATCACGCTGTAGAAGTTAGAGATAGACAAGCAGAGAGATATATGGGTAGAGAACACCATTTGTTTGGTATGATTCCCACAGAGGCCATATGTGTTGACTGAATGTCGCATTTAGCCTCTGCTAAATTACCATATTATTATTTTTAAAAGAGTTATAATCTTATCAGGACTCACCATGTTCCCTGGAGGTCCTGGGGGGCCTTGAGCTCCCTATTGTGTCAACAAACAGTGTTATTAATCGGTGTAGATTGGAACTATATATGTCAGATGAGATAAGACAACAAACAGATTAACCTCTGACCTCAACTCCTTTCTCTCCTCTTGGTCCAATAGGTCCTGGGCTGCCCTGTGGAAGACACACACCACACACACACAGGATCACACAGACACACGTCAATACAGACAGACACCAACTGACTCAATGCTACTGTATTACACACAGTAACCAACACAAATACTGACACAGACAGTATCAGATCAATCTGGCAGAAGAGTATCATGTGAATGACTGACAGACTCATGGGGGTCCCAAACATGCATCTCACATGTCATCCGCGCTCTCGATAACTATTACACAAGAGAGACAGACAGTATTTCAGATCAAACTGTCAGAGGGGTGTCACGTTGTCACATAAACATATGTCTCACGTTGCGTCCATGTGCTCCAGAGTCTCCCAGTTCTCCCTTCTCCCCTGCTCGCCCAGGCTGACCTGCCAGACCCTAAGGACGGGGGACAAAACCACACAGATTATGTGCTTAGTTACCATGGCAGTCCTGAAAACATCTTAGAAAATAAAAGCTGCACACCAATGCAAAAATGGGTTTAACCAACGTTTCGACAGCTAAGCTGTCTTCATCAGGGTTTAATCTGTCCTCAAAACATCCACTTCAGATCATGTCAGAAAGGTTTCCTGTGGTTCATCATGACCTACATTAGTGACCAATCACCATATACAGTAGAGCGAGATCATTCTGAAAAGAGGGCATAAAAGGGAATATTTTTTACATTTCAGAGTTTTACGTGACACATTCGTGACAACTCACCCGTACTCCTCTCTCCCCTGCCTTCCCTGGTAGACCAGACTCCCCCTGGTTGAAGGAGAGAGAACAGACATAAGATGAAAGAGACAAATTGGGGAGAGGAAGAGGGAGAAGGAGGAAGAGGAGAGGAAGATATAGAAACAGACAAATGCGATGCATCTGCTATTGTCTCTAGTCTCCATAATCCCATCAGATGAAAAGAGGGTCTGAGGCGTGACTAAATCATATGACGATACACATCTCTCATTCACCAATTCAGTAAATGCATGCTTTATCTAATATAGAGAATGGGAGCCAGAGAGGGAGAAGTGGCATTCAAACATGAAAAACTCTGAATGGAACAGATGTAAATAGATAAGAGTGAGAGAGATGTAGAGAGACAGATGGAGAGATTGTGACTTACGGGAGTGCCTTCGTCGCCCTTGTCTCCTTTGGCTCCCTGTAAAAAGGTAATGCATAATTCAGGCCCATCACAAGGGGAGAATACCACACTGACCACAGTGACACAGTCAAAACACATCAAACTTTTAAACAAGAACCCCACAACATCACATAGGGCAATGGCAAAAGTAGTGCTACAGTTGAAGTCGGACGTTTACATACACCTAGGCCAAATACATCTAAACTCAGTTTTTCACAATTCCTGACATTTAATCCTAGTAAAAAAAGTCTTAGGTCAGTTAGGATCACCACTTTATTTTAAGAATGTGAAACGCCAGAATAATAGTATTTCAACTTTAATTTCTTTCATCACATTCCCAGTGGGTCAGAAGTTTACATACACTCAATTAGTATTTGGTAGCATTGCCTTTACATTGTTTAACTTGGGTCAAACATTTCGGGTAGCCTTCCACAAGCTTCCCACAATAAGTTGGGTGAATTTTGGCCCGTTCCTCCTGGTGTAACTGAGTCAGGTTTGTAGGCCTCCTTGCTCGCACACGCTTTGTCAGTTCTGCCCACAAATTTTCTATAGGATTGAGGTCAGGGCTTTGTGATAGCCACTCCAATACCTTGACTTTGTTGTCCTTAAGCCATTTTGCCACAACTTTGGAGGCATACTTGGGGTCATTTTCCATTTGGAAGACCCATTTGCGACCAAGCTTTAACTTCCTGACTGATGTCTTGAGATGTTGCTTCAATATATCCACATAATTTTCCTACCTCGTGATGCCATCTATTTTCTGAAGTGCACCAGTACCTGCTGCAGCAAAGCACCCCCACAACATGATGCTGCCACCCCCATGCTTCACAGTTGGGATGGTGTTCTTCGGCTTGCAAGCCTCCCCCTTTTTCCTCCAAACATTACAATGGTCATAATGGCCAAACAGTTATATTTTTCTTTCATCAGACTAGAGGACATTTCTCCAAAAAGTACGATCTTTGTCCCCATGTGCAGTTGCAAACCGTAGTCTGGCTTTTTTATGGCAGTTTTGGAGCAGTGGCTTCTTCCTTGCTGAGCGGCCTTTCAGGTTATGTCGATATAGGACTCGTTTTACTGTGGATATAGATACTTTTGTACCTGTTTCCTCCAGCATCTTCACAAGGTCCTTTGCTGTTGTTCTGGGATTGATTTGCACTTTTCGCACCAAAGTACGTTCATCTCTAGGAGACAGAACGCGTCTCCTTCCTGAGCGGTATGACGGCTGCGTGGTCCCATGGTGTTTATACTTGCATACTATTGTTTGTACAGATGAACATGCTACCTTTAGGCGTTTGGAAATTGCTCCCAAGGATGAACCAGACTTGTGGAGGTCTACAATTTTTTTTCTGAGGTCTTGGCTGATTTCTTTTGATTTTCCCATGATGTCAAGCAAAGAGGCACGGAGTTTGAAGGTAGGCCTTGAAATACATCCACAGGTACACCTCCAATTGACTCAAATTATGTCAATTAGCTTAACATAGGCTTCTAAAGCCATGACATCATTTTCTGGAATTTTCAAAGCTGTTTAAAAGGCACAGTCAACTTAGTGTATGTAAACTTCTGACCCACTGGAATTGTGATACAGTGAATTATAAGTGAAATAATCTGTCTGTAAACAATAGTTGGAAAAATTACTTGAGTCATGCACAAAGTAGATGTTCTAGCCGCCTTGCCCCCCAAAAATTTGTTAACAAGAAATTTGTGGAGTGGTTGAAAAACGAGTTTTAATGACTCCAACCTAAGTGTATGTAAACTTACGACTTCAACTGTATACATCCAGACTTGAAGTAGACTTAGTTGGTAGTAGTAGTAGTATTGTTTTAGTATTAGTGCAAAAAGTAGTTGCAGTAAGTCATTAGTGATGTACCTCTAGTGGCATCAGGGTATGAGGGGCAGGGGTGAGAGATAGAAAGGACTGGTTAGGTCATCATAACAACACTTACACAAAACAAAGAGGTCAGAATAGACAAAATCTATTAGTACAGTAATTAGTTGCACTGGAATGGCAATATTACATTCATTCCCTTCGGTGGTACAGTATTGAATAACATACTGTAGGTTGACTGAACTGTAGAAATAACATGGTAATGGCCCAGTAGTGAAGGGAAAATCCAATAGCTATAAGATAATAGTTGCAGAGTTATAACATAGTAGTATTAATAGAGTGATAACAGGACGTTCGCACAGTGAGTAACCAGTATTGAAACAGGTCACAGGGGTTATTGCAGTGGGTGAGTGATAGTTTAACATGCAGGGGTTTGACAGAGGTGAAAAGCTCAAGGGTCGGAAGGGTAGTGTCTCAGACCTCTTTCCCTGGGAGGCCATTCTTTCCTGCGGGTCCAGCTCGTCCTGTGTCCCCTCTCTCTCCTGGGTCACCTGGGTCTCCCTACAACACCAAGAGGAACACATTGAGATCAGCTGGACTCACATGACACAAAGGTTTTACTATAAGAAAGACAATAATTATTTACAAGATACTTTATGAAACAACAACACTGTTGCAACATAAACACTAAATAGAAGTTAAAATAAAAGTACAAAAGCCAATCAAGGCACGTGTCTCACCTTGGTCCCCAGTCTTCCAGCTAAGCCAGGGAGTCCCTAGAGGGAAAAGGACATGTCAGTGTGTAGGACATGGCCTACGTGCTGAGCATCTGTAATCAGCTACACAGGGAAGCTCATTGAATAATACATAGATACTTTACAATATATACTGTACCTCTGAGGCTTTCTGCACATATATCAAAGAGATTTGGCTTGTAGCTTAGATAAAGATTGATACATGATCACAGCTTCGTCTGAACTCACCCGATCTCCCTGCTCTCCTTTAGGTCCAGCCTGGCCAGGAGTGCCAGCACCTGGGGGACCCTGGTAGAATGAAAGAGGAGAGAGAGAAATTAGAGAATTAGAAACAGTGAGGAGCATAAAGAGAGATGAACAGCAAAAAACATCTATATCCGCTTGCATAGAGAGCATCATTAAATCACCTGTACACACACACACACACACACACACACACACACACACACACACACACACACACACACACACACACACACACACACACACACACACACACACACACACACACACACACACACACACACACACACACACACACACACACACACACACACACACACAGTGACAGTTTCATGCAGCGCGTTATCATGTACCCTGTGGGTACCAACTCACTTTTTCACCTTTCTGGGCTGGCTCGCCTTTCTGGCCCCTGGGCCCCTCCAGACCTGGCAGACCCGGCTCACCCTGAGGAAGGAGAGGAGAGGGGGAAGAGCGAATGAGTCTATGTAGAAAGTATTGTTACTGTGTAACAACCACTGATATGGAGATGGGCAGTATGAGGAAGTCAAAGTGGGCAACTTGCCTGTTCACCTTTCTTCCCACCGAAGCCTGGCCCCTGGATGTGTAGAATGATACAGAGGATGAGATATCATTACATTAACCAATACTGACCAATCCTGATCTCTTTCTTCTCAATAACTGTATAGTGAATTGGTCTATCTAACCATGAGGCATCAAAATAAAGCATGTAGCTATGAGGTGACTCACACTCCGGCCAGGTTCTCCCTTAGCGCCCTCGCTGCCCTGGAGACAGAGAGGTTAGGATGTTTTTATCTGATATTCATCTATGTTTAGTTGATGTCATTGTTGTGATTACATTACATTGTTCAGTCATGTTAATTTTGTGGAGATTCACTTTGACTGATCAAATAGTCAGTCAGACTGCATTAGCCTCACCTTCTCCCCTGTTAGTCCACTGGTGCCAGGCAAACCCTGCAAGCAAATCAACACAGACTAACTTACATGCACACACATGACTCGCACACTCACACATGGTGATAAAATATTACAATTCTCTAAAGCTGTGGCTTGTATAATCAAATGCTATAACTAAATGACATTAATCAATAGTGGTGGGTCATGGTGTGAAGATGACCCAAATATGTCATGAAGAGAGAGACAATTGAGGTACAGTAAGACATAGTTACTCACCCTCAGGCCTGGAGCCCCTGTAGAGCCTGGCTGTCCTGTCTCCCCCTGAAACACACAGCGCCACACTGTGGTCAGGACAACACACTGCATGACACAGCTCTCAGCAGGCTTTTCCAATACCTGTGACCTTCAAGCTAATACTTATGGATTCGGTTCAGTGTAGGAGAAGTGAATACTAGTGAACACATGAACATGTAAAACAAATGTGATATTCCTACAATGTAGCTGTACAATATCTAGCTTAATGGTCATGACCAAGGTCACAGCGAAAAGAGGCATGACCTAATGCATGGTACTGTACTCACCCTCTCCCCTAGCAAGCCAGCAAGTCCTCTCTCCCCCTGGAAAGACACCACAGTCAGTTACAACCCACAGCAGACACACCAGTTTAACAGCAGGAGTCAAAATAGGTTAAAGGGTCTCTTTCCTTACTCACCCTGTCACCTTGTGATCCAGGCTCACCTGGCTGGCCACGGTCCCCCTGAGAAGACAGAGAGACAGGGTCATCCATCCATCCACCCAAATATCAATTGTATACAAAAATATGGAGAATGTATCTAATGTTTTGTATTGTCTTACCTTGACTCCAAGGCCTCCAGCAGGCCCACGGGGACCCTAAAATCACACAAATACTACACTGTTGGAATATACTGTACATGACTTGAGTATGTCCTTCATTTCACAGTAACAGATATGTATGTATGCGAATGTGTGTCCTACCCGATCACCAGGCTCTCCTGCCTTCCCAGACGGCCCTGGCAACCCCTCTGCACTCTCTCCCTGAAACATCAAAATCACTCAGTACACACTTTCTCTCTTTCTCTCTCTCACACACACACACACACACACACACACACACACACACACACACACACACACACTACCCACCTTGTCTCCTTTGGCTCCCTGTTGTCCTGTAAGTCCTCTGAGACCTTGAGCTCCTGGGTTTCCATCAGATCCCTGAAACCAACAAAATACATATATTATGGTAACACACACACACCTAACACACACATTAAACCATAGACATGAATAGGGTTGTGGCGGTCATGAAATGTCAGCCGGTAATGCAAATAACTGCCGTTCTCACAATAATTGATGGTTAATTAACATCAAAATGTTTAGCATCTCCGGGCCTCCATGCATAAACTACAAGCTGCTGATGCGGACTTTTGGAATTTTTAAAAGTCGAATAAATAGATTTAATATAGCCTACACCATCACAATAAATCAATTATTTAGTTTAGGCAGGTCTTAGGAAACATTATGATATGAAGAAAATGTTACCTATTTCAGAAGAACAGATTAGTATGAGTTGTCCTTATGTTAGGCCCTGATCTGGCTATGCCATTTGGCTGTGGGCTACACTAGTTAATTTAGCCGGACAAGATTTGCTTATAAGTCCAGTAGCATTATTTTATATTATTTTATAGTAAGAGGAAGACAATTGAACATAGCTGAATAAAATAGAAAAGCCTCAATTCGTTGGGACTTGTATGTTGTTTGGGTGGTGGACCATTCTTGATACACACAGGAAACTGTTGAATGTGAAAAACCCAGCAACATTGCAGTTCTTGACACAAACCGTAGTACCTGGCACCTACTACCATACCCAGTTCAAAGGCACTTACATCTTTGGTCTTGCCCATTCACCCTATAAATGGCACACATACACAATCCATGTCTCAATTGTCTCAAGGCTTAACATCCTTCTTTAACCTTTCTCCACCCCTTCATCTACACTGACTGAAGGTGACATCAATAAGGGATCATAGCTTTCACCTGGTCAGTCTATCTCATGGAAAGAGCAGGTGTTCTTAATGTTTGGTACACTCAGTGTATGTGTGGAATTTTTTATTTATTTAGAATGGCCCACCAAAAAAAACATGTCATCTATATCCTGCACTCGAATAGCAAATGGAGGAAGTGCTTCCAGCATATTTCAATATGCCAGGTGGGCTACACCGATTGTAAAGTGGATAAATATAGCAGCACGAGAAAGCTGGGATCCCCTTTGACATAGTGGCCAATCAAAACGTTTTCACATGTGATGACTGGGCTTATAAGAACACGTTTCACTAGGCTCTGTAGGCTATGGGCTCTCCAACCTGGTTCCAGGGGTCCTAGGCCTATAACAGGGTTCCCCAACTAGTTTTGCAAAAGCTGTCATCAAGGCAAAGGTTGACTACTTTGAATAATCTGAAATATTACATACATTTTGATTTGTTTAACACTTTTTTGGTTACTACATGATTCCATGTGTTATTTCATAGTTTTGATGTCTTCACTATTATTCTACAATGTAGAAAATAGTAAAAATAAAGAAAATTCCTGGAATGAGTAGGTGTGTCCAAACTTTGACTGGTACTGTTTGTGTGAAATTAGTTTTGAGTTAGAATGGGCCATTATCATGCACCTGTCGGAACAGGGGCAGGAAGAAAAAAGACATGTCATCTGTATGCACTTGAATAGCAAATGGAGGACGCTTTTCCCACGGTTCATTTTCATGCCAGCCAGGTAGGCTACTCCGGTTGTAAAGAGAAGCAATGTGCTTAATATTAGAAAAGGTGAAGAATAAATATAGTAGGCCTAGCCTATAAAAAGCTGATAGGATCCTCCTTTTTTTATAGAAAAACGATTTTCTTCTCGCAATTGCATAGCATAGTCTATAGAAATTTTGTGCAACATGTGCTTCTAGGAACAATGATTTCATTCCATGCATCAACCAGCTATGAGGAGCAGGCTCTTGCTGTGCAACAGGTCATCCTTTTCCGCTCAAACTCTGAATGCCAGGGCTCCCATGAAGTGCTCGATGTGATTTTCAATTGCACTGATGTCAGAGTGGTTAGACAAGAGGGACAAGAGAGCGCTAAGTTCTAGGCCATTAGCGACTGGCCGTTAGCAAGTTTGGTAGGCTTCTAACGACCATCAGCGGCATCAGAGCACAGTTTTGGAGAAGCCTAGTTACTATGACAACTGTTACATCACATGGGATTTGACAGCGGTCATGACTCGTGACTGCCGGTGTTGCGGTAATACGGTCACCATAGCAGCCCTAGAAAGTATAATTATCACCCCAGAGATCTGCACGATGCAAATGCAGACACACATACACAAAGACACACAAAGACACACAAATGACACATGTCCAGTGATTGACAAATCTTACCGGTGATCCCTTCTCCCCCTTTACAGCCGAGCCACTGCCCACTCCTGGAGGTCCCTGTAAGCAAGACAGACAGACACACAGACAGACACAGACGAGAGAAATAAAATAGATGTGACAATCATTATCCTCTTATCATTCCTTCAGAGATATCTGCAATGAATCTACAAGACAAGCTGGGGACAGCACTGGATGACTCACCCTCTCTCCTGTGCTTCCCTTATCTCCCTAAAGAGAGAGAGAGAGAGATAGAGAGAAAGAGAGAGGAGAGAGAAAGAATGGAATTATTAGTGATTGAGCTTTGTTGTTCCGCAGACGCTATATCATACCTCCCAGTATAGGAATACATTTGACTCCCAGACATGCACGCACACACTCACACTGCACTATGACAAAACATCAAGGCCTTTAAGTCTGAAGATACTGGTTGTCAAGGAAACCGATGGAAGGGTACGATCAGGTGGAAAATTACAAGATACAGAGGAGGATGACAGAGATATTGAAAGAGAGAGAAAGGTTCCTAAGGTCACTCTCATACATCTCAACAGAACCAATCATTTTTAAATGACACATGAAAAGAACCTAGAAATCTATGTTTTCTTTTCCACATTATCATATCACAGCCAGACTGTTGGTGGTTATTCTCAAGGTTAGAATACATTTTACATGAAGAAGTAAAATATGTACAGTGGGGAAAAAAAGTATTTAGTCAGCCACCAATTGTGCAAGTTCTCTCACTTAAAATGATGAGAGAGGCCTGTAATTTTCATCATAGGTACACTTCAACTATGACAGACAAAATGAGGAAAAAAAATCCAGAAAATCACATTGTAGGATTTTTTATGAATTTATTTGCAAATTATGGTGGAAAATAAGTATTTGGTCAATAACAAAAGTTTATCTCAATACTTTGTTATATACCCTTTGTTGGCAATGACAGAGGTCAAACGTTTTCTGTAAGTCTTCACAAGGTTTTCACACACTGTTGCTGGTATTTTGGCCCATTCCTCCATGCAGATCTCCTCTAGAGCAGTGATGTTTTGGGGCTGTCGCTGGGCAACACGGACTTTCAACTCCCTCCAAAGATTTTCTATGGGGTTGAGATCTGGAGACTGGCTAGGCCACTCCAGGACCTTGAAATGCTTCTTCTGGCCACTCCTTCGTTGCCCGGGCGGTGTGTTTGGGATCATTGTCATGTTGAAAGACCCAGCCACGTTTCATCTTCAATGCCCTTGCTGATGGAAGGAGGTTTTCACTCAAAATCTCACGATACATGGCCCCATTCATTCTTTCCTTTACACGGATCAGTCAGTCCTGGTCCCTTTGCAGAAAACAGCCCCAAAGCATGATGTTTCCACCCCATGCTTCACAGTAGGTATGGTGTTCTTTGGATGCAACTCAGCATTCTTTGTCCTCCAAACACAATGAGTTGAGTTTTTACCAAAAGTTATATTTTGGTTTCATCTGACATTCTCCCAATCCTCATCTGGATCATCCAAATGCTTTAGACGGGCCTGAACATGTACTGGCTTAAGCAGGGGGACACGTCTGGCACTGCAGGATTTGAGTCCCTGGCGACGTAGTGTGTTACTGATGGTAGGCTTTGTTACTTTGGTCCCAGCTCTCTGCAGGTCATTCACTAGGTCCCCCCGTGTGGTTCTGGGATTTTTGCTCACCGTTCTTGTGATCATTTTGACCCCACGGGTGAGATCTTGCGTGGAGCCCCAGATCGAGGAAGATTATCAGTGGTCTTGTATGTCTTCCATTTCCTAATAATTGCTCCCACAGTTGATTTCTTCAAACCAAGCTGCTTACCTATTGCAGATTCAGTCTTCCCAACCTGGTGCAGGTCTACAATTTGGTTTCTGGTGTCCTTTGACAGCTCTTTGGTCTTGGCCATAGTGGAGTTTGGAGTGTGACTGTTTGAGGTTGTGGACAGGTGTCTTTTATACTGATAACAAGTTCAAACAGGTGCCATTAATACAGGTAATGAGTGGAGGACAGAGGAGCCTCTTAAAGAAGAAGTTACAGGTCTGTGAGAGCCAGAAATCTTGCTTGTTTGTATGTGACCAAATACTTATTTTCCACCATAATTTGCAAATAAATTCATAAAAAATCCTACAATGTGATTTTCTGGATTTTTTTTCCTCATTTTGTCTGTCATAGTTGAAGTGTACCTATGATAGAAATTACAGGCCTCTCTCATCTTTTTAAGTGAGAGAACTTGCACAATTGGTGGCTGACTAAATAATTTTTTTCCCCACTGTATGAACATCCCTCACAGCACTTCCATCACCCGAAGTTTAAACCATCTAAGCACTTTTGAAAAGAGGCATGTTTTTGGGAGCAACTTGAATTGAACCTAAACTTATGAGGTGCCTGCGAAATGAGTAACAACTCTCTACCAACCCTGTGTGTCCACTCTTGACATTCACAGTATACATACTGTCACGCCTGTTCCCACTCTTCCTCCCCCTGGTGCTCGAGGGCGCCAGGCTCCCCAGGATTACGCAATCAAGCCACCATCAGTACGCACACCTGCCTTTCCCCGTCACCCGCATCTGCGCTCATTGGACTCAGCTGAAGTCTATTACTTGTGTTATTACCTTCCCTATATCTGTCTGCTCCTTAGCTCTGTTCCCTGCTTCGGGATTGATTTTTGTCATATGTCCTTGTTCACCCGTGTGCTGACACTGTTCTTGTCGTGTTCTATCTCCGTTCCCTATTAAATGTTTGACTCCCCGTACCTGATTCTCCTGTCTGGCGTCGGTCCTTACACATACAGGTTACAGCCTACTTGAATGAGTGTCTTTCTCCCCCATGTGGCCACTTGATATCCACAGTATACATACACCTGCATTGCTTCCTGTTTGGGTTTTTAGGCTGGGTTTCTGTACAGCACTTTGTCAGCTGATGTAAGAAGGGCTTTATAAATACATTTGATTGATTGACATACAGGTTACAGGCTACTTGAATTAGTGTCTTTCTCCCCCATGTGGCCACTTGATTTTCACAGTATACATACAGGTTATAGGCTACTTGAATTAGTGTCTTTCTCCCCATGTGGCCACTTGTGATATTCACAATATACATACAGGTTACATGCTACTTGAATTAGTGTATTTTTCCCCCATGTGGTCTGTTCACTAGTTAGTGTGTCAAGGACCAGACCAGGGTAACTGACCTTGATGGAGAGGCCAAGGGCGCCTGGTATCCCGGGGCGACCGTCCTGTCCTGGGATCCCTGCAGGTCCCACAAAGCCCTTGGCCCCGTCAGTTCCCGGACGCCCTGTGGTACCCTGGGTAACAGAGAAAATATAATTCATCATCACAAAGATTTCATTCAACTGAAGAGAATTTGACCTACAATTACACGTGGATGTGTGTGTCTGAATGTCTGTGTTGGTCTCACTGGTAATCCTGGGATCCCTGGTTCTCCTTTCCTGCCAGGTAGACCTCCTCCTGAAACAGCCAACCCTGGCTCACCCTGAAACACCAGTAGAGAACCAGCTTAGTGAACATCGAACACACAAACAGCAGATGGGATGACATACTCTCACGGATTCCTGCTCATTCCGTGCACCAGTTCTGGAAGTCTACGTCACCAGACTCTTGGCATCACTGAACTGTCATTAGGCACACCTGATTCCAATTCCCCTGATTAGTAATTGTATATATGTGCCCTCTGTTCACCATTGTCTTGTCGGTTATTGTTCCCATGTCCGTTGGTCTGTGAGTACCTGTTCTTTGTTATTTTGGCTTTCGTGCTGCGTGAATTGTCCACTTGTTATTACGGGTCTCGCCCTGTGTAGTGTATTGTGGGTCTCGTCCTGTGTATTTATTAGAGGTTTTACCTCGCTCTTTTGTTTGGGCTTCGTCCCCGTGCCTTTTCATGGCATGTTGTATATTTTGGGTGGTGTATTAAACCCCCCTAAACCCCCGAATACCTGCGCCTGTCTCCAATCCTTTACAACGTATAGTTTACTGAGGAAAAAGAGGTGTGCTGTACTCACCCTGTCGCCCCTATCACCCTTTGTCCCTAGTGCTCCTTTAACCCCAGGATCACCCTGCCACAGAGAAAACATAAAAAATCTGACTTCATAATACAACAACACACAAACAAGTGCTAGATACAGTATAAACAGATCACATAGGTATTGCTGAGGGATACTCACAGGATCTCCTCTGATACCCGGTAGCCCCTGTGAACCCTGAAAAATACATAATAGCAAAACATCTGTTAAACAACGTCAGCGTCATTGTGGTTAGTGTCCGCCCTGAGATTGAAAGGTTGGGGGTTCGATCCCTGGTCGAGTCATACCAATAACTCAAAAACACACATTATTTGGCCTTTCCTGTTTTGCATGTTATTTTGGCATTAACACATGTCAAATATCAGTTTGCAAATAATGTAAAAAAATATATATATCATTGAGTTAATAAAGCCGCATACAAACATGGTCTCTTTTTTGTTTTCTTGAGTAAGGAAGCTCCAAAATGCAGGTCTTTCAGCCTAGCTCAGTGCTCTCTGTGGTGGTGGGGCAAGCCAACAGAAAATATGGAGCATTGCGTGGTGATTGGGTCAGTGGTCTGTCACTCATGGGGACACTACATCACAGTCAAGTCTAAGGGAAGAGCTAGAAAATTCAAGCCACTTGGGTGCTGCCATAGAGTTACATTAGAATGGCCCATCCAAGAAGGCTCAAGGTCATTGGCCACAGATACAATTATGTCAAATCACGTTATATCTACAGTAGCTTTGATTGGACTATTCATATCAACATCATACTTTCACAATCTTAGCTAGCAGTCATCATCATTAATCAAGTCGACAATCTACTGGCAAATCCTTTTTAATCCTTGTCATATGAAGATAAATAATGAAGAGAAATTATAGATAAAATATATCGGTGCTTGTTGGCCATTGGACATAAACATTACACAGCAAGTTGGAAATCGCAAATTCAACAAAGTGTTTTGGAAGGAATCAGTGGCTAACTGCAAGCATTTCTCTCTCTCGGAGGACCTGAGCCCTAGGACCATGCCTCGGGACTACCTGGCCTGATTACTCCTTGCTGTCCCCAGTCCACCTGGTCGTGCTGCTGCTCCAGTATCAACTGTTCTGCCTGCGGCTATTGAACATTGACCTGTTCACCGGACGTACTACCTGTCCCAGACCTGCTGTTTTCAACTCTCTAGAGACAGCAGGAGCGGTAGAGATACTCTGAATGATCGGCTATGAAAAGCCAACTGACATTTACTCCTGAGGTGCTGACCTGTTGCACCCTCTACAACCACTGTGATTATTATTATTTGACCCTGCTGGTCATCTATGAACATTTGAACATCTTGGCCATGTTCTGTTATAATCGCCACCCGTCACAGCCAGAAGAGGACTGAACACCCCTCATAGCCTGGTTCCTCTCTAGGTTCTTCCTAGATTCTGGCCTTTCTAAGGAGTTTTTCTTAGCCACCGTGCTTCTACACCTGCATTAAATGAACTGTTTCGCTGCCAGACAAGGCTCTGCTGATAGCCAGGTGTAGCAGTGGTAAGGTGTTGGGACTGCTGTTGGGACAGCTTTATGTAGGCCCTAACAGGTGGTGGGCACTGTTTGTCACCATTATAGTGCAATGAATGTATTGTTACATGCTAAAATCGCCACTGCTCAGCATTAAGGAGATGGATTGGTGCTAAGGCTCTGCGATAGACTTGTGTCCTGTCCAGGGGGATGTACTTGTACATCAAGCTGCCTCACGCTACAGAAACAGGAGATAGACTCCTGCTCCTATGAACCGTTCTAGCTTGCACAAAGCTTACTTGGCCATGTACTACTTATAAGAACATCAGGAGAACAACATGTGTTATTGGATTTTAGATTAACACACTGGGACTGGCCCTGGCTGTGATTGCGGTCCCCGACTACTCACCGGTACTCCTCCAGAGCCCGGGGGGCCCTGGTCGCCCTGGCAACCCTGGACCCCCATCCAGACCAGGAAAACCCTGAAGACGGAACAACAGTAAATACAGCAGAACACTAAAACAGTACAACAGTACTACTGTTGAGTATAAGTTTTTGTGTATGTACTCACCCTCTCCCCCTTCTCCCCTCTGACCCCAACTGAGGGGGCCTCACTCCCGCCAGGCAGACCCTGTCGCCCCTCAGGCCCCCTGGGGCCGTCCCTGCCAGGCAAACCATCACGACCCTGGAACACACACACACACAGTTAAATATCTCAGTGAATGATAAGTAGACGCTAATGTTTGAGCTACCAGTAACAGATCAATATTCAGTGGTGAATGACTCACAGGCTCTCCTTTGCGTCCGTCAGTACCTTCTCGTCCTCTCTCTCCCTGTAGCAGAGGGTCAGTAACTTTTCAGGACAATTTATACAACTACTGACCATAGAGCTTCCAAGACAACATTACAGAGCATGGTATTAAAACAATTCAATTGTTACCTTTTCTCCTCGCTCCCCTCGATCACCCTAGAGAGAGTAAAATGAACAGATAAGAGCGAGAGCAGGGCAAAGAGGGATGAAAAAGAGAGCACACACAAATTGAAAGGCATGGTGATAGTGTAATGATAGCTACTGTATGTGGAGGGATGAGGGACAGTACAGTAACTCACCCGAGGACACTGTATGGTACATGGCTCTGCCACTGGGCCCTGATAGGAAACAACATACACACTGAGACCCAGAGCACTCCACCATATTGTTGTCATTGAGTCCCAGGCAATGATTCACTGGCTGACAGCAATAGCATGGGATCTACAGGATCTCTCTCTCTCCTCCCCACCACCATTTCCCCTCTTATCTCACCCCTCCCTCTGGTATCCTGGCGACGCCACACAGCAGGTCAGCCAGGTCGGCGTGCAGGGTGCCAAGCTGGGTGGCATCACGAGCATATAGGAGGTTCTGGGTGCTGCCATCTGTCACCGCCTGGCGCAGTTCCTCAGAGTCCGCCCGACCTATACCCACCGCCAGCACTGTCACACCTGATAGACACACACACACAGACGGTCATGTAAATATTGGAATTGCATTCATTTGCTGTACAACATTTTTGTTTTAAAACAGTCAGTGACAAGGGACTGTGGGGATAAAAAATATTGTAGCAGATTCTATTAGTAGAGATGTGCAGGTGCTGTATATCTGCTTGTGTGTTAGTGCTTTCTATACAGTCTGTGTGAGGCTACCTGAGACTTTGACAGCACTGGCTGGGACAGTGATGTTGTCGGATGATTTTTTGTCTGCAATGATCACCACTACGCCAGGAACTCTTGGTCTACGACCAGCTGTGGGGCTGAGAAGGAACTGTCTAGCGAACGTCACCGCCTGGCCTGCAGGGAGAGATACACAGTTACATATCATCGCACACACGCATGCACACCAGGTTTTCCGTTAGCCGGTAATACGATAAAATAAATGACCAGCCGAAAAATAAAATTATAGCTGGCCAAATTGTCCAGGGCTGCCGTGCTGCTGAGTAGAGAGAGAGAGAGTGACAGAGGCGCCTTGGCAAAGGCTCCTGTTGATTGAGAAGATGGAACAAAGTTAGACCATATAGTGAAAAGCCTCTACAAGGCAGGGCTCCAGACTGTGACCATTTAGTCGCATTCTGCGACCCGTTGATTTGGCTGTGCGAGTAAAAAAAATGTATTGGTCGTATCGGTGCGGGCTGTACATTCATTCACCTCAATCAAAACGTCCTATTTTTTAGGAGGCTAAAACCATGATTTGAAAGGGTTTTCCTGCATGCCCCTGTACCCACTTCCCTGGGGCCTGGTCCTGTGTCGAGCGAGCCACTCTCTCTCTTCTTTCCCAGGGGAAAAAAATGCTCCAGGAGAAAGAAAATTGTTCTGATTGTATAACATTTTAAAATCAAATTGCTGCAAAACACAGCTATCATGTTGTCACAGAAGGAGAGGATGTTCTCAGCTTTCTGTAGGTATACTCCCGGAAGAGAGTAAATGGAATGGCATCAAACACATGGAAACCATGTGTTTGATACCATTCCACTGATTCCGCTCCAGCCATTACCACGAGCCCGTCCTCCCCAATTAAGGTGCCACCAACCTCCTGTGGTATACTTTTCATTGTTCAGCCCAATAGCAACTATTTTACAAACAAGATATTTGATATGGCTTTGAGATACAAAGCCCGAAATGCACATTGCCCATTGCTAGTGCATAGGCCTCATTCGGCGGTATGTTACAACTGCAACTTTTTGGGGGGAAATTAAATGTACTGTTAATACATGGCTACTATGAGTAGGTATTATCTTTAGTTAGTGATGCGTTTTGAGTTTTCACTTACTAAAATTACCCTATGGTATTAGAGCACATAAAGATGCAGGCAAATTCTGCTCTATATGAAAATAAACAATAGCATAATTATTTACCCAAAATGCATGACAATCACTGGATTAGGTTGCACATTTTGTACATTAAAATATTTAGAATCACAACATGAAAAGATTAAACAAATCATTTCTACAAGACCATCTCAGTAGTCTACTACACTTTTGAATAACGCACTGTGAATGACTTTGTGCGAACAAAGGATGGGCTGGTGTCACCAACTGAAAAACATATTGGCACCAGTGCACCAGGGAAACTTTTGTCTAGAGACCTGCTACAAGGGGAATGTCCTCTGTATTGACAAGTGTTAATATTGTAGTGGACAAAGATAAGAAGAATGTTGGTGCGGCCAAATGCAGGCTACTGTGCAACTTACTAAAGTAGGATGCAATTTTGGAACGTTAATGTTTTTATTTATAATACTTTTTGTTTTATCATTATTATTATTGTATATCATTGTTATTATTGTAGACCTATTTATTCATCTGAACAAGTTCTTTAAATATGCAAAACATGTTTTGTTTCATTCTGAGACATTTTCATTGGCTAAATTTAATTAAATGAAGTATTTTTAATTGTGTGCTCCGTATTTAGTGTAAAATAAGTTATAAGTAATCCTGTTGTAAAATAAATATCATCAGCCTATTGCTGTCATTTGTTGTGTCATTTGTTGGGTAACTGCTGCAATATAGCCTGTTCAAAACTTATGTGAAGGTTTAAACCAGTTCGCAAGTGTTTTGCTTGATTCTGTTAAGCCATTTTCTTTCGCCGAATGAAGTTGGAACTGTAATGCTGTATTTGCGGCAATATAATATCCTGCTCGTACTGTCCCTATAAACAATGGCTTGACTTACTTTTGATATTACCTTAATAAAGTTTATACATTTTTGTGAAGGTTTGCTGTGGTGTGGCTATTAGCACATTATACTGCAGGCCTATGATATGAAGGCAGTGCGCACCAGTGCTCCAACTGACTCTGACAGGTAAGAAGAACATTTTAGGCCTACCAGAGTTACTACTATAATCTAACAATATAACGCTTATCTTTATAAAAAAATATTCCAATAGAAAATTAACCAATTAGCCTCCTTCTGTACACCTACAGTAAAAATAAATTAATGTCGGTATCGCAAGCCATCGACATATGTGTGGGGCCTTAAGCCTATAGGCTTAGGATATAAAACAATAGGATATAAAGTTGTGTATACGCTACACATCAGAACACAAGGAATAGTGTTTTTGCAATTAGTAACGCCTATAGGTTGTTTTTAAGGACACATAAATGTGGCTCATTTAGCCAATATGGGTGGACGGCCTAATGGGTTATGCACCCAATGCATATGGATGACCGGTAAATGTATCAAATGTCCGATAAATTAGAATCTTTCCGGGTCACTTGTTCGGCGCCAAATTTTCCTAATGCAAAACCCTGACACGCACACACACAGGTACGTATAAAACACACACACACCTATAGCATTCCCTGGGCCGTCTTCAAAAGGCGTGGACAAGATCTCCTGAAGCAGCGTCTCACTGTTGCTATGGCGATTAAGCAGGAACCAGACCTTGGGTCGGGCGCTGTACAATACAATCCCCATCTGGAGGGGACAGGAACCACAGAATATAACACCACACCACAGAATCACATCACAAAAGTACGCCAAAAGCCGAAATACAAATGTCTGGGCCTTTCACAAAGCGTCTCAGAGTAGGAGCACTCATCTAGGATCAGGTCCCTAACCATCTTATTCATTATGATCTAAAAGGCAAAACTGATCCTAGACCACTCCAGTACCTGTGAGTCCAGGGCTCCGATGGTGGTGAGGGAGCCGGCAGCGCTGGTCAGGAGAGAGAGTAGGGGCTCAACCAAGCTGGTCCGATCCCTGGAAGCTGGAACCAGGAACACCACGTCCAAGACGACCACCTACACACACTGAGGACAGAGAGAGAGAGAGAGAGAGAGAGAGAGAGAGAGAGAGAGGAATATTGAGTTGGGCTGGTTCTTCTTAGACTGGCAAAGAAACGTTTGGGGAAGAAATGCAGAAATGTCACAGTGCAGAAATGTTTAGAAACTAGTAGTTTAAGGGATTCAGGGGCCGGTATGAGAATTGTCAGTCTTACCAGTGCGTTCGTCCAGTGAGGTCTCAGGGCCAACCTCCCTCTGGAAGCTAGGCTGCAGGGTGAAGCGGTACCTCAGGCCCAGACGCAGCCCTGTCACCCTGTAGGAGCTGGATGTCCCAGGCAGAGGGATGGACTGACCCGGACCAGTGTCTGTTTACAGAACACACACACACACGGATGCAAGCAAGCACACACACACAAACCCGCACGCACACACACACACAGACAAAGATTAGAGATCAACCTTCCAATGTGTAACATAGTCAATAAAATACTAAATTGAACCCCATTATCCAGTGTCTGTCTCACCCCTCTCCTCTCTCCAGCGCAGGATGTATCCTGTGGCACCAGTCAATGGAACCCAGCCCAACAACACAGAATTCTGGGTAACCTCCATAGCACGCAGACCCCTTACAGGCTGTAAGGGAGCTGAGGGGAGGAGGAGAGAAGCAAGGAATCAATAAAGGAGAGAGATACTGTGACTACAGTGGGTGACTAGTTAAAGCCTATTACTAGGGCCAAGAGTTAATCTTGGTCAGGTCAGACGGTCAGGAAACTCCTGTCCCTAACTATAGTGAACGAAAGGAGAGGAGATGGCGTTGACAGGGAAGTGTACCTGTGGAGGCAGTGATAGTGACAGCTTCACTCTCTCTGTCCCTGAAGATGGCAGCCACCCTCACAGTGTAGCTCACCCCAGGCCGCAGACCATCCAGGTCAAACGAGGTTGCATCTCTACCGATCAGACGGCTCGATTCAGCCTCACCTGCGTGGAACCAACAGAGAATATAACGAAACAGTAAAAAATATATAACATGCAAAAACAACTAAAAATTCACAAAAATACAATTGGATGCGCATTTTATGTACGCATATGTATCTGCGTGTGTCTATGTATGTACAGTTGAAGTTGGAAGTTAACATACACTTAGGTTGGAGTCATTAAAACTCGTTTTTCAACCACTCCGCAAATTTCTTGTTAACAAACTAAAGTTTTGGCAAGTCGGTTAGGACATCTACTTTGCGCATGACAAGTAATTTTTCCAACAATTGTTTACAGACAGATTATTTCACTTATAATTCACTGTATCACAATTCCAGTGGGCCAGAAGTTTACATACACTAAGTTGACTGTGCCTTTAAACAACTTGGAAAATTCCAGAAAATGATGTCATGGCTTTAGAAGCTTCTGATAGGCTAATTGACATCATTTGCATCAATTGGAGGTGTACCTGTGGATGTATTTCAAGGCCTACCTTTTAACTCAGTGCCTCTTTGCTTGACATCCTGGGAAAATCAAAAGAAATCAGCCAACATCAGAAAAAAACCTCCTCAAGTCTGGTTCATCCTTGGGAGAAATTTACAAATGCCTGAAGGTACCACGTTCATCTGTACAAACAATAGCACGCAAGTATAAACACCATGGGACCACACAGCCGTCATACCGCTCAGGAAGGAGACGTGTTCTGTCTCCTAGAGATGAATGTACTTTGGTGCGAAAAGTGCAAATCAATCCCAGAACAAAAGCAAAGGACCTTGTGAAGATGCTGGAGGAAACCGGTACAAAAGTATCTATATCCACAGTAAAAGGAGTCCTCTATCGACATAACCTGAAAGTCCGCTCAGCAAGGAAGAAGCCACTGCTCAAAAACCACCGTAAAAAAGCCAGACTACGGTTTGCAACTGCACATGGATCTGCACAAGATCAAACTTTTTGGAGAACTGTCCTCTGGTCTGATGAAACAAAAATAGAACTGTTTGGCCATAATGACCATTGTTATGTTCGTAGGAAAAAGGGGGGAGGCTTGCAAGCCAAAGAAAACCATCCCCCACCATGAAGCACGGGGGATGGCAGCATCATGGCGTGGAGGTGCTTTGCTGCAGGAGGGACTGGTGCACTTCACAAAATAGATGGCATCATGAGGTAAGAAAATGTTGTGTATATATTGAAGCAACATCTCAAGACATCAGTCAGGAAGTTAAAGCTTGGTCGCAAATGGGTCTTCCAAATGGACAATGACCCCAAACATACTTCCAAAGTTGCGGCAAAATGGCTTAAGGACAACAAAGTCAAGGTATTGGAGTGGCCATCACAAAGCCCTGACCTCAATCCTATAGAAAATGTATGGGCAGAACTGAAAAAGTGTGTGCGAGCAAGGAGGCCTACAAACCTGACTCAGTTACACCAGCTCTGTCAGGAGGAATGGGCCAAAATTCACCCAACTTATTGTGGGAAGCTTGTGGAAGGCTACCTGAAATGTTTGACCCAAGTTAAACAATGTAAAGGCAATGCTACCAAATACTAATTGAGTGCATGTAAACTTCTGACCCACTGGGAATGTGATGAAAGAAATACAAGCTGAAATAAATCCTTCTCTCTACTATTATTCTGATATTTCACATTCTTAAAATAAAGTGGTGATCCCAACTGACCTAAGACAGGGAATCTTTACTAGGATTAAATGTCAGGAATTGTGAAAAACTGAGTTTAAATTATTCGGTTAAGGTGTAAGTAAACTTGTGTGTATCTGTATATTTATCTTTGTGTGTATCTGTGTATGTTTCTCTTTGTGTGTATCTGTGTATGTTTCTTTGTGTGTATGTATCTGTGTGTGTGTATCTGTGTTTGTTTCTTTGTGTGCATCTGTGTGTGTATCTGTGTGTTTACCCAGGGCTGATCTCCAGTAGATGCGGTACCCTGTAACCCCGGCCATCCCTCTCCAGACCAGACGCAGCACCCCTGGGGTAGCCTCCAGCACCCTGACCCCTTCCACCCGATCTACAGTAGCAGGTTCCCCTGCTACACACACACACACACACACACACACACAATGAGAATACTGGAAGAGGAAATACAGTACAAAGCAGTACCCATCAAAACACCACATAGAGTATAATACTACAGGAAAGTTACAGTACTATGGGACATAATACTAGATAGCAGGGTTGGAGTCAAATCCATTTAAAGTACACTGAAATTAAAATTCAACCATTTGGAATTTAGATTACTTTCTGAATTGACATAGTACTACAGGAAAGTTACACCTTCCAATGTTTTCATATCCATTCTAATCAAACAGAGGAACATGTTACCGCACAGTCTCTATTGTTTAAGGCTGTGATATAGTGGTGACTCACGTGTGGTGACTCTGACAGAGACCGGGGTTCCCTGTCTGTTCTGGACCAGGGCCATGACCTGCACCTCGTACTGAGCCCCTGGGTCCAGCTGCTCCAGATCCACCGCTGTCAGGTCACCACCCACCAGCTGGCTCCTCTCCTCCCCACCTACACCAAGACAGAAGGGGCGGTGGTGAGTGGTCTGGCACAAAATGGCTGCCATGTTTCATTAATTTTATGTTAAAGCCCCAGTGCAGTCAAAAACGTTATTTTTCTGTGTTTGATACATTTTCCACTCTATGAGGTTGGAATAATACTGTGAAATTGTGAAAATTATGATAATGCTCTTTTAGTGTAAGAGCTATTTGAAAAGACCACCTGAAATTTCAACCTGCATTGGTGGGATGGAGTTTTGGCCTTCCATGGTGACACCACCATGTGGTAAATTAGTTATTATAAACTGGGTGGTTCGAGCCCTGAATGCAGATTGGCTGACAGCTGTGGTATATCAGACCGTACTGCTCTAATTACGTTGGTAACCAGTTCATAATATAAATAAGGCACCTTTGGGGTTTGTGGTATACTGCCAATATACCACGGCTAAGGGCTGTATCCAGGAACTCCGTTTTGCATCGTGCATAAGAACAGCCCTTAGCCGTGGTATATTGGCCATACCACACCCTCTTGGGCCTCATTGCTTAAATAGAGCCTCGCTAGTGTTATAGCCTCGCTACTGTATATAGCCTCGCTACTGTTATTTTTCACTGTCTTTTTACTGTTGTTTTTATTTCTTTACTTACTTATTGTTCACCTAATACCCTTTTTGCACTGTTGGTTAGAGCCTCTAAGTATGCATTTCACTGTAAGGTCTACACCTGTTGTATTCGACGCACATGACAAATAAACTTTGATTTGACCAGAGATGGGCAACTGGAGGGCCGCGGAGGGACCATTTTTCTTAGGCCTGTGGACCCCACCCCCATCAAAGTTGACCATCCCTATAACTGACCAATAAGAAAGAGTTCCAAACCTCTCTGCCAATAACAGCAAATTTTCAGTTTTCCCCTCCCCACAGACCACTCCCAGGCAGTCCTAGCAAAATTCTTGCTTGAGAATTTGGCCCTTGCCAAGAAGCTGTTTTTTTGTTTATTTTTAAAAATTTTAATTGAAAACAATCACAATAAGGTACTTAATTGTTGGACAGAAATGATTTGATATTGAGATGAAAACGTCTGCATTGGACCTTTCAGTGTGAAAGGTTTAAATAGAGGTTCATATTTTAAAAATATGCTATGGATACTATGCTATTGAATCATGAACTAATCAGGGAATATCATTCAGATTTCAAAACTTTTCAAAGCAGAAATCAAATCTCTCACCATCAATTCGCTTCCAAGACACACGATAGGCTGTTGCTCCCTGCACACCCACCCATGTTACCCTGACAACCTCACCGAGGGACTCCTGGACTTGGAGTGAGGTCACTGTTCCCACAACACCCTGGTCTGATGCTGAGGACAGAGAGGTGGAAGAGTTCAGTCACCAATTTACAAGCACTGTTTATATGATAGTGTAGCACTCATTTAATTCAATCAATCCTTAAATTAACTGAAGGCAAAGTAAAGCTGTTACCATATTGTTGACAGCTAACCAACTCATTCAAATGTTTTAGAGTCTATCAAGAAGAGAACGGGTAGAGATTATCGGTCAATTTGGAAATTGAGCGACTGAGTACCTGTTCTAGTGTTCAGGGAGGCGGGGCGTCCTTCTCGAGAGCCAATCAGTGAGGAGACTGACACCCGGTAGGAGGAATCTTCCTGAAGGCTGTCGATGGTGAAGGAAGTGACATCAGCGGCCACTGTGCGTGAGGACTCCACTCCTGTAGAGCGAGAGGGTCAGGCAGAGAGGAGAATGCTACTGGGGATTGCTACTACTGTACTACTAGACTACAGAAACCACAAGACAATCCCTATAAAATGTGTTATTTGAGCATTAATGTGCTTTGAGACCTAAGGTAAGGATCCAAAGGAATGTAATTTATACATCAAATTACATCCATATAATTTATTGGAACCACGCCTACCATCTCCACTGCGGCAGGTAATCTTGTAGCCAGTTGCCCTGGAGACAGGTGACCATGTGATGCGTATCCTCTGAGAGGTGACATCAACGATTCGCAGGCCGCTAACCGTGCTTGAGCTTGAGCCGGTGTTCCCATTGGTCCTGGCCGAGAGGGTGACCACTTCCCCGATGCGTTGACCAATCACAGCCGCCACACCCAGGACCACAGCCTCGTCTGGCTGCAGCCCCTCCACCGTGTAGGTTGAGGCCTCTGGTCCCAGATCACGGGACTGCTCAGCATCTATGAGGGAAACACTGTTATAGACACAAACACTTGGACTGCTCAGCATCTAGGAGCGACACACACTGTTATAGACACAAACACTTGGACTGCTCAGCATCTAAAGAGAGGGTGAGAAAGACAGTAACACATACATACAAAAATAGGGACCGCTGCTATAATTATGTTTATCATAACATGTAAAATTATTGTATTTTGGAGGACTAGTTTAGCACAAAATCATTCCAATTATAATTCAGCTTACTGTTGCCTTGTCTCCAAGTGACCCTGTACCCTGTCGCTCCCAAAACACCTGTCCAGGCGATTCGGAGTCGCCGACCATTGATGTTTGTCACACGCAGGTTGGTCACTTTCTCCAATGCTTGTTCTGCAATCATACATCAATAAGAACATTGCAGTTCAGTGGACAACCAAACATTTCCAATGTTCAATATCAAACTTTTATTTCCCATTTTAAAACATTTTGCCGTTTCATGCCAACTAAACACGGCCCAGGTGCCCTGTCCTGTACCTCCACACTAGCCCACGGGCCCTCTTCTGTCATCTCTGCCTGGGCTTGCTTCAGCTCACCTCTCCTCAGTATCTCTATTCACCACCCATTGACATGGATATTCAGCTGGCAGCCATTCATCACACAGCAGACCATTGTTTACCAAACTGGCAAACACACTGCAGCCCTGAGCCAAGATATGCACCCATTCAATATGTTCACATCCTCTCTCAGACAGGCTGGAGCAAGCAGTAGAATACAATGTGTGTGTCACCTGCTTTGATGTAAACAGTGACCGGGTCCCCCTCGTTGTCTCCCACCACAGCTGTCACGCTGACCCCATAAGACACGCCCTCCGTCAGATCCCTAAGGTCAAGGGTCGTCTGGCTTCCAAGGATACTCTGTGTTTCCTCTGTTTGTGCTATAAATACACAGCGTTAACACCTGTGTGGTCTCTGATCTAAAATAGTGCACTATATAAGTAGGGAAAATATGTTACCTTCAGTATTGACCAAGAGGATACGGTACTGTGTTGCCCCGGCAACCCCTGTCCATCCCAGTCGCACAGTGCTGCCCAGGGACTCTACCACTCTCAGGTTGGACACCCTCCCCACCTGCTGTTCCACTATACAGGGGTAAGGGGGGAGTCAGTAAAATAGTAGTGAAACGATACAAATAATTGATTGGGGCGGGGTGCCTGACCCTATCCCTGACCTGTAGGAGAGGTGGAGACGGGGGTGGCCTCCTCTCGTCCATCATACAGGGTGAACAGGGTGATGACATACTCAGTGCTGGGCTGCAGCCCTGTCAGATCAAAACTAGTGGTGCTCCTGGAGAACGACTGACTTAGCACTCTGCCACCTGAGGAGTACAGTAACTCAGTTAGATGTTGACAGTCAGTCAGTGAGGGTGCATCAATGTTTGTGTGAGTGGATCGGTGTACTGTATGTACTTCATGCTGAGGGGTTTGAAAGTACATTCATATTGTATGTGTGTGTGCGTGTGTGCACACTTGTGTGGCGCACAAGTGTGTGTGGGTGCATACGCATGTACAGTACCAGTCAAAAGGTTGGACACCGACTCATTCAAGGGTTTTTCTATATTTTTACTATTTTCTACATTGTAGAATAATAGTGAAGACATCAACACTATGAAATAATACATAAGGAATCATGTAGTAACCAAGAAAGTGGTAAACAAATCAAAATATATTTTATATTTGAGATTCTTCAAAGTAGCCACCCTTCGCCTTGATGACAGCTTGCAACCTCTTGGCATTCTCTCAACCAGCTTCACCTGGAATGCTTTTCCAACAGTCTTGATGGAGTTCTTACATATGCTGAGCACTTTTTGGCTGATTTTCCTTTACTCTGCGGTCCAACTCATCCCAAACCATCTCAATTGGGTTGAGGTCGGGTGATTGTGGAGGCCAGGTCATCTGATGCAGCACTCCATCACTCTCATTCTTGGTCAAATAGCCCTCACACAGCCTGGAGGTGTGTTGGGTCATTCTCCTTTTGAAAAACAAATGATAGTCCCGCTAAATGCAAGCCAGATGGCATGGCGTATCGCTGCAGTGTGCCTTGAATTCTAAATAAATCACTGATAGTGTCACCAGCAAAGCACCCCCACACCATCACACCTCCTCCTCCATGATTCACAGGGGAAACTACACATGCGGAGATCATCCTTTCACCTACTCTGCATCTCACAAAGACACTGCGTTTGGAACCAAAAATCTTAAATCAGACCAAAGGACAGATTTCCACCGGTATAATGTCCATTGCTTGTGTTTCTTGGCCCAAACAAGTCTGTTATTCTTTTTGGTGTCCTTTAGTAGTGGTTTCTTTGCGGCAATTTGACCATGAAGGCCTGATTCATGCAGTCTCCTCTGAACAGTTGATGTTGAAATGTGTCTGTTACTTGAACTCTGTAAAGCATTTATTTGGGCTGCAATCTGAGGTGCAGTTAACTCTAATGAACTTATCCTCTGCAGTAGAGGTAACTCTGGGTCTTCCTTTCCTGTGGTGGTCATCATGAGAGCCAGTTTCATCATAGCGCTTGATGGTTTTTGCGACTGCACTTTCAAAGTTCACAACACAACTGATTGGCTTAAACGCATTAAGAAGGAAAGAAATTCTACAAATTAACGTTTAACTTCACCGGCTCCAGCAGCAAAACTGACTGTTTTGGAGAGCCTGGCGTGCCCAAAGTAAAATGCCTCCCATTTAGGCCCAGAAAATGGGATATGCATATATTTAGTACCATTGGATAGGAAACACTCTGAATTTTCCAAAACTGTTAACCATTTGTCTGTGGGTCAATCAGAACGCATTTGGCAGGCAAAACCCTGAGGAATCTCTGTCCTGAAAAAGTCATTTTGACACATTGCTCATTTTGAGCCCCTCCTATCCAAAATGACCATATATAGGCATGTGAACTCAGTGCACGTCGCTTTCCTTATGATGTCATCAACCACGAGACGGTGTTTTACTCCATCTTGGGGAATTTCGCCATTGAAAAACAGCATGGAACGAGAGACCACGTTATGAAAACTCTTCAGAGTGCGCGTGCATGAGAAGGCGCTGTGCCTTATTTATCGCTTTTAGCGTTCAGTTTATATTCGGCTGATTTATAATAGTACATATACGTAAAAGGGTTCCTAAGGATACATTTAAAACTATGTTTGATTGTTTTTGGACAAGTTTATAGGTATAATTTTAACGAGTCGGCGCCGAGTTTCAAAGGAGTAATGGAGGCTGTCGCTTTCTGATTATAACGCATGAACCAAATGGAGGATTTATGGATAAAAGACGTTACTTTTTCTAACAAAAGAACCATGGATTGTCTTCGTTGGACACTTAGGAAGACCTCAGCAGAAGTTCTTCAACAGGTAATTACTTTGTTTTCGCTGTGAAATGTGTTATGTGTGTGCCATGATTGCTAATCGATACATGGCTATTGGAAAATATGTGAGGTGCTACCCTCAAACAAATGAATGTGCTGCTTTCGCCGTAAAGCCTTTTTGAAATCTGACAACGCTGTGATATTGCCTAGAAACAGAGCTTTGATGAGTATGGAACACTTGTATATAGCTGGATGTTTAATAATTCAATTTTCGGATTTTAAATCTGGCGCTACAGGTTTTTGCTAGTAGTGTCGGGATGATCCCGCTAGCGACCCACTGGTATTTGAGTCGTTAACAAGGCACACCTGTTACTTGAAATGCATGCCAGGTGACTACCTCATGAAGCTGGTTGAGAGAATGCCAAGAGTGTACAAAGCTGTCATCATGCAAAGGGTGGCTACTTTGAAGAATTTCAAATGTAAAATATATTTTGATTTGTTTAACACTTTTTGGTTTTCCACATGATTCCATATGTGTTATTTCATAGTTTTGATGTCTTCACTATTATTCTACAATGTAGAAAATAGTACAAATAAAGAAAAACCCTGGAACGAGTAGGTGTGTCCAAACTTTTGACTAGTACTGTATGTGAGGATGAGTGTGTGTGTCTGACCTTCCCCCTGCCTCCACTCCAGGCGGTATCCCCTGGCAGACTGGATTAGGTTCCAGGTGAGGCGGATGGAGGAGGACCCGGTGGTGGCTGCCTTCAGCACCTGCTGCTCCAGACGCTCTGCATGGGGGGAACACACAGACACAACACAACCACTGATACATCATGCTATGTCAGAACCTCTTAAAAATCCTTCAGGTGATATTCCACTATTTTAGGGGATTTCGGGGTTTAAGGTTAGGTTTAAAGTTAGGGAAAATAGGATCAGGGTTAGAACTGGGGTTAGGGGTTAGGTTTAGGAGTTAAGGTTTAGGATTAGGGTTAGAGGTGAAGGTTAGGGTTAAGGTTTAGTTTTAGAGTTAGGGAAAATAGGATTTTGAATGGATATACATTTTAGGTCCCCACGAGGACAGGAATCAAATCAAATCACATTTTATTTGTCACATGCTTCGTAAACAAAAGGTGTAGACTAACAGTGAAATGCTTACTTAAGGGCCCTTCCCAACAATGCAGAGAGAAAAAATATAAATAGAAAACAATAATACGAGGAATAAAGACATTTATAAAACTAAACGGTTGTTGTTCTCTCCATAGACATATACCATATATACATTGTTCTATATATATGGCTCTCTCTCTGAGGCTCTATTCTTCTATTTCTCCTTCTCTTTCTGTCTCTACCCCCTATAGTCCTTTACACTAAGGTCTGTTGAATGCAGCAGAAAGTATTTTATAAAGGCATTCTTTCACTGGCTAAAATTACCCACAAGTAGAAGTTACTGGGACAGAGACAGAGGAAACTAGACAGAGGGACAGAAGGAGAGGGAAATGTATGTCTGCAGTGTGCACATGCATTTGTGTGTAGCTCTGTACCTATCTTGAACCTGGCAGTAGCGGCAGGTCCCTCTGTGTTGGCTTCGTAGAGGGCGATGACAGTGACAATGTACTCTGTGTCTGGCTGCAGGTTCAACAGGGTGTGAGTCTCACTGTCGCCAGGCACCTCGACAGACTTCACATCACGACCTGGGAGAGACACAGGGGCAGGGGGAGAGGAGAGAGGGGTGAGGGAGAGAAGACAGGGGCAGGAAAGAGGAGAGCAGAGAGTAGACAGAGGAAGAAATGGAAGGGTGAAATGGACAAGGACAGTTGTTGTGTACACATTGTGCTCACTATATAAAGTATTAACAGCCTTGCTGATTCTCTCATAAATTCCATTCTGCATTTCTGCAGAACAACCCTTTTGTGTAAATACATAAGTCAATACTGATTGGTGCATCTCTCCACTCCTTACCTGTGAATGGTCCCCAGACCAGTCTGTAGGCCCTGGCTCCACCCACTCCCCCTCCACCGCACCCGGACGCTACGCTCTGACACTGTCTCTACTGACAGCTGCTGGGCCGCCTCCAGACGCACTGCAACACACACAAAGAATCAGCAAGGCTGTTAATCCTTTATATAGTGAGCAGTCAGTAACATAATGTGTGCACAACAACTGTCCTTGTGTTGTGTGCTTAGTCCCCTCCTGTACTTCTTGTTCACCCATGACTGCGTGGCTACGCACGACTCCAACACCATCATCAAGTTTACCGACAACACGAAGGTGGTAGGCCTGATCACCGGTGACGATGAGACAGCTTACAGGGCGGAGGTCAGTGACCTGGCAATGTATTGCCATGACAACAACCTCTTCGTCAATGTCAGTAAGACCAAGAAGCTGATCGTGGACTACAGGAAACGAGGGGGGCGAGTGGAGCGGGTCGAGAGCTTCAAGTTCCTCGTTGTCCAAACCACTAAGGACTTAAAATGGTCCACACATGCAAACAGACGTGAAGATGGCACGACAGGGCTTCTTCCAACTTAGGACGTTGAAGACTTGGTATGGGTCCTCAAATCCTCAAAAGGTTATACAGCTGCACAATTGAGAACATTTTGACTGGTTGCATCACTGCTTGGTATGGCTTATGCACCGCCCTCGGTCACATGGAGCTACAGAGGGTGGTGTGGACAGCCCAGTACATCACTGGGGTTGAGCTTCCTGCCATCCAGGACCTCTATATCAGGCAGCGTGAAAGGATGGCCCGTAAAATTGTTAAAGACTCCAGTCATCGAAGCCATAGACTGTTCTCTCTGCTTCCGCATAACAAGCGGTACTGGAGTCTATTATTATTGTTCCATTGTTTCACTACTGATATTGATTATTACTGCATTGTTGGAAGCAAGAAAGGCATTTCACTGTACTTGTGCACGTGACAATAAAAACTTGAAACACAGACACACACATACACACACACAGACACACAGTATGCATACTGAAATAGGGAAAATATGAACAACAGAGAAGAGCTTCAGATGTTTAATGATTAATGCAGGCAACAGTCACCACCAGGCGGCAGTATGTTGTCTGAGAGAAACGTGTAAACCCACTGGGCACACACTTGTTGAATCAACGTTGTTCCACGTCTGAAATGACGTGGAACCAACGTGGAATAGATGTTGAATTGACATCTGTGCCCAGTGGGAAGCTCCCTATCTGGCAATGAAAACCTTTCTGATCACTGTTACCTTTCCACCTATCGTTCACATAAAGTCGCAAATGCATGAGGCCAATCAGTATAGTTTAGGGTTGAATATTTTCCCGGTATTTTATAAATGTTCCATCCCAAGAATGAATGACTTTTCTCCTGGGTAACCCGATATTTCCGTCCAAAACCAGAGGTGTCATTCAAAAGCATTATAAAGCACATAAATAGGCCCATGTCTGGATTTGATTAGAGCTTTGAATGAAAATTCAAGCCTGATGCTACCTGAGCCTGATGAGACATACATTTTAGGAGCCCTACATTAAAGATATTTAATGAGCCGAAAAAAGCCCAAATGATTGTGCTGTTATCCAATACACTGCCACACATTTCATAAGAATTTGTATTTAACTAGGCAAGTCAGTTAAGAAAAGGTTAAATTGATCAATAACAAAACAAAAAATCCTCAGCAATCTCCACACAATACCCCATAAAGACAAAGCGAAAACAGTTTTGTTTTTAATTGTAGCAGATTTATAAAATAATTAAAACAGAAATACCTTATTTACATAAGTATTCAGACCCTTTGCTAAGAGACTCAAAATTGAGCTCAGGTGCATCCTGTTTCCCTTGATCATCCTTGAGATGTTTCTACAACTTGATTGGAGTCCACCGTGCTAAATTGGACATAATTTGGAAAGGCACAAACCTATACAAGGTCCCACAGTTGACAGTGCATGTCAAAGCAAAAACTAAGCCATGAGGTCGAAGGAATTGTCCGTAAAGGTACGAGACTGGATTGTGTTGAGGCACAGATCTGGGGAAGAGTACAAAAACATTTCTGCAGCATTGAAGGTCCCCAACAACACAATGGCCTCCATCATTCTTAAATGGAAGAAGTTTGGAACCACCAAGATTGGCCGCCCGGCCAAACTGAGCAATCGGAGGAGAACGGCCTTGGTCAGGGAGGTGACCAAGAACCCGATGGTCACTCTGACAGAGCTCTAAAGTTCTTCTGTGGAGATGGGAGAACCTTCCAGAAGGACAACCATCTCTGCAGCACTCCACCAATAAGGCCTTTATGGTAGAGTGGCCAGACGGAAGTTTGCCAAAAGGCACCTAATGACTCTGACCCTGAGAAACAAGAGTCTCTGGTCTGATGAAGCCAAGATTGAACTCTTCGGCCTAAACGCCAAGCATCACGTCTGAAGGAAATCTGGCACCATCCCTACAATGAAGAATGGTGGTGGCAGCATCATGCTGTGGGGATGTTTTTCAGCGGCAGGGACTGGGAGACTAGTCAGGATCGAGGGGAAGATGAATGGAGCAAAGTACAGAGAGATCCTAGATGAAAACCTGCTCCAGAGCGCTCAGGACCTCAGACTGGGGCGAAGGTTCACCTTCCAACAGGACAACAAACCTAAGCACACAGCATGAAATCTCCTTCATCCGTACAAAAAGAGTTTCACATGATTTCCTCTTATAGAAACTGTCCAGTGACAATCTCACTTTTAAAAGTTAATATTGTGTTTACTCGTACCCAAATAATATTTTTGACTTGTCCTATACTCGTATTTGTGGCCAAAGCATAAATTGGAGAAGGAAAAAAAAAACACTTCAAAAACCCAACCTCAAACAGACTGTTTTAAAAAATGCTTGCTATTTCCTCATAGAACATGATGTCAACCTGAGGAGGATGAGCTGGCCAATAAGCAGTCTACTCAAATTAATATTTTTTATGACCGGTATACGCCCACACCATTCCAACACAGAAAATCTGCTTTTTAACATACTGTAAAACTTCAATTAATAGGCCGGGTGTTTATTTGATAAAATCACTGAACACAAAAGGCTCTTATTAGAGACAGGCTGCTATTTGAGCCAGGTGTCTATTTCCTTATTGCACACATACTTTGCTCATTTACATAATGAATTGTTTAATTTCAGCATTCACTTCCAGTATTTTAATAAATGTATTCATTTCCTGCACTTATGTGTTATAATTTACACACTGTCAAGTTTATTTATCTTAGAATGCCTCCATCATTTTTTAAAATAATAATCCTTGACAGAATAATTATTCTCCTCTTTTGCTGTGCATTTTCAGCAGGTTTTACTTTTGCCACTAGACGGCGATCAGACGATTTCTAGGGGTCTGTACTCCCGAAGTTGTTGACTGTTTTTGTGCTTGCCAGTTAGCTAGCAGTTCTCAGCTGTTAGCAGTCAATGGCTAGAAGTTTCTTACTGGCGATTACTGAATTATTTAATGTAACGTACTTTCCCAAATTCTATCCTGTCACCCCCCTCGTCTGCACACTCCACTGGCTTCCAGTCGAAACTCGCATCCACTACAAGACCATGGTACTTATCTACGGAACAGCAAGAGGAACTGCCCCTCCCTACCTCCAGGCTATGCTCAAACCCTACAACCCAACCCGAGCACTCCATTCTGCCACCTCAGGTCTCTTGGCCCTACCACCCCTACACAAGGACATCTACCGCTCAGCCTAGTCAAGCTCTTCTCTGTCCTAGGACCCCAATGGTGGAACCAGAGCCCATCTTCCAAAAACAACTGAAACCCTACCTCTTTAAACAGTATATTAAATAATCTCCCCCATAAAGAAATATAATAAATACAAAATTACCACCACTTGCACTTGACTATCTGACTCTACTGATAGCTACGTTATTTAGGAAAAATGTACTATGACTGTGATATGTGGTTGTCCCACCTAGCTATCTTAATGCAGTAACTGTAAGTCGCTCTGGAAATAAGCGTCTGCTAAATGACTAAAATGTAAATGTAAAATTTTTAACAAATCAAACATTAAACCTCGTAAACAATTAATGATAATTCCTGGTAACCTCGTAAACAATGAATTTAGACCCAGTGTTTATTTAAAAAAAAAAAACTGAAATGTGTGCCGTTGCGCGGCTATTTGAGACTGCGCTTTATTTAAGTTTTACAGTACTTAATCTACTTTTTTTTTCAAATGTTAGTTACTTTAATGTAGCTTTCACATTACTGGCACAAGACACTGTGCAGGCTGTAACGGCAGGGTCAGGAGCATGGAAAGTTCAAGCACAGGAGCTTTTCAGCACACATTTCTTTTGTTGTATGCCAACTGTAGAACCTCTGTGCTCCTTTTCCATTGAATAGCAATGATTCACACCAATAATGTGAAGTGCACTTAAAACTGAAGATGATTTAATGATGCATCATGCAGTACTGACTGAGGGTAATGGGAGAGAGTGGGTGAGGTGTACTTACATGTGCGTGAGGTGAGGGTGGCGGGGGAGACAGAGTTTCTGGGGAACAAGGGGTATAGGGTGAGGACGTACTCGGTGTCGGGCAGTAGCCTCTCCAGGGTGACAGAGGTGGAGTCTGCATCCAGAGACTGCTCCAATAGCTGGGCTGCAGGCTGACCTGTCAATCAATCATAGCCAGCCAATCACACAAGGGTTAGAGGTGACAACAGACAAGTAAATAGACAGCTCACTATTCACATCTTTAAATGCTTGTAGTACATGTGTATGATATAAGAAAGAGAAAGAACAGTGTGTGTGAGTGTGTGTGTCTGTCTGTCCACCTGTCTGTCAGTTCTAGGGCTGTGGCGGTCACAACATTTTGTCAGCTGGTGATTGTCAAGCAAGTCTCAAGGTAATTGATAGTAATTAACATAAACACAAAACTCATGCGCTGCTTATGTATGGCAGTTAGGCTCTACACCCCTTGTAAAGCGGATTCATGTGCTTAATTTTAAGAAGTCACTTTAGTTGTGATACAAACCTTATTAAAACATATAGGCCTATGGGCTAGGCTACATGAGGTGTGCGACTATGATTCGAAAAAGTTGCAAAAAAAGGCTTTGTTTCTTATGCTGGGCATCATTCACAAGTGATATTATATAATAATATAAGTGATAGGCTAATATTGTCACACAGACTATTCTTGATTTAATATTGTCTTTACATATACTAAATAATATATGTGTGATATTTGTTTCGATTTAGAATGGATCATTTCATGCACCTGTATCGAACCAGGGCCAGCAGAAAAAATAAATGTCATCTATGCACTTAAATAGCGAATGGAAGACACTTTTCACCATGGTTTATTTTCATGCCAGCCAGGTAGGCTATACTCCCGTTGTAAATAAAAGCAATGTGTTTAATATTAGGAAAGTTGGGAAATAAATATAGCAGGCCTAGCCTACAGAAAGCTGATGGGATCCTCCTCTTTTTATTAGCGGCCATCACTCTGTTTTCTCCCACAATGGCACTGCCTATAAAAATGTTGCAGAACATGAGATCATGGGCTCTCATGAAGTGTTTGATTAGATTTTCGAATACATTTGCATTGATGTCAGCGTTATTAGAGGGACAATAGAGTGCTGAGTACCAGGCTATTGGTAGGCTATTAATGACCAGCAGCAGCATCTTAGCTTGGAGAAGCTAATTTGAATTTGACTACCTTCATGACTTGTGACCGCCGGTGTGGTGGTAATACGGTCACCGCAACAGCCCTAGTCCGTACCATGACCTGCAGACTGAAGCAACACTTGCCCCACCAAGCCTGTCAGGCTGTCACCAAGGCAACGGGCCAGCCTTAGAGGAATGTGTTGCCTGGAGCCATAGGCACAGATCTTCATCCTACCACAGACAAGGTAAACAGAGGGTGTGTGGTAGTGTGGGTGTGGGTGTGGGTGTACTGGTTGCCTGAATTAGGGCTTGCAGTTGCTTGCAGTGGGATACACAGAGACAGGTAGAAACATCCCACATCTCCTTACAGAATACACACTGATCTAATTTAAAACTAACACACACAAGTGCCAGTCTCTCCTCCTATACTGTAGGTTCTCCATGTGAGACTGGTACTCCTGCCATGCTCTGACTCAGGGATGGAGCTTTCATGCTTAGTTATGGTGTGTGTGTGTATGGGGGTAGGGGGCCTTTTTCTCACATGCCATGCACCTCACACTATTTAACATAATACATTTTTTTGTCTTAACATATCTCAAATTTCAGCCACATTATCTCCTCTTCAGATTCAGCCTCTACATTCAGTCATTAATTCACACACCTGAAGTCTCCCTCAGTCTCTACTGCACAGTTTTTAAAGTCTCTGTAAAGATTTCTGTAAAAGTGTATGTGGTATTTATTTGTGGTAATGATTGGGTAATAAAACTCTTCTGATAGACAGGGAGAGCCAGAGGGCGGTATAATGTGAGACAACATCTCACCTCTACCATAGTACTGCATACTACCCTGATGTCCATAAATCTTCACACATATTTACTTGTCTCAATTTGCCACCTGCAGGTAATCTATTATCCTTATCCCTCCTCTCCCTCTCACTCTCTGTTACACTCTCACCAGCCAAAAAGAGATGTGTGAGGAGTTAAGCATTTTATAATGACAGTTAAGTTAACAAGATGGCTTGGCATGGCCCACAGAATGTTGTGTGGTATTTGTCCTTCATGCGTAAAGAATTTGAGTATGATCAGAGTAAGCAGTAGTCATATTGTGGATGTTCATGAGTTTGTGTGAGTGTGAAAGTGTGTGTGTAAGTGTGCATGCATTTGTGTGTGTGCGTACGTGCGTGTGTGCGTGTGTCTGACCTCGGGGTCCATAGGTGAGTCTATAGCCCTGGATCTGTGATGTGGGGGCATCCCAGCCCAGAGAGAGGGAGAAGAAACCTGCCTGGACTAGACGAAGACCAGACACCCCTGGTAGAGACTCTGAGAAACAAGGGATGGAGAACAGAGGGAGAGAGATAAAGGGATGATGGAGGATAGGGAGGGATGAGAGGCAGATGAGAGGTGTATTCTATGAGGATGATGGTATGGCATCACATGGAAGAGTCACACATTGGGAAGAAACGGGGGAGTATTTGAAGTGAGTGACTTAGGAAAGACATGTGGAGAGAGAGGATCATATGGCAAAGAAAGACTGTGTTGATATGGTTCTTCACTTCATTAAAGCCACTACATGCAGTTTCCCATAGCTCACCTCATTTTATTACGGGCGACAGGTTCAGTACACATCACTGCATTCTTTACCAGAAAGTAGCCTGGCCTTCTGAAGTCTTGAAGGTCAAATTCATTGCTCTCTTTTTATCTATGAAGCTATCTTACAAAAACTCCCACCATATTTGACCCTGCTGGTCATCTATGAACATTTTAACAGCTTGGCCATGTTCTGTTATAATCTCCACCCGGCACAGCCAGAAGAGGACTGGCCACCCCTCAGAGCCTGGTTCCTCTCTAGGTTTCTTCCTAGGTTCTGGCCTTTCTAGGGAGTTTTTCCTAGCCACCGTGCTTCTACACCTGCATTGCTTGCTGTTTGGGGTTTTAGGCTGGGTTTCTGTACAGCACTTTGTGACATCAGCTGATGTAAGAAGGGCTTTATAAATACATTTGATTGATTGAAGGTAGCAGAGAAAACAGTCTATGACAAGGGTGACACCGCCTAGTATAGAGGTCCTGGATGGCAGGAAGCTTGGCCCCAGTGATGTACTGGACGGTACTCACTACCCTCTAGCGCCTTGCGGTTGGATGCCGAGCAGTTGCCATACCAAGCAGTGATTCAACCAGTCAGGAGGCTCTCGATGACGCAGCTGTAGAACTTTTTGATGATCTGAGGACCCATGCCAAATTTTTCCTGTAGGTCTCCTGTAGGGGAATAGGCATTGTCATGACCTCTTCAAGACTGTCTTGGTCTGTTTGGACCATGATAGTTTGTTAGGGATGTGGAAGCCAAGGAATTTGAAGCTCTCGACCCGCTCCTCTACAGCCCCGTCTATGTGAAAGGGGGTGTGCTCGGCCCTCCTTTTCCTGTAGTCCCCAATCAGCTCTTTTGTCTTGCTCACGTTGAGGGAGAGGTTGTTGTCCTGGCACCACACTGTCAGGTCTCTGACCTCCTCCCTATAGGCTGTCTCTTCGTTGAAGTTGATCAGGCCTACCACCGTTGTGTCATCGGCAAACTTTATGCTGGTGTTGGAGTCGTGTGTGGCCACGCAGTCGTGGGTGAACAGGGAGTACAGGAGGGGAC